>VWZI01000780.1:718613-735175 GCA_013396835.1 Psilopogon haemacephalus | reverse complement strand
TTTTTGCTCTGCAGTGAAATTTAACGTCCAAACAGCACACTGAAGGGAGGCTGTGCTACCAGGTTTGTCCATCCACTGACAGAAGTATTCCTCTTCCTACAATTTTGGATAAATTCCGTAACAATGCAGCCATGTCTCTCTCTCTCTCATGGAAATTTCCTAATAAAGACAACTGCTTCTTCTTGAGCTTACTTCAGAGCCACTCAGTGTCTCTCAAGCAAATAATTATTAAGCACAAGAGAAAATTGTTTGCAAGATCCTATAGAATCTATGAAGAGCTTTCAGTCCCCAGAGAAGGGTCATTCAGCCTGGAGAAAATAAGGCTCCAGAGAGACCTTGTGGCCTTTCGGTACATAAAGGGGGCAATCGTTTCAGCAGCACCTGTTCCCACAGGACAAGAGATGTTGGTTTTAAACTAAAAGAGGGAGATTGAGAGTAGGTAGAAAGGAGAATTTTTTCACACTGAGGGTGGTGAAACACTGGAACAGGTTGGATGATCAGTTGAAGATTTCCTTCCAGTCTGCTATTCTCCAGCCTCAGGTCTCCCGGCCTTTCCTGGGCTTGGATTAGATGATGGGTCTCTTCCACCCAAACCATGATTTGCAACCTGAACACACTGCTGCTGCAGGCTGAAGACCACAACATGGAATATTATGTAAAACTTACATTTCTTTTGCCCAGTAGGACTAAAAGAATTGCTATCATCTATGCAGGGAAGATGAAAATATCTGGTTGCTCTGCATTTAGTCTGTGAGAACTGATCTTCGTTTGCTGTGGATCTTCATTTCTGCACTGTCATTCTGAAGTTTAATTCACCAGTTGAAATTGCACAGAAGTGAGATGGGTACTACCAGGGAAAACGTATTGCACTTCCTTGTATGAATTCAATCCTATTTCTAGAAATAGAATTTCCTACTGGAATTGCTTGTTACATTAACTAAGGGAACAAGGGAGTAGAAGCACTCTTCATCCGAGACAGCACCATTTTGCACAAACACAGTTAAATGCTTATTTGGTTTCAAAATTATTTGATTCTTCAAGTAGCAAAGCTGTGTGCTTCAGAGCGCAAGAACCACACAGAAGGTGTTCTAGGGACTGTGGATCTGCAGGTCTGAACATGTAGAGAACAGCCTCAGACAATGAAGAAACTGAAACTTTGCCTATAAAGCATTTTCTGAGCTGAGGCCTCCGGCTTTGTAGTAGAGGCTGACATGAATGTCTGCACCACACTCCGTCCTGTCTCTTGAAGGCACAGCACAATAACGGTTGGACAATGAGTCACATACTCAAAGCTCCAGATAAAGAAACCACCAGGAGTAAAAAATGAAATCAGACTCAAACATTATCAATTAAAATACAGACAGAGATGTGAGACATCTTCAAAACGCACCTTGAAAAGGACTCTGAAGGACTCCCTTCGTGCCTACAAAAGGCTGAGAGCATTCATCAGGGGAACACAATGCTGCATAATTTCACAGCATGCTTACTAGATGAATAGCACAAGTTGTTCTACTTCATAGAGCCAGTTCTGGTGTGAAAACTCTCCCTTTTCACAGAAAGCTACTTACACTTCACATTTCCTCTTTACACACACCCCACCACCCTCCAGAGCCTTGTCAGCTGTGCACAGATGCAGATGCAAGGTGAGGCTTTTTTTATAAGAGCATCTGGGTTGTGTAGATGCTGATCAAGGATACAATGCTAGTGGCTTGGTAGCAAGAATTGGGCTGGGTTTAGTTAACAAAGAAAGGAACAAACAAAGAAAGAACTTTTTAAAAAATAAAGAAAAGCTCTTGTTCCCATATACATTAACAAGGACAAAACTGCTCTGACTTTTCAGGCTCCTTTCACAGTGAAACAAAAGCCACAGGACAAGATCACACAGCTCAAAAGACAGGAACCAGCTAGAACCATGTAAGGAGACTGGTGTTTTGAGCAATCCATTGATTGATTTATCTTCTCTATGGAATGGAGACACAAATTCTGTTCCTCTCCAACCATAACACTTCAATATATGCTCAAGAAGTCTACTGTATAGCAGAGCCATAATAAAAATAGCATTAATATAGGAACAAACACTATCCACACAGCTAAACTTAGAGCAGCAAAGTGAGATTCAGCTGGTAGGTGACGATAAAAGAAGAGAGACATAAGCCAGGAAAGCTGACTCCAGCTGAGGGAAACAGATGATGACAAACATGATCCTTAAAATAAAGGCAGAACTATCTGTAAGAGTATTTGGGTTAGATCAGAGAGAACAGCCAGAAATAAAAAGCCAGATGGAAAGTGAAAGCAAGCAATTAAGGATATGGGGGAACTGCAAATGTATTTTTGATCTGTGGACACAGACTAGCTTGCAAACGTTTACTGGCAATGAAACTGTTCACATTAGTGTAAAGAATTTCTAAGCCCTGTCACACCATGAAAGTATTTAACCTTCAAGCACAGTTCTGAGGAGCACTCACTTGCAAGGAAAATGTTTGCAGTTCTATTTTTTTCTTCCTCCTGGCCTCTGCCCCTCTGTATTTTACTTAAAATACCTATGTCAAATTAGATCCCAGCTCATCCATCAGAAACAATAAGAGTGAGCAACTGGAGCTTAATTTTATTAGTGTTTCTTAAGCCAAGAACAACATAAAAAAGAAGAGAAAATGCAAGCTCGTGGCACCCTGGCTGCATTTAAACTACCACACTAATGCTAATTAAAACAGGGACATGGCTTAATGGTGGACTTGACAGTGCTATTTTTGGAGCTGGACTCAATGACCTTAAAGGTCTTTTCCAAGTGAAATGATTCTAATATTTCACTTAGGAGAGGAAGTAGGTAGGACTAGGTAATTGAAACACAAACAAGAAGATACCAGTCTTTCAATAAGTAATTAGAGGTTAGTACTTCTAAGAGTAGATAAAAAGATCATAGTCACAGAATGGTTTGGGTTGGAAGGGACCTTAAAGATCATCTAGCTACAACCCTGTCACCATAGACAGGGTTCACTCAAAACTCCATTCACCCTGATCTTGAACACAAGCAGGGGCAGGGCACCCACTTCTCTAGGTAGGCTGTTTCAGTCTCACAGTGAAGAATTTCTTCTAAATACCTAGTCTAGATTTAGCCTCTTCCACTTTCAAATTGTTACCCTTTGTCAGTATTGTTACAAAAAGGTCCCTTGTCAAGCATTTGTGTGCTGTTTATATAGACACACATATCTTTCAGAGTTTTAGTCAAATGCATTACATTTTTAAGAATAAAGGTAAAAGAAGAAAGCAAAGAGAACAACCCAAGTCAGACAGTCTGGGAATTTTACCCTCAGCTCACATTCTTCTCATCTTTTCTTTCCTCAATGCTGAAGCAACTCCGATTCAGACTGAAACTATGTTTCTTCTACTAAAAGTTTGCAAGCAGGAATGCATTAGTGGAGCTTCTTTTGTCATATAAAATTTAACAACTATTTCAAAATCAAGAAAATTCAATGTGGAAAATGCCAAGTCCAGTTGCAATTGTCCATGTAGAGAAGCTCACCTAAGGCAGAGAAAAAAGACACTAGCACAAGTCCTTAAAGACTCTGGGGCATACCTGCTAGGATCTACAGACCATGTTGTTTACTAGGGCATAAAGATAGTCTTTCTTCCTGGGTTTCGCATGCATGATGTATCCATCTCTCAACAGGAAAGGAACCACTACTGTTGCATGTTTTCTCCCCTGTTTGAAGTTAGGTTCAGGAAGTCTACTGTCACCTGTGTGTAGTAGTAACTTACCAACCTCCACATGAACACCTGTGTGCCCACCATTGACCATCCCATTCATCAGCTCCGTGTCCTCTAGTTTCAGCTGAACTGGGGGCTGGAACTTCAGCTCCTCCTCAACCTTCTCCCAGTTGGCCTTGATTTGAGAGGCACGCACACGGTTAAAATGACATTTGACTTTCTGAATAACGTTATCTGAAACAATAAAAATCATGCTTCAATTAGCTCTGCAAAAGTTAAGTGCCTGAGGTAATTATTAATCAAATCAAGGCATTCTTTTTTGATTGTTCTTGATTTCTTCCCTCATTTCTTTCCTTATTAACTTCACGTATAAAATTCCATCATCGGTTAGGAGACAAAAATTACCTCTCATGGGTATTTTATATTACATCCAGTCCCTCCTGGTCACTTTAATCTCAATGCCCCACCTAACAGTGGACTGAACACAAGTTTTTCATATTTCAGAGTAGATGTTAAGACATAAACTACCCAGAAACCCAGCAAGGTGGGGGTTGGAAGTGACCTCTGGGGATCATCTAATCCAACTTCCCTGCTAAAGCAGTGTCACCCTCAGCAGGTTGCCCGGGATCACAATATTCAGGTGGGTTTGGATTCTCTCCAGAGGAGATTGCACTACTTCTCCAGGCAGCCTGTTCCAGGGCTCCAGCACCTTCACAGGAATTAAGTTTTAACTCTTGCTTAGATGGAAACTCCTGTGTTCTAGCTTCTGCCTGTTGGCCCTAGTCTTATCACTGGGCACCACTGAAGAGCCGCTGCACAAGAAGCAATTCCATACAGTGTTATAATGAAGTCAAGTGTTAGTTTTTAACCCAGCACAGATAAATTAGTTCACCCTATTTGAACCATAAAGCACCTCTGATGGGCAATCCCTCAGTGATTCCACCAGTGTCCAAATCACAGATTCACATATAGGTCACCCTGTTCCATCTTTCACTTTCAGTTTAATACCACTTGGCAAGCAAATCCCTTTCCACAAACACCATTGCTGGTTCAACCTGATCTACACTGAAAGCAAGAACAGAATTTGCCCACATACAAACTGCTGACGCCTCTGGAGCTAAGCTTCCTCACTGTGGATAAACTCCTATTTCCTGTTTCATTGTGCAAAGACATTGGCAAATTCAAGCTGTTTCAAACATTGTGGGAAATAAAATACAGAAACATTTTTTTTTTGTAGGCTGTCTTGGTGAAATAATAGATATTCTTATGATAGCCTTATGCTAGACTTGTGTAGGTTGACCACAGCTACTATTGGATGTGATATGGAGGTGATAGCTGGAGTATGAGTTTTGAGACCACAGAGGAGGATTTTGTGTTGTGCTAGAATAGAGTGCCACAAGCATTCCCCAGTGAAAAATCCTGTGCTTTACCTTAAGTCAGTGTGCTATAATTATCTCAGGATCACAGGATGTTAGAGGTTGGAAAGGACTTCTAGAGAACTTCAGGTCTAACCTCCTTGGCAGGACCACATCATCTAGTGCAGGTTGCACAAGAATGCATTCAGACAGGTCTTGAACATCTCCAGAGAAGGAGACTCCACAACCCCTCTGGGGAGCCTGTTCCAGTGCTCTGTGACCCTTAAAAGTTCTTCCTCATGTTGAGGTGGAACCTCCTCTGCTGCAGTTCACATCCATTACCCACTGTCCTATCACATAGCACAAGTGAGAAGAGGTTGTCCCTTCCTTCTTGACAGTCAGCCCTCGGATATTTATACACATGTATCAGATCCCCTCTCAGTCTTCTCCTCTCCAGATTAAGAAGCCCCAGGTCTCTCAGCCTTTTCTCATAAGGCAGTGCTCCAGTCCCTTAATCATTCATGTAGCCCTCTATTGGACTCTCTCAAGTAGATTCCTTTCCATCTTGAATTACCAAGCAAAAAATTACTTCTGCAATTACCAAGCAAAAAGCAGCAAGTGTATCTTAAATCCAAACACGGAAAAAATAAAACAAAAATTATATATCACATTAGCTCAACTCAGTAACAAAAGACAATGCAATAGTTACTATGGAAAAAATCCATCCTTTTTTCCCTTTAAAAAGAGCCTTATGCAGTTAAAAGGGGCTAGAAATTTTTAAATTCCCACTCAAATGATAAGGAGCAATTTAGATCACAGTATAAAATGGCATCATGCCAGCAACATGCCCTGCAGGGAATCCACCCCGAATCCAAGATGTGTAATATGCTTGCCTTGTGGATTTCTCAATCTTTTAACCATGAACTTAACACTGAAACATGGACAGCAGTGTGCTCACTCACTGCAATTATCTTATCCTTTCCCAGGAAGGACTCCCTCACTGCAAGGGAACTGTGTTTTCCAAAGGTGTGAGGTTCAGTACAGCAGCTGCTACTTGGCAAGAAAACCATTTTTATCAGGTTTAAAAAGAAACACTAGGCATGATTATGAAGTATTTTGTGACTCTAAGCAATGCCAGAATTAAAGCTGCCCACAATAATCTATTCTGTCTGCCTTTCTTCCTGTACCCATCTGTCTCCGTCAGATTTTTTTTTTAATTAAGTTAGAAAGTGTTTGAGATGTAGAATTTTTCCCTTCTGTGCTTATTTATTAATCACCACAGCATTTTGCTTGTCTATTACAGGGTTCTCTCAGGAACTGAAAAACCAATAATCTAATAGTTTAATGCAGTTAAAGGTCTCCTCCTCCACATGCATCCACATACACAGATATATTTTTATGACCAGGCTTTGGCCAGGAGACATCATTTAGCATCATAAAAGTAGCAGACACAGAATCCTTACTACTGAAGAGAACAAAGTGACAAACCAAATTCAAGGAAAGCATATGGTCTGGAAGCTAAACTGATGCTTGTTGTGTCGTAGGAAGCAGCAAATTCCCACTGAAGCTCCTCCAGGAAGCAGAACGCCATGATGGTGGAGTAACTGTTGGAACAGATTGCCATGCAGGCAATATCCCCAGAAGAAAGGAAACTGAAATGGGAAAGGAAAAAGAAACATCAGCATAAAGAGGTAAGAGAGTTGTGTTGAATGTGAGATGTAAACTGTGCTCTCTGCCAAAACCAAATGTACAGACTTTGCTTCTGCTGAAAAAAAAAAAAAAAAACCAACCCTGCCTGAACTGCTGCAACAGTCCTGCAGCCTCTGTAGATGGAACACTTCAATCATTTGTTGTAGAACAACAGAATTATTCAAGCTGGAGAGGACTTCCCAGATCAAGTCCAATCATTAATCAAGCACTGTCGAGTTCACCATGAAACCATGTCCCTCACCACCACACTTCTAGGGATGGTGATTCCACCACTGCTCTAAGCAGCCTGGTCCAGGGCTTCACAACTCTCCTAAGTTCCAACCTATACCTTCCCTGGTGCAGCTTGAGGCTATTTCCTCTTGTGCTATCACTTGTTCCTTGGGAGAAGAAACCAACCCTCACCTGGCTCAAATCTCCTTTCAAGCAATTGTAGAGAGCAAAAAGACCTCCCTTCAGCCTCCTCTTCTCCAGACTACAACCCCAGCTCACTCAGACTCTCCCAAGAAGTTCTTCAGACCCTTCACCAACTCTGCTGCCCTCTGTACACACTCTAGCACCTCAATGTCCTTGTAGTGAGTGGCCCAAAAGTGAACCCAGTATTTGAGGTGCAGCTTCACCAGTGCCTTAGCACACTAGAGATCACAATACAGATTTTATTAAATTGCTAGATCAGTAAAAACTGAGGCTATTCTTTTCCCAGGTTGGCTTTAAATTGTGTTAACAAGAAAAGAGATGACCAAAACATGACAGGCGGGAAGAGCTTGAAAGAAAACACTATAGCTTTCTACAAACAGAAGTAAAAACAGGCAAGCTTGCTCACAGGAAGCAGAGATGTATTCCTTGCTCCTCTTGACTATGACAACTTCATATTACCAGCGAGAGATATTTATTAGCTTGTAAAATCCAAAATATTCTAACACTGTTATTGCTAAGCCATCCATAAGCAATAAAGAATAAGTTTGTATCAGAAAAAGCACAGTAAAAAATCTCCTTCAAAATGGATCCCTGTAACACTGAGGCCATGTTTATGCAGAAGTTTCCACTTCCAGATGGGCCAAAACCTTCCAGGAAACTGAACCAGGCACTCATCTGACCAAAAGTGTAGGCAGGTACTGCAGGATGAGAGAGATCACTCTGCTCTAGGCTTCATTAAGTATGACAGGAATCAGGGCACCAAGTTCAGATGTCAGCACTCAAAATGCAGACAGCTAAACTTCCACAACCCCCCACCATAAACACAGATTTGTACCTATTGGAAGCAGCCTGAAGAAATCTTCCCTTACAGATCAGCCACTTGTTAGAAATTACTTGGTACAAGCCCAAAGTTTTGAAGTTGTACAATTATTCTCCCTCTGCATTTTCTCTCTCTTCTACTACTTATGTATGTCACCTCTCACACAGAAATAGTTGCAGTTTCTATTTTATCACATTTTTATGTGTTTGTTATACTGTGTACTTGGGATTTCTGCTTTTGATTAGCTCCATTACAGCCTAGTTACACTGGGTATGTTCCCTAAATTCCTTCTATCCCCAGCTCACAGCTGAGGATCAACACCATGCCTATGTAAAACTACCTTCTCCCAGTTGCAAATAATTTATAGCCCTGTTGCCACGGATTTGTTTGCACTTTTCTCATTTCAGAGCCAGATGCAGAGACCACAGAAGATTAAAAGCTGCAGAACGTGTTAGCATTAAAGGGCACAAGTTCTCATTGTAGGATAAGGAATTAAAATGCTAATCTCTGCTTTTCCAATTGATTCAGTGCAAGTTCATGCACCTTCTTTCTTCAACCACTCCCCCAAAAAGAGATACTTCATTTTAGCTCAGTGTTACTTTAAGTTTCCTCACATTTGTTAAGCAGAAATGCAGTCACCAGCTAAATCTAATTTTAAAACTAAACTAAAATCAATACTAAAAGAAAATTCTCATCTCTGAATGAAACTCTAGTTTTCTAAAATCAAGACAAGAATATTCTTCTCCAATAAATAAGTGAAGATTTAATATTTCTCCATGCTGGCTGTTTCCAGGTCTCCTCAATGCACATCCATCAGCCAGAGCTTCTGCAGACTTAAACCTTGCTGGTATGCAGCAAGTGGAGTGGGCAGCACATACAAGGGAGCCAGAGCAGTTCTGTGCAAGGCAGAATCAGAATTGCTGGAGCCTGAGAGAACAGTGAGACCTCAATGACTGAAGAGTTTAGAGCTCAGACTAAAGTAATTTCCAGGCACTAAGATGCCATAGAGTCACAGAATGGTGGAAGATGGAAGAGACCTCCAGGGATCATCTAGTCCAACCCGTTTGTTAAAGCAAGGTCACCCACAGCAGGCTGCCCAGGATAACATCATTCAGGTGGGTTTGGAATCTCTCCAGAGAAGACTGCACAATCTCTCTGGGTAGTCTACTCCAGGGTTCCAGCACCCTCAAAGCAAAGAAGTTATTCCTAGTGTTCAGATGGTACCTCCTGTGTTCCAGTTTGTGCCCACTGTCCCTTGTCCTGTCACTGGGCACCACTGAAAAGACTCTGGCCCCATTCTCTTGCCTCCACCCTTTATCTCTTGCTGAGCATTGAGAAGATTCTCTCTCAGGCTGCTCTTCTCCAGACTAAACAGCCCCAGGTCTCTCAGCTTTCCCTCCTCACATAGATGCTCCTGTCTCCTCAGCATCTTTGCAGCCTCCACTAGACTCTCTCAATTAGTTCCTTGTGTCTCTTGAACTAGGGAGCCCAGAATTAGACTTAGTACTTTCAGATGAGGCCTCACTAGGGCAGAGCAGAAGTTGAACAGAACACCCCTCAACCTGCTGGCCACACTCTTCTAACTGCACCTCAGGATTCTATTGGCTTTTTTGGCCACAAGTCCACATTGCTGGCACTTACAAGTCCAAGATACTGCAATTACTAATATTAACACGCCTTGCCTATCAAGAATAAAGCATTTGCTACACAAAATTACAATTAAAACAAGTACTTCTTAATTTATGCTTACTAATCTGAGTAGGAGCTCTGTGGTTATGATGCTGAGAAATGAGGAGGTTACAATCTAGACATCCATGGTGGGATTTAAGATTGGAGTCAGGCACTACAGAATACACCTAAAGGTCAACTAATTCCCAGGACAATAATTTCTAAATTTAAAGTTAAAAAAACCCAACCAAACAAAAGCAGGGACTTACTGTATGCTAAGGTCATGTCCTTTTGCTGTGCCTCGACTTGGATAATGTGCCAGAATTGAGGATAAAGCCTTTAACTTCTTTCTGCACTCCAGAAAGTCCTGGTTGAAATGAAAATCTGTGGAGGCTGACAGGGGAAGTCCATCCCTCACCCGCACCACACAGGCAAAGAAGATCATGGACATTCTCCACTGGAGTACTCATGAGGACAACCTGAAAATGAAGTATTAAAACTGAGTTAATGGATGTGATACTATTTACAACCCAGGAATGTGTTAAGGTAAGAAATATGTTAAAGTTTATTCACCACTGCCACTGAAAGGTGATCAAGGTGCCACTGAAAGGTGAAACTGTTCTCAAAGGTCATGCCTGTGTCCATTTTTTGCCTCTCTCAGACAAAAAGGTGAGGCAGAGCATTCAACAGAGAAATATGTTACTGAGAAATATCACTATTTTCCCTTTCTCCTTTGCCTCAAGCATAAAAAATGCTGGCAAACTTCTTAAAGGTATTAATGGAAACTAGCTAACTCCCAGTGACACACTGCACCAGCAGTACTGTTGCAGTTACTGGATTTCCTCCTATAATACATGAATGCAAGAATAAATTTTAGCCTGTTAGACTCATTTTCCAGAATCAGCTAAGACTAAATATATAACACAAGTTACTCTCTCTGACTTCTTACTCTTTAACAGGTCACAATCTCCCATGAAAAACTGTTACTGGAATTTACCTGGTACAGTCAGAGCACACAAGAGATCTGTCCCTCAGACATATCACAAGAATGCAGTGCAAGACGTTAGAAGACTAAGGCAGCAGCTCTGAAAGAAAAGCATATAGAACATTTAGAAATTAGTGACCTGTGCAGATATTCACATCTCAAGACTCAAGAACACACAGCTCAGGACTGAGGGCAGAATAAGCACACTTCCTCAGACACTGGCCACTGAAGAAGAGGCTTGACCCTGGTGATCCCTCAGCTTCATAGTAAAGTTGCCTCAAGTTGTGCCAGCAAAGATTTTCATTGGATATTAAGAAAAATGTCTTTCCTGAGAGTGATCAATCATCAGAACAGGCTGCACAGGGAGGTGGTTTAATGACCATGGTAGTACTAAGTCAGTGGTTCGACTTGATTTTTAGGGGTCTTTTCCCACTGAAACAATTCTATGATTCTATGACATATGTAATCCCTGGTGGTCAGTTTAGGGTCACCTCAACTGTCCCCTCCCTACTGCAAGTGCCACCTTTTACTTACTGCACCCCAACATGCTACACGAGATTTAGCAGTGAATTCGGTCTGCAACCCAACCCTTGGTAGTAACTCCAAACATCAGGGTTCTCACTTCTAGAAGCAGTCACTCTGCAAACATGCCCTGAACTTCAGAAAATATCCTGAGGAGAGACTGAGCTGAGAAGTAAAATCACCAACCAGAACTAGTTCTGTTCTAATTCAAACCAGGACACCTTATTAATTTCCAAGATGCATTTAAAAATGCCATGAAATGATACATAAAATATTTCTGGTGCTTCAATCAGTGTTTTGAAGTTCTCCTAGCTCCCTCTAAAACAGCAGGTCTAAACCAGCCCACTTTAAGCTATTATCACAAGTCAAGGGAAAAAAAAAAAAGCAATTATTCTGCTTCAGGGAAATTAAGCAAAGTGTTAGGGAAAGAAAGAAATTTAAAAAAAAAAGAAAGAAAAATCACAGTGTGAACTCCAGCTTTTGATAGAGGAAGGACAAATTTAAACAGCTCTGTATCAAACAATTCACTATGCAGCTCAAAGTTTCTTTGAAACGTGTCTCATCATCAAGTGCTTTCCTTGTCAATGAAGGTAAGAGTGCAAAGTCTCTTCTAATTCAGGCATTCACAAACTCTTCTGCCAGTTGAGCTGCTCTGATGTCTAATAAGGGTTGAGTTCTCACCACAAGCAGTACTAAGAAGGTCTTATTTTTCCTCCATGGGAATCATTTACACATTTCATGTAGGAACTAAGCTCTATCAGAGGTGGTTGCAACTTGCCAGCATGATAAAACAACCATCATTTGCCAGAGGAACTGACAAAAAGCAAAATTGCACATAATTTGTTCCCTTAGAAAAGCAAGTTTTGGGCAACACTGCTTTAGGAGGTGGAGATGGACTACACAATCTCTAGATGTTCCATCCAACTCCCACCATGCTGAAATTCTGCGATAGACATTTCTCACTAGGGATGAAACTACCTATAGTTAACCAGCTGTACACATAAAGGTACACAACTTGCCAAGACATACAAACCACCATGCTCCAGGGCATAAGGTTTTCACTGAATACCAGCTGCCCATGAGAGGGATTTGCTGCTCTCCTCTGAAAGACCTGGTAGCAGTCACCATCAGGAAGACCTCCAGTTAAATGCCAGACTTCACTGGAGAAATGACTCAGTGCTTCTCCCCTGGAGAACACACCTGCTGTCACATACTATCAGACTATCAGTTCTCTGTTCATCCAAAAGGTTTGATTTTGAGTGGGGTTTTTTTGTTTTTAAATCTACATACCTTTGAATTTTCAGTTATGCTGCCTAAAGAGACTTACAAGACCAACCTGTAAGTCCAAGTGGGATAAGCACCTTAGGCACCTTTCGATTTTGTGAAAATAGGTAGAACAGAAAGGTACATCCCCAACAGAGAGAGGGGCAGATGCAGTGACTTCAATCACAACAGAGCACAGGTGAGCACAACCTCATGGCACAACTGGCAATGTGTTCACTGATCCTGTTTATAAAGCTCCCACTTGCAGTGTAAATGAATGTTTGTGTAGGTAACACCCCAAAAGAACACAGAGGTGTGAGATTTGAGAACAGCACCTGTAAAGACTTCTGAGGAGTTAAAAACAAAATTTGTACATAGAGAAGATACTTGTAATTCTGGGGTTTATTTGAAATATAGCACAAGCTTAGCTAAGAGATACAAGAGCAAACACCACACTACAGAGGGTGGCAAAACCTTAAAGCAAATTCATGCAACTGGTTCATACATCTCTAGATAGCTCTTCTCACCAACCACCCATCACTTGGACTCACCCAGCCTGACACTCCCACCTCTTTCCCCAGTTCCCAGCCCTCCTGCTCTGGCACTGCACCTCAATGAGACTTCGGAGTTTCTTCTTTTTTTTCCACAGGTCTCTTGTTACCTTGCACATCAGGCATTTTGTGCCTGTGGCAAATCAGAGTTGGTCGTATCACTTCCCTTCCAAGCTGAATTCCTCACAGGTCAGTCTTGCCACGTCTCCCATTAGTGAACACACAACACCAAAACCTACTGGACCGATCAAGCTGTGGATGTAGCCAAATGAATCTACGATTTTGCCACTTCAAACTCACCTGTCCTTCCCTCCTCCTTCCCTTGCTATTTGCATAAGATTAGCAGCCCAAAGTATCTGCAACTGACTTTACGTGGCAGGCCTTTGAACTCAGGTCCTGAACTTTAGAATCATACACTCATTTTGATTGGAAAAGAACATTAAGATCATCAAGTCCAACTGCTAACCCAACATTTCAAATTCACCTATAAACCATGACCCTCAGCACCACATCTACATGGTTTTTTAATACCTTCAGGGATGGTGACTCCACCTGCCCTGGGCAGCCCGTTCCAAGGCCTGACAACCCTCAAAGGGAAGAAATGGTTCCTAATGACCAATCTAACATCCTCTGGGGCAACTTGAGGCCATTTTTTCTTGTCCAATTGCATGTTTATTGTGAAGAGAGACCAACCCCCACCCAGCTCCACTCCCTTTTCAAATAGTTGGAGAGAGACAGAAGGTCTCCTCTCAGTCTCCTTTTCTTCAGGCTAAATAGCCCCAGGTCCCTCAGTTGCTCCTCACAAGACTTGTTCTTCAGACTCTTCATCATCTTCATTGCTCTTCTCTGGATATGCTCCAGCTCCTCAATGTCCTTGTTCAGAGAGGCCCAAAACTAACCCTAGCATTTTGATAATGTTCTTGTCTCTTTTAATTAAGCTGATGTCAAATCTTGCTGGATGCAGAATTAATGACATCATGTCAGGTCAGCTATTTTACCAGCACAAAGCAAGCAAAACCTTGAGAAATTTTTTAAGTAACTGTTTCAGAAGAACAAGTCATAATTTATGACTGAAGTAAACAAAGCCTGGGCTTTCATTACTTGAAACATCTGTACAAGTGACAGCACTTCAGAAGAAAACTGCTTAGTGTAAGACTCACAGAAACAGAATGCATTTATCAGTCTTACAAGAAACAAGACTCATTAGGGTGTTCTCACCGTAGGTATCTAAGTTATCTGAAGTGCAGTTCTTCCATCCCTTGCCTCCTAGGTAACAGCCAACTCTCTTCAGTGACTGCGTAGGGATTACTAAGACAGCCTTAGTCAGACCTCTTACACTTTACCTCACTGTTATGCAATCTCCTTCAAATAAGATTAGACTCGGTTCACAAGTGCCAGACATCTCCAAATGCTAGACAAACTGCTGCCTTATTGTCTGTAGAAAATAATCTACTCAACAGGCAAATACCAACCAGCACACAGCTCACGAGAGGAACAACATTCAAAAATACTGTTCTTCAAGAAATTATTTTACTTAACAACTGAAAGCAGAAGTTTCCTTTTAAGAATGACATAATACTAACAAGGAATGTCTTATTACCAAGATCTACCTGAAGCATTCATCTTCTTTCCCTGCTTGTTTATATTTCCCTTCTTTCTAAAGGTGGCACATGGGGCAGTTTCAAACCCAACATCCAGTGATCTTATCAAGATCTGACCCTCCTACTGAAGGAGAAGTATAAAGCTTTAGGGAAGTTACCATACAAACTCCTGAAGCAGTTTTTGAAGTTTTTTAGGTACATTAGGCTGATACATGATTTTAACTATTGCACCTAACGCATCTTTCCTTGGGCAGAAAAGGACTCCCTTCGGAAGGGGTCACAGACAACTACAGGTGGGATGTAAGAATATCAGAGAAATTTGAGTTGATTCGATCAAACACAAAACATTTAACAGAGCTGCAGCTCAAATGCTGGTTCCAGTCTCAACAAGAAGACAGAAATAATTGAGACATGGCTCACGAGAGCGTTTTACTACTTCTCTGAAAAACCATGAGGTGGGTTTTATCCTCTTCTCATACATAAAAGGCATATCTGAAATGCTGTTAAGTTTCTCATCTTCTAAGGTTGCAGTAAGAGTATCCATCTGCTTCTTCCCAGCTGTTTTCCCTCAATGGTCACAGCAGTTGCTGACCAAGTATCACAGACCTACAGCAGAACAAGAGCCACTCTCCAGATTTAGCAGTGAATAAAGACAATTTGCAAGCATGATGCTAACTGAATTTTTAAAACAGTATTTGGGGATATAAAGAGCCTATAGGCTCCTATAAGCCCTACTTATCCCCAAAGCGAAGCATGTAGAAACCCCTTTCCATCACAAACCTCCTGCCTACACTTATCCTTATGAATTACCAGAAATAACGAGTGTTACACAAAACTCAAACCCTACTGACCCCTCAGTGATCCATCCTCCTAACCCTTGCCCAAATCACACAGCGACTTTGCATGGCTCTGAAGCTCTCCCCTTATGTTAATCTCTCAAAAATATCAGCCACTTTATCTGCTCCCGAATATATGCCCATTCTCTCTAACCTGTATCCAGAAGCCTCCTAAAGCCCACCAACTTTCACCAGCATCACCTAACTAAGGACCCTTTCCCTACGCATCCTGTTGCACTCATCATGTCATAGATATACCCTAACACCACTCATCCCTTCCTCCCCCCCAGTAAAAGTCGCAAACCCACCAAAGCACTTCTTTTCACTACTCTTCATTAAGCCCAGAAATTCTGAAAGCCATTCTCCTCGACAGAACATTCTCTGGTACTGACAAGTCTTCTCAAGCATCCCTGACCCCTTCAAATCCTACCTCATTGGTCCCAATCTCTCAGGTTATCCTAGCCCATCTCATGACATCCCCAGCAGGAACACAAGACCTCTTCAGGGTCCCAAGCCCTCCTCCTCCTACATCTGTCAAGCACTCGAAGAAACCACAAAATCATAGAATCACAGAATGGTTTAGGCTGGAAGAGACCCCAAAGATCATCCAGTTCCTACTCCCTGCCATAGGCAGGGACACCTTCCACTAGATCAGTCGCTCAAGGCCTCATCCAGCCTGGTCTTGAACACCTCCAGAGAGGGAGCAGCCACAACCTCCCCGGGCAACCCGTTTCAGTGTCTCGCTACTCTCACAATCCTACATCCTACATCCATACTACAGGACCTCCACCCGGAAACGCACATCATCCTTGCTCACCCCCACCCCATCCTCATATTCCTCAAGACCCCTTCCGGCCTCCCCACATTCTCCTTACACATCCCAAACCTTACTTCCTTGCCAGAGCACCCCACACCCTCACATTATCCCCGGTCATCCCAGACTCACCCCCTCAGGGACCATCCCACCCCGCTCATTCCCTCAAGCATCCCAAATCTTGTTTCCTCGACATCGATCCCCTGCTGAACCCCTCAGGGCCCATTTCTACCCACACAAGCCCCCGTGAGCGGACCGGCGCAACACGGCGCGCCTCCGTTCAGCCCCGCCCCCCCATCCCAGGGGACGTAAAAAGAG
>VWZI01000780.1:702688-718602 GCA_013396835.1 Psilopogon haemacephalus | reverse complement strand
GCCCAGCACAGCCCGGCCCGCCCCGCCCCGCCCTTTTCCGCCCATAGAGGCGGAGGGCAGAGTGTCCGCCGCGCGGGGCACGCCGGGACGGCGGAGGCTCGGCATGGCCGGGCCGAGGGCTTGCCGGTGGCGTCCTTACACAGCCCCGGGCGGGGAGCGTGGCACCGGAGCGATCTGGGCCTGAGCCGATGGAAACAGGCCCTGGGATGTGGTGCTGCCCTGGGGCCTCCCTCAGTACCAGGCCACGGCCCCTTCGCAGCCCCCAGGGCGGGCCGGTCACGCTCGATCAGGACCTGAGGAACCCCAGCAGCAGGGCAGCGAGATTAGGCCGTGGGTTGTGTCTTTGTGGTGCGGGGGGCACTCGTTCAGCGGAGGCTGTGGGAGCTGCGGCGGAGCCCCTGCAGCAGCCATGAGAGAGGGGAGGAAGCGGTGGGGTTTTCGCCGTGTCAGAGCGCACACAAGCTCGGGCAGCAAGTTGAGCAGAAGCAGTCTAAACGTTCATCTGGGAGCTGTTGGTTGAAATAAAGCTCTGCGGATCAGTTCTTGCGCTGGTGCTGCCCTGCATGCTGGGTGACAGATGGGTTGTTCTTTTTAATTAAGAGCTGCTGCAGGAGATGGACTGGGATTCAAAGTAGATTACCCTTTTCCTGCCTTCTGGTGGTGCCAGGCACAGAAAAAAAAAGTCAGGAAGTTCTACATCTGGAGTGATACCTGTGCCTCATGCCGGGCCCTGTGCCAGTAACGCTGCAAACCGTCTTCTCGCAGGACATTTATCTGAAAAAATCCAGCAGAATATGAAGAACAAATTATTTTTTAAAATCAGTTATTGGATATGGGAGCTTTGAATTCCCAGGTCTTGAAGTGGGGACATCGTCTGAGTGCAATCAAGTTGTTGCTGTTCTAAGCAACAGCACTGCTTGGCACCACCTGCAGCGACCAAACATTTATGTTCTGCTGTTCTAGCAACGGCTCAGTGAATGACAGAGGTTTGCAGGGCTCCATCTTACAGAAAAAACAGAATATGAAGAATGGTTTTTTGTTGGTTTGTTTTTTTTTAAAGCAGTTACTGAATATGGGACCTTTGAATTCCCAGGTCTTGAAGTGGGGACATCATCTGAGTGCAAGCAAGTTGTTGCTGTTCTAAGCAACAACACTGCTTGGCACCATGTGCAGCAAACAAACATTTACATTCTGCTGTTCTAGCAACAGCTCAGTGAATGACAGGCAGAGGTTTGCAGGGCTCCATCTTACTACACCAAGTTGTAAAACAGGAGTGGCTCAGTGGTTTGGGAGATAATGGGTTCCTTCAGGCAACACTTTGTAAGTTCGTGTAGGCACTGCTGTTCTTCCTCAGTACCTGCCATCAGAGAAAATGAGGAGCCCGACAAGTAAACTTGTGCTGAAGTATTTGCCTTACTGGTCAGTAAGGCTGCACTGACCACCAAATGCTCTATATCTTCCCATTGCTCCTCCACTACTCTGCTGCCAGTCACCCAGCATTGTTCCTCTTGGCAACAGACAGTGGATCTGGGATAAGAAGTTTAAAGGCTGAGCCCAAACAAAAAAAAATCATAGAATGTTAGGAGTTGGAAGGGACCTCTAGAGATAATCTAATCCAAACCCCCTGCCAAAGCAGGATCACCTAGGGCAGGGCAAACAGGAATGCATCCAAGTGAGTTTTGAAAATCTCAAGGATACTCCGCAGTTTCTCTGAGCAACCTGTTTCAGTGCTCCACTCACAATAAAGTTTCTCTTCATGTTGAGGTGAACCTTCCCATGTTCCAGCTTCTACCCATTGTTTTCATTTACATCAGCAGTGATCTACACACTGGTGCTGAAGAGAAACAAAAAAATGATTTGTCTTTTGCCACAAGTCTGAGTGTAAGAAAGGAGAACAATGGAGCACAGTACTGGAGTTCCAAAGAAAACAATGTTACATGCAGACAATCTTGAACCAGATAAGCAGAGATGATCTGTATCCTGTATGAGAAGCTTTGCCAGGGAATTTGAAGCTAATCTTTACTTCCATTTTGAAGCACACATCCTCATGTCAAAGACAAAAGTATACAGTAAAGCATAGACTGAGTATTCGGGGCAAAAGAAAAAGTAAAATAAAATCACCACTGAGTAGTAGCATGTCTGAAGAGTCTTTCTGTGCTTACTACATCTGAAAACACATGAAAACCATAGTTGTTGAAGGGCTATTTTACCTACCAGCAGAGAGGTGGTGATAGCAATGGTTAGTGAAAACAAACCAGGCAGAAAACTACTTACTGCTACTCAGGCAATTCAATTTTTTTCCAGTTCACGCCTGAAGTAACTTGAAGATATTTTAAACATCACCAAAAATACCCCAAAACAACCAAACCTGGGGCACAGCCTGAAATCAGAGCAATTGCTGCTTTGCCAATACTGAATACAAGGTGATGGAAGATGATCACATTGACAAGAGGTGATAAAGCAAGTCAATTGAATATATTTAAAGGTGTCCTTCCATGAGGTGATGTGGAGTGGGCTTAGCATACATTAGACATATCTTCCTGCAGTAGTCCCTAATTCTCTGGCAAGCTGTGAAAGTGCCAGCAGTGCCTTGCTGTGAAAATAACTTGCTGTTGCTTCACTGAATGAGTTTTCACACTTTCATCCCTTGCATTAAATGCAAATTCCCTTCTTTGTGCTGTGGTGTGGCAGTTAGAAAGACACTCGTCCACTCCTTTCCCCGCAGCATTCAGAAAAGCATGATCTTTTGACTGACCTTCTGTTTCAATTAACATGCCAGGCACAAAACAAAGGACTGCTTTATTAGATTGCTTGCCTTCAGGATTTTCTTGTGATTTAATGATCCTGGCCATGACTGGGAAGGAAGAGAACATGGCAAATACTGAAGCCTTCACTAGGAGATTGAAATTAAAATAGAAGGAAACACATTGATATGCGAAACTCTTGACAGCTTTTTGGATGAATACAAGTTGGCATTGATGGCGATGTTAAAAACATAAACGTAATATCTTATTAGAGCTCAAATGTCTTCACCAATACCTCCCAAGGGGACAAGTGCTGGATGCAATCCTGTTTTTAGAATGCCATGATGCTGGTTCCAAGGTAGACAGTTGTGCATTATCCAACTGGCAAAAAGAAAGGTATCATCTAATCTGAAAGAGATGTAGTCTTTGTGCCTTTCACAACCACTTACTTACGGTATGTAGATACACTTTGTGTGTGTATGTGTTGTGGAATTAAACCACCAAGTGCAAGGCCCTGCAATTCTTGTTATGAACACAGGCTGGGAGATGAAGGAATTGGGAGCAGCCTTGTGGAAAAGGAGTTAGGGGTGCTGGCAGATGAAAAGCTGGACATGCAGTGCTGGGTTCAGCTCCTGAGCCATCAGCACAGAAGAGACATGAACCTGTTGCAGTGGGTGCAGAGGAGCCCACAAAAATGATCGGGGGGGTGGAACACCTCTGCTATGGGGACAGAAAGTTGAGGCTGGTCAGCCTGGAGAAGAATCCAGGGAGATGTTATTGCAGACTTTCAGTACTTAAAGGGGGACTATTAGGAAGTTTGAGACAATCTTTTTAGCAGGGCCTGTTGTGATAGGGGCAATGGTTTTAAACTAAGAGTGGGAGATTTAGACTAGAGAGAAGGAAGGATTTTTTTACAGTGAGAGTGGTGAAACACTGACCCAGGTTGTCAAGAGAGGTGGTATATGCCCCATCCCTGGAACTATATTACATCAAATACATGTAAGGATTATTTGTGTGACTACTCTCACTGAGCTGAGGGCATCCCTTCAAATGCATTCAAGAAATGTAATGTTGGTTTCTATGAACATTCTTCTATCTGAAGATGTCCCTACTCACTACCAGAAGGTTGGACAAGGTGACCTTTAAAGGTCCCTTCCAACCCAAACATACAACGATTCTATGATTCTTTCTATGATTCTATGATTTCATGGTCCTATCTTACATATGCAAATAATTAACCCAAATAATTTGCAAAATGAGAAGCTCTGCCTAAGACTGAAACCTTCTTGTCATGCTCAGTCCTGTAATCACAGCCTCAGTGAAAACATGTTTGAGGAATTTAGTCATTTTGTGAATGGAGAGTGAGTGACTTACCAAAGATGGTGGATCACAATGCTCCTCTGCTAGTGGCTGGCAAAGCAAGGTAGCCCAAGCCCCTGTTCTGTAGCCAGTATTTCTTCTGTAGCTGCACGTTTCTCTCCCACACTGTCAGCAGGGTCACAGGCTGTCATGAGAGATATCATGGAACATTTTGCAATAACAACACATCAGCATAAGACAGTAGCTGAGGACTGTACTCAGACAAGTATAAACACATAGTAAAGCCAGTCTCTGAATCATCTCCCAACATATCTGTGATGGAAGGACACTAGAAGCAAATTTTAATTTCCTGGGAATTTAGAAAGGAGATTGGTTGGCTTTAGGATAGCTTATTTAATATTGTAACAGGAGGTAAAGCCTTCTGTTTGCATTGCATTATTGTAGAAGAACATCCCATAATTTGCAGTCAAAATCCTCAATTTTATGAGCATTTCATGAGCACGTGGAAGGATTATTTCTCTGACTGCTCTCGCTGAGCTGAGGGTATCCCATCAAATGCATTTAAGAAATGTAATGTTGGTTTCTATGAACATTCTCAGGTTGTGGAGTCTGTTTTAAACATAATATCAGACGAGTCAATAAATGATTATTCAGCTTTATCCTATTCACGTTCACAGTTTGTTATTAATAAGTAAATAATCCCCTAAGGGCAAAGGAACAAGGATACTGATTCAGAATGAATGCACAGATGCCACTGCCCTCTTAGCAAAAGTAAGCAGATGTCAAAGAAGAAGTGATACTTCCCCCACCAGCTACAGTTTCCAGATACTTTCCTCTTAAGGAATTTCATGAATCTTATGTGGTTTGCCCACTTGGTAATCCTCAACAGATCTCTCTAAAGTCCCATCCATTTCCCTCTTAAAATTCCTACACCCATAGCCTCTGGCAAGGTGTCCTGCAGTTCAGCTGTCCATATCATAAAGAAACATCTACTTTTCTTCTATATTTATACTGCAATATGTAATTACCTACTGACCTTCTTGCATATGTTTGTTGAATTGGTTTTAATTAGGAGTCCTCATATCCGTTTCTGATGCTATCATGACTTATACAGATTAGGTCCATTGCTCCTATGTTAATGCTGAGGGGACTGGAGCATTTTTCTGGCAAGGAAAAGGCTGATCAAAGTCTGGAGGATAGAGGTCAAGAGGATGGGGCCAGACTCTTTTCAGTGGTGTCCAGAGACAGGACAAAGGGCCAACAAGCACAAACTGGAATAGAGGAGGTTCCACCTAAACATAAGGGAAAACCTCTTCCCTGTGAAAGTGCAACAGCACTGGAGCAGGCTGCCCAAGGAGATTGTGTCTGCTATTTTGGAGAGATTCCAGACACCTGCTGTTTTAGCAGGGGAGGTTGGACTACATGATCTCCAGAGGTCCCTTCCAACCCCCATCATTCTGTGACTCTCTACCTCCCAATTTACCAATAAATTAGATTTATTCCCTCAAGAATAATAATCAGCAGATTAGTGCTCAGTGGTAGAGCATTTGACAGCATTATTCTATGGAAGGGGCCTCTGGAGATCATCAAGTCCAACCCCATCTCCTTTTTCCATTGTTTCTGTAGCAAGGTCTTGGAAGTGGCATGTGGTGAATTTCACAAGGTATCAAATTTAGGTTGCCATGTGATCATTATTTTTCAATCCAATGGTTTAATACTTGAATGGTTCATGGAAGAAAACTGACCTGCTGTAATATAGTTTGGGGTCTCAGCAAACTTAGTTTGTTAGTTCTCTGTGCACTCTTCACAGCTTATTTTGTTACTCACAAGTATCTGAGTCACAAGACAGGATCAGCTTCGACTATCCAGAGGAACAACTTGACTTCATCAGTAGCCAATAATGTCTCTCCAGGGGACTCTACAATGGGAAGGCTCAAGCTGCATGGAGTGTGTTCACCTCTGCTGTCTGCTTTACCCTGATCGAGTCCATACACTCTGTGCTCCCCTCGCTTTCACTCCCCAGCTAGTACTGCAAGGACAAAGAGAGCAGCAGCCTAAACTCAAGGCTGCTCACAGAAACTTTTCCCTTGCTTCCTAGGTTTCACGGGATGTAAAAGTGACTCAACTAGCTCAAAGTCTCCCCACACCCCTGCTCATTCCTGTCCTGCAGTGACATGATGGTTTTGGTGAGGAGAGCCATGAGACAACAAAGCAAGAAAAAAAGAGGTGGTGCACCTGTTATCTGTAAAAGCTTCATCAGTTCCCTGTTCTGGTTCAGAGTAGAGCCCCACAGGCACTTCCTTTAACCAAAGGAGCAGTTCAGGAGGACAGTGAGAGTGTTTTAAGCTGATACCACCAACTGCTTTGAGGTGGTTTCACATTGTGTTCATCCTTGAGTCAAGCAGCAACTCTGAATATTTTTATCAGCAGGGAGCCCTGCGTACTTTGACTTTTAAAAGCTTGAAAAACAGAAGCAATAAGGCAGAGTTGCCTTCTGCTAAATGTAGCCACATCAACAGTTTCATTCTGCACTCAGTAATTTGCAGTCTCTGTGAAGAAGGCACTAAAAGACACAACACCTCTGAAATCATAGAATGCTTTAGGTTGGAAAGAACCTTTAAAGGTCATCTAGTGCAAAACCCCTGCAGTCAGCAGGGACATCTGCAACTAGATCAGGTTGCTCAAGAGCCTCAAACAACCTGACCTGGAATGGTTCCAGGGATGGGGCATCTATCACATCTCTGGGCAGCATAAAAAATGTCTTCCATATATCTAATGTAGATCTCCTGTCTTTTAGTTTAAAACCTTTTTTTTTTTTTCTTGTCCTATTGCAAGAGGCCCTGCTAAAAAGACTTCCCATCTTTCTTATATGCCTCTTTAAGAACTGGAAGGCCACCAGATAGTCACTCTGGAGCCTTGTCCAGACTGAACAACCCCAGCTCTCTCAGTCTGGCCTCACAGCAGAGGGGTTCCATCCCTCTGATCATTTTTGTGGTCTCATCTGTCCCCCACTCCAACAGGTCCACGCGTCTCCTGTGCTGAGGACTCCAGAGCTGCACTCCAGCACTGCAGGTGGGGTTCCAGGAGAACAGAAAAGAGAGGCAGGATCTCTTCCCTTCAACTGCTGCCCACTCTGCCAGGGATGCAGTCCAGGATGTGATTTGCCTTCTGGGCTGTGAGTGCATATTGCCAGGTCATGGTTTCAGTTTTGTTTTCTGTCTTCCTCTAAAGGGCCCATATTTCACTGCCCTCAGCAAATGATGCCTACACGCATCGATATTGTTCGTCCTGGAAACCTGCCTTGTAGGGTAAAGCTTATACGACTGTGGCACTGCAGCACCCCCGTTATGACTACTCCAGATCAACTAAATGGTCTCAGTTTTAGACATCAGGTATTAACAGTGCTTGCAGCAGTCCTATAAAGCTCCAAACAAGAGGCTAAAGCATTGGGAAAATTATTTGGGAAGTCTGATCAAATCGTGAGAGAACAAAACAAAAGCAAATCCCTGGTGTCAGGAAGAGAGAAGGGGCTGCAGCAACTGAATATGGTGTTTGCTGCAAACAGTGTGGTGCACAGAATCAAAGAATAGTTTGGGTTAGAAGACACCTTAAAGGTCACCTAGTTCCAATCACCTGCCACAGACACGGACACTTTCACTAGACCAGGTGCTCAAGGCCCTGTCCAACCTGACCTCAGACACTTCCAGGGATGGGGCATCCACAACCTCCCTGGCAACCTGCTCCAGTATCTCGATACCCTCTCTGTAAAGAATTTCTTCCTGATACCCAGTCTAAATCTCCCCTTTTCCAGCTTAAAGCCGTTCCCAGTCCTCACAGACTTTTGCAAACACTGCAGTTACTGTCTGCCTGCCCTAAATCTTCACATTTATCTGGGAGATTTTTCTCTTCTATGTTTGATTTTTTTTCACTGCTCATCCTCTGAGCTGTTTATTCCCTGGCAGTGTTGCTTATGTGCTGGTTATTTTTATGGTTTTCCCCTTCATTTCCCTGTAAGTGGATCAACAAAAAAGTATAGAGTGAGGGTGTGAGTGAGTTCATGTGATGGGTCAGTGACAAGCTCAGTCAAGCCAAACATCAGAAGATTTTCTGACAGTGAGTTCTTCCTACGATTGCTTGAGACAAGTCAACAGCAGAGGTTGTCTTTAGTGAAGAAAAGTGATTGTTGTAGTGCTCTGGCAGAGGGGGAAATAGGAGAGAAATTAAGGTGGAGACAGAGTTTTGTTTCAAGAAATGAACTGTTTTCACCTAAGCATTGAGGGACACAGTTTCATCCCATTTGTAGTGCCAGGAGTATTTGGTTCAGCCACATCGTGCTTGTCAACCCCAGCAGGGCACAGATGAGAAAAAAGTAGCCAGGGAGATGTGACTAAATCCCCTCTAATGTAGTTTTCCAGTGATTTTCCTTGGCTTATATGTTTTAACCAGGCCTGAGTTTATTCCGTGCCGGGGTCAAAAATTGTATCCAAAACATTTTTCTACTGTGTGAGTTTCAGTTTGCCTAGCTCCAAACTTTTGGCCAGAAGTACTGTAACACAGCTTTGCAGAATGGGAAAGGAATATTTTCCAGTCAGTCAAGACCTAAAAGCCCTGGAATTTAGCTTTGTAGCTGCTTCTTGATTAGCTTATAACAACTAAATTTATAGATGTTTATAATTTTTTGGTGGCTTTCCATTATAAATGGGACATAAAATGGATAATTTCAAGTTGGGCCTTTTTTGGGGGTTGTAAAGTTGTTGGGTTTTGTCGTTTGTTTTTTTTTTCCTTCTCCCATCCTGGATGCAATTTAATGTGTATCCTCCTGGAGCACAAGAACATAATTTGAGGAATTCATCACAGCCACTGACACAAGGAAGGTATTGAAGCATTTTTAGGATATACGAGCAGGATGCAGGTCCAGATGATTGAGAAATGTTGTATCCTTAAAGCTGCTGAATCCACCCTCAGAATCTGAAGCTGCCTCTGTGCATCCAGTGCTTTTACTGGTCTTGATTTACATTTATAGACACTGCGTGATTATATCGCCCCTTCATTTACCCAGATACATTAACGATGCATAAGCAGCCCTTGCCCCCTGTATTTTAAACTGATTGAAGGGAAAGATGCAGCAATTACCATCTTTATAGCTTAAAAGTTCAATGTTAAAAGTGTAGTTATGGTGTATTTTACACCCCAAGCAATTACCATTTGTTTATAGCAACAATTGCAATCCATTACAGGAATATGCCAGCACAGTTGACAGTGTATCTGCAATTATTAGCCTGCCACTAAACTGGAACAAACTCACATGGCATTCCAGCCTGCACTTCATGTAGCAGCTAGAGTAAATACCCTTTTATTTATGTTGTGGGAGCCAGAATTGAGAGTCTGTAGTAAATACCAAACTGTCTTTTATTTATATGTTTACATTCAGGTTTTACTTAAAGCTCCTGCCTTAGCACAAGACAAACTCCTCTTACACAGAGGCATAAGCACAGTTCTCACGGGGTCACAGTGGCAGTTGCGTCTATCTCTGTCCACCAGCATCTTTTAGTGTCGAATTAAGTGGGGCCAAAGCTCCGAACTCCCTGCACAAATATTATGCAGTTGCTGCAGAAGAGAGGAGTTGTCATTCCTGAGCAGATCGATGCAGTATCCTGTCTCTGGCAGTGGTCAGTGCTGAGTGTTTCAGAAGGCAACATAAATCCTTCCAACCTCCGTCCATAAGTGCACACAATGCACTAAATTGTTCAGTACAGAAAAATAGTATCTCCCCGACCTTAGCTAATCATAATAGCATAGAACTCTACTTGTATCAACATTTATCTCAATGGTTTACTAATGCTGTTACTAGGAGGCACTGCACATTGTTTTATTTCTTTTCTCCAAACTCACTGTGTCAGTTGAGGACTTCTGCCAATCCTTCATTCCTCGTCAAGTTCCTCCTATAGAAACCTCCCACCTCTTTGCAGGATCTCCCTGCATGAAGCCACTCCCTCATACCACTGATTCCAGCAATATTCACAATCCATAAATTCTCCATGCTCTCTTCTGTTACCAGGATTCTCTGTTCTTAAGTACTTAAAGGGTGGGTGTCAGAAGGATGGGGATGTTTCTGGGTTCTATGGTACCCAACCACAGAACAAGAAGAAATGGAACAAGGGAACTTACATCTGAATGTGAAGGGGAATTTCTCTGTGCTGAGTGGTGCACTGGAACAGGCTGCCCAGAGAGATGGTGGAGTCATTCAAAGCTCACCTGGACACCATCCTGTGCAACTTCCTCTGGGTGACCCTACTCTAGTGGAGGGGCTGCACTCGGTGATCATAGAATCACAGAATGGTTTAGGTTGGAAGTGACCTCAAAGATCATCCAGTTCCAACCCCCTGCCACAGGCAGGGACACCTCCCACTAGAACAGGTTGCTCAAGGCGTCATCCAACCTCGCCTTGAACACTTCCAGGGAGGGAGCATTCACAACTTGTTCCAGTATCTCACCACCCTCACTGTAGAGAACTTCCTCCTAACATCTTGTCTGAATGTTCCCTCTTCCAGTTTAAACCCATTACCCCTTGTCCTGTCATTACAAGACCTTGTCAATAGTCCCTCCCCCACCCTCCTGTAGGCCTCTTTCAGATACTGGAAGGCTACTATAAGGTCTCCTCAAAGCCTTCTCCAGGCTGAAGAGCCCCTGCTCCCGTAGCCTGTCCTCATAGCAGAGGTGCTCCAGCCCTCTGATCATCTTCATGGCCCTCCTCTGGACTCACTCCAACAGTTAATCAGTTAATGATCTCCAGAGGTTCCTTCCAACCCCTATGATTCTGTGACTCTTCCCCCAGGTCCAAGGGCAGGAAGCTGTTTCCTTTTGTCTATTCAGCCCCACTGAGAATGACCCACCCTGCAGCTACCATGGCTCTGCCACCTGCTCGGCTGTTTGTCCTTTCTGGCACTGTTCTTATCATCACTCTGCTTCCTAACCTCAGCTGCAGCTTCACAGCTTTAACACCAGAACAAATTGCTGTCTCAATTAGTCTGACCTCCTAGGTCGCTGGGGCTGCTGCATTTCACCCAGATACCTCTGCAATGTGACTTGAATTCTCTATTTTTAAAGCACTACCAGCTGCCTGGATTTAGATGCACCTGAAATGGCTTTGTGTGGAGTCAGCTTGGCTTCAGTATGATTTACTGGTTCAGGAACAGCAAGTGCATACAAATGGAGCTGCACTTGTTCTGGGGCCAATTTGGGTCTTGGAGTGATGCAGCTGTGCTCAGCCTGGGCTGGTAAACCCCTGCCAGAGCTCAGCTGCTTCTACCTGGAAGCAGCTCAAGCACTCCTTCTGCCACATGTCACACTCCTGGAAACAGTAACTTTGGGAGGACAATGACAAAGTGCCCAGCTTGTGAAGTCATTTCTGCATCAGCACAGCAAATTGTCTCCGATGAATCTCTGCTGGTGGTAAACTGGTCTGCAGAGCTACTTTGATGTCTCTGCCCTGTGGTTCTCAACGCAGGCAGGGCCCTGAAGCTCTGCTGGCTGTGCACGTTTGCACCGCAGCTGAATTCAAAAACCCTCCTGCAATCCACAGTGCAGAAAGTTCCAAGCTGTCTGAGCTAAAACTAAGAAGCTCTGAAGCACCTGAGCTGGTACAATTTCAAGCATTTCACACAGCATAATGGAGTGCTCTCAGATGGTGCTTGGAGAGAACATTGAGCTGGGGTTTATACATCTTTAATGCAAAGGGAAAAAGGTAAACTAAACTTTACAGGAAAATCATAATAAAGAAACCAGGGGAAATAAATCGTATTGCTTTTTTCCCCTTCGAAAAGCTATTAATTAAATATTAGTCTGAATCAGAGTGATGGTAGGGATATTCCATTTCACACCAAGCTTCTTACAGGGTCAGTTAGCTGCCTTCAGCAATGTCTGTGATTTTTTTTTCCCTTCTTTTTTTTTTCCTCCTGCTTTTTCAGTACATTTTTTAAAAAATTTCCAATCCCTACCTCAGTGTCCCTTCTGAATAAGGGCAGGCTCTTAGCCAGGATTGCCTTATTTCTTTTACTGACATAAGACCGATATGGGTTGTCAAAAGTACCTACCAAAAGACCTTGGCTGTCATCCACTTCAAGAGCTCATAATTTAATACAAGACAAGAGACAACAGGCACAGAGAAACAGATGGGCAACTGCAAGAACATGGTAACACAAACAGTCTAATTTTATTGTGAGGGTAAAAACTCACTTGTGTTGCTGTTCTGTAGCATGGCCCACTCATTGGCTTCCACACAAGACTCCACATGCAAACCAGACATTGTCTCATTTACTTGTCTCTCAAGTGCTTTCCCGTGGCACCAAGTTTCACCAGTTAATTATATACTGTATAAAACACATAAAATAACCTCTGGGTTTTTTTGTTGTTTCTTTTTTTTTTAGCCTAATGTAAGCAGTATTGAATGGGTAAATCAAGCCTGACGTGAAGTATGCTTCATCCTTTGGATAAAGAATCGTTTTGATTACAAACAAGACTTTATTTTCTTTCTATAGCCCTGAGTTATAGCCCTCTGCAGAAAATAGCCCCAGAAAAAAATGCAGTTGCAATAGGGTTTGGATCAGGCCAAATGTAATCTTGAGACCTGCACAACAACCCACACGTCAGACATCTGGCATTTATTGGTTGAGGAAATATAAAATCATAGGATCATAGATAGGATTGGGTTAGAAGGGACCTTTAAAGTTCACCTCGTCCAACCCCTCTGCAGTCAGCAGGGACAGCTGCAACTAGAGCAGGTTGCTCAGAGCACCAGACAACCTGACCTGGAATGGTTCCAGGGATGGAGCATCTCCCACCTCTCTGGGCAACCTGAGCCAGTGTCTCACCACCCTCAGTGTAAGAAATTTCTTCCTAATCTCTAATCTAAATTTATCTCTTCTAGCTTTAAACCATCATCCTTTATCCTGTCACAACAGAACCTGCTAAAATATCTGTCCCCATCTTTCTTAGCAGCCCCTTAAGCACTGAAAAGCCACCAGAAGGTCTCTGGTGCCTTGTCCTCTCCAGGATGACCAGACCAAACTTTCTCAGCCTGCCCTCACTGCAGAGTGCTTTCAGCCCTCCCATCATTGTGGTTGCCTCTGGATTCACTCCAACAGGTTAATCTATTTCCTGTCCTGTAGACTCCAGAGGTGGATGCAGCACTCCAGCTGAGGTCTTACCAGAGCAGAAAAAGGAATCATCAGCTTATCTACAAGCAGTGAAAGAAGACTGAAATGGAGATATTTTTTGTAAAATTATTTGCTGAGGACTCAGATATTAGTGAAGGGGAACAAATCAGCAGCTAGTTAAGAGAGAAGGATAATGGAGGTAGGAATCAATCAGGAGCAGCTGGACGAATGATATACAAAGTCCATTAAATGATGTTCCAGCTTCTGAACTCGCTCATATTCAGATTTCTTGGCAGCCTTTGCTTTTGAATGTTGTCTGGATGAGATGTTGGCACTGTGGAGATTTATGCCATAGCAGCCCCAGACTGAAGCACTTCATTTATCCAGGGAGAGCACAGGCAGCTAGAGAAGGAAAGCTCCAGTCTCCCAGACCTGCCCTCTCTCTCAGCAACTGCCTCACTTTGTTTCTAGTCTCAGCAAGCTCCTGGTCCATGTCCATTTCAAATCCTACGTACTGGTTCATATGCAGTAGAGGTGTCAGGGCCTAAAGAAGCTGCATGTGCAGGGATATAGCCTGCTCTCTTAAGCAATTCACCACACAATGCATTAATGGTTTGCTTGTATTTCTATCGTGCTGAGACTGTCATTAACAAATTCTGTTTACAGCTTGGGTAGCAGATGGCTCCACCTACTCATGCCAGGGTTGGAAACACTCCTAAAGCTTTAGGGCAGGATAGGGGAAAGCTCTGTAATCCTTGAGGAAGTGTGTTAACGGTTCAGGTATTAATTGGGTTATGGTTCACAGGAAATCCCTGGGGAAAGGGAAGCATGAATGAAGAGAACTGCAGGGAGCACTTGGATGTGTGAGGTTACACATACCCTGATGAGGATACGTCTGTCCTCACATCAGTGCTCCTTTTCAGCAAAAGCAAGTCCTAGGACAAACATTTTGCTTGAGACATGAATTTCAGCTGTGAGACAGCTGTGTTGTATGTCGTATGAGTTTGTCAGGGAGCGAAGAGCTTGAGCTGGCTCAGTGTATAGGTGGGTATAACCTGGTTTTATTTTATTTCTGTGCCCCCGTCTCCATGAAGTTATTAATGGCATTGTTGGTATGTTAAAAACAGTAACTATAATCTTCCTTTACTTTTATTTAATGCTCATGTTCAGTGAAGGGAGTGATTTCCAAAGATTCAGCTTTCCATTCCTGTGGGCAGGCTGGCTGGATTGCTCACACATAGAACTCTGTCACAGCTGAAGGGTAACTGCTTGTTTCTCCATTAACCTTCCCAGGCTTGGTCAGTAGGTGTTAATGCTCCATGCCAAGAGGGGAAACTGCTGTTGAAGGCAGGCACTCATGGCAGTCTACCTGCTTAAGCCTTTACAGCTCCTGCTGCACTTGGAATTCTGTGTCCTTTAGTTCCTAGTTTACTCAGTGCTGTTAAAACAGGAACCATCAACTACTTCCAAGGCTTTCCTGAAGCCCAGCATTTTAATGGATTTGTTAACGTGGAGTGGAAGTTCTTGCTAGCCATGCACAGATCCTCAACGCCTTTGTATTCAATGTGTGAAAAAATGTCAGATGTTAGTGCCACAGTGTGGATTTTGATCAGCAGCCTAGAGCTGACAAGATTTTATTGTTCATTAGGGCAAGGTGTAACAGTTTCAAACTGGAAAATGGTAGCTTTAGATTAGCTATAAAGAAGAAGCTCTTCACTGTGAGGCTGATGAGATACCAAACAGGTTGCCCAGAGAAGCTGTGAATGTCCCCTCCCTGGAAGTGCTCAAGGTCAGGTTGGATGGGGCTTGGAACAACCTGGTCTAGGGGGAAAGTGCCCCTGCCAGGGCAGAGTTTTTGGAACTAGATGATCTTTAAGATCCTTTCCAACCCAATTCTCTGATTCTCTGATTGCTTATCCCCAAGCCATGGGTTTCCCTTTAACATTCCCAATGCTGCACTCAGATGCTGACGTGAGTATTTTTAATAAAGCACTTTTTCACTGTTTATGTTTGCTACATAGATAACTGCTGTCAGCTTTTCACTTTGTTGTTTGTTCAACAGTGAAGCTTCTCATAATTCAAGCCCTTTTTCAGTTATTCTGGTCTGAAATACCTATTCTTGGGTAAAAATACTGAGGAAGTGGTTTTGCCCGCCTGAGTGATTGAAGGGACCACTTCAGGTGCTTGTCTGTTCTTCAGTAGCACAAGTTTTTCAAATTTAACGGTGGCATTTTCTGGCTCTTTTATCCACCATCTCTGCATGTTCAAAACTCCAGTGACCCTCGTGAACAGCTCTGAGTCACCACTTCTCTGGGTGTCAACACTTCGCATCCATTCGCACCAGATCAGAATCTGCAGAGAGCAGCTGCAGAGTGAGAGCTCGAACAAGCAGACGTGAATTTGTCTCCCAGAATTATTCTGAGCACCACCTCCCCAAAACCAAATGCCCCAGATAATGAGAAAGGTGTGTTGAAAATTCCTCCTCCTCCTTTTGTAGCTAATGTGTGTGGAACTCACAAATCAGGTAATGAAATGTTTAGCAACCCAGGAGCAGACCGAAGCTTTTCCAGGCCCTGTACAGCACTGCTGATAGCAGAGCTGATAAAATGAAACTGCAATGACAATAAGAAAGACTTGACCAACAGCTCGTTGCTCATAAAAAAAACCCTTTTTTTTCCCATTTCAGACTTAAGTT
>VWZI01000780.1:649081-697897 GCA_013396835.1 Psilopogon haemacephalus | reverse complement strand
GTGTGTCGGGGGGGAGAGGGGCGGGATCCAGCGGGCGCTGCTTGCTCCTTCCCCAGGGTTCCTCTGCTTTGTGTCCAGGTGGCGGGGACGGGGCTGCCTGCGGCCATGGGTGTGCAGGACCGGCCCCAGTGCTTCTTCGAGATCGAAATCAACCGCGAACCAGGTAAGGAAGGTTGTGCCTCTAGCACAGGCATTCCTCTCCGGTGGGGTGTTTTAGAGAGGTTTTAACCACGTACTTGCTTTAAGTGGCTCGGGTCACAGATGTGTTATCCCTGAGTTAGTTTTTAGCAACTTCAGGTGTTTTCTGGGGTGCTGGATGCTTTTTGTTCTGACTTGTGGTTGATTCTTACGGCATAGATGAAGAGAGAGGTTCAGTGAGGCTGACACTCTTCTGAGGATAAACATTCTGTATCAGGTGCTGTCTGGTTACCTATTATGCCTTTACAGTTGTATAAACTATGGAAAATTAGGGCAAGTTGTGAGGGAGCTGGAGACCTTCTCATTTTAATCGTACAGTAATTAAAGCTGGAAAGGGACCCCAGGAGGTCATCTGGTCTAAATCTTTTCTCCTTTCTCCTCAAAATGAGTCTTCTGAACGTAAACGAAGAATTGACCATAGAAGCATAGAGTATACCTCTAGATGGCCTGGTTAAAAAGTGGTAATTAAGATAAATCCATCTCTTTAACTCACGTTTTCCCTATAGGAAGTGTAATCACCTGTAAGCGGTAGACTGTGCATTTTAATCCTGGAATAGCTCCTTGATGCCCTCATCAGTTTTTCCCCACTCGGTAGAAATGGTCGAGCAGGCTTAAGTTACTCATCTTTTTCGCTGTGAGTTTTATCTGTGCCTATGAGTTGTCTCACGTGTACTCGGTGCTCTATATCTCTGCTCAGGAGAAGAAAAAAAAAAAAAATGAATAAATGTGATGGCTTCATTATGCTTTCACTTTCATTTTCTGCTTCAGTGTTTCTCTGACAGCTTTTGAAAATCAGAGTTTGTGTCTCTGCATTTTTAGATTGCAGTGCGTTTCAAATAGATCTGCAACACGTTTGGCTTGCTGTTGATTTTCACCAAAATTGCTGAAGGTTCAGTTCTAGCATGAGTGACCTGGTAGGGCATATGTTTAATTCTGTTGCTATTGTAACTCCTGTTCAGGTTATTTTAATTAACGGTCCCTTTTCTGAATAATTTTATTGAGGAGACAAATGTTAATGTAGATGGCATTTTAACACTTCATGTTGCTTTCCATTTAGATTTATGATGGAACTGGGCTACTAAAGGTATTTTAGGCTGTATGAGTTTCCAGTTTATGACTGGCAGTTAGATGGGATTGACTTACGGCAAAGACAATTTGTTCTTCATCTCATTTGCTTGTAATCTTCGTTAGGGTTTTTTGTTTGACACTCCATCTCAAGAATCTCTCCCTCTGCTGTTTTCTCCATCTCTTTCTTTATGTGCACCTCGCTGTTCCAATTTCGTAATGCCTCTTGTTGCCTGACTTGTCCCCTCCTCAGCCTTGTGCTGTCCATCACCAGTGAAAGTGGATTACCTTGTTTTCCCTCACATCTACTTGAGTCTGATGACTGATAGCGGCGTCAGAGAGGAATTGCAGTGTTAGTGTTCTTGGTGGTGCAGAGCTTTGGTTATCAGGAGTAGACACAGGGCTCTGGCTCATTTCGTGGCTGTCTGTATTCATTTGCTCTTTAAAGTAACAGGAATCTCGCAGCTCTATACGAGATTCAGAACCCTGCTGGTTTTATCGCACCTGACTAATGACTTGTATTTTTTTCAGGAAAATGTGCCAATTTGTCAGATACTGATGTGAGGACTCGTGTGTAATCTGGTTATAGCACTTTATTCTGCTCTCTGTTTATTAATTCACTATGCAACTATGTCTTGGGATTTGAGGGTACATTTTAAAAGCTTAGGTGTTGCTCTTTCAGCTGTAAGATGACCTTCAGAAGCTGAATCAAGTGTGAATGATAAAGCGGTGCCTCCAGATGACACGAAGCACTAACTCTGAGAGATGTACTCTCCTGCTGATACTAGCGAGGTGTTAAAATTAACTTTGAAACTGTCAGCAGATTTCCAAATGAACACTTTGCTTATTTGACTTTAATACAATAAGCTGCTCAGCTTGTTCGTTTTTATTAGATGTAAGGGAGGAAGAACTAGAGTAAGGAACAACCCTGCGTTTTGTTGCTAGCCAAGAAATAAGACATTGCCCTCATGCTGCCTGCACAGAAAAGCTGAACCAACATCTCTGCAAAATGCAGAGAGTAAGAGGACATTCCTCTCGCAGTACTGGAGGCATCTCTTTGTCTGCAGAATACAAAACTGTGTCATTTTTAACAGCGTAGGTTGCTTGGAGTCCAAAAATGTTTCCCCACACAGCTGCCAAATCGTAGCTTTCCCTTTACAGACTGATTCCCAGTGTTTGCCAAGATACCTGTGGCAATTAAAACCAAATCAGTGTGGTGCACAGATCAGATGAGCAGGAGCAGCAGAAGGTGGGGTGCAGGCCTATGTGAGGAGGAGGGCACTGCATAGTTTGGGTTAGTTTTGCTCTTTAACTATATCCCTTAGAAAACACAGGCTTGGATGCTGTAGTTTTGGTTGTGCTTTCAGATGCTTTATTGCAGCTTTCACATCCACATTTTAATTTTAGCTACAGAATCTTGGAACAAAACTTGATGCCTGCTCAAATGTGCCTCTTGCAGTGGGGCAGACCTTGTAGGGGCTTTGTGTCAATGCTTAAGTCTAAATTTAGGCTGCTTTTATTAAGTTGCCTATTAAGCATTTTTAAATGTGTGCACATTGTAGTTCTTAATTTTAAAGAGCAAATGGAGAATAAGTCAGGAATAAGCATTTATTTTGATACCAGTATAGGCAGCATCTTTCTCTTCTTTTGGGTCTGTGCTACCAATGGATTTGGATGCATTACAGTGAGCTTGTAGCAGTAAACTACTTACAATATTCCAATAATTTTGGGGATGGCAGCAGATGCTTATTTAAATAATTCTGTCTTTACTCTGGGTTGCCAAATCTGTGTGGAGTTTCAGTCTTTCAGGTACAGTGATAATTGCAGCAGATGTCTGACCAGGATGTCACACACAGAGTACTGCTGTAGCAGTTCATGTGGCCATCCAAGATTATTTTTTCTTTTACCCACACAGCTCTGCTCCACCTCTGTGACTGGCTTCATGTATCATAAAGTTTGTTCTATTTACTCAATTGTGCTTTGTTTCATTCTTAGTCACAGAATAATTTTCCTTCTCTTTTTCTTACTTTTTTTTTGTCCTATCCTCTGTTACTGTTTGACCATAGAATTGTTTGATTATAGAATCATTTAGGTTGGAAAAGACCCTTAAGATCATCAGCTGTTAAATAAGCACAGTGAAGTCCACCACTAACCATGTTCCTCAGCATCCAACACATCTACCTGTTTTATTAAATCTCTTCAAGGACTGTCTTCAGTGACTTCACCAATTTCCTGGCAGTCTTCTCCAGGGCTTGACAATCCTTTTGGGGATGAATTTTTTTCCTAATTCACAGCCTAAACCTCTTCTGGCACAGCTTGTTTATTGTCCTATCACTTGGGAGAAGAGACAGACTCCCACCTGGCTACAAACCTTTCAGGCAGTTGTAGAGACCCAGAAGGTGTCCCCTCAGCCTCCTTTGTTCAACCCCAGGTCCATCAGCTGCACCTTACAGGACTTGTGCTATACACCCCTAGATTTGTGGAAGATGTGGCTTAATAGAGAGTTGTAGGAAGAAGTTTATGGAGGGTTTCCATGCAAAGAGTGTAAGGTGTGGTGGGGCATCATTGACAAAGTGTCAGTGTTTCAAGATTTCATAGGTAGAGCTCAAGGGAACTGAGACTTCTGTTGCTTGGAACTGATATTTTAAATAAAATCCATGCTTTTTTCCACAGGAAACATTTCTTATTCTGACAACTGTAGTTGTAGTTCCACTTCAAAGCAGTCTTTTTAAACTTCTGCGACTTAGTATTCTCACATTTAGAGATACATAAATTAATACAATTAAAATTTGTTCACATTAGTGAGCTGCTATTTAAACTTGTATTCAAATCTGTCTAAGCTTTTGGGTGTCTGGCAGACATCCTGGTTTGTAAGGGGTGTGGATAAGTTTTAATGGTTGTAATCCCTACTTTCTTCTTCAGCAAATCCCTACTTTCTTCTTCAGCAGGATCTTCCTGCTGATAGCGCTGGAAAAAGTGCTTCAGTGTCTTCCTGGTTGCACACTATGGTTGGAAAAGACATTCAATCATGAAGTCTAACCATTATCTAACCATGCCAGGGCCTCTACTGCACCATATCCTTGAGCACCACATCTACTTGCCTCTAAGACACTGACAAAAGACAAAACCAATATATTTAAATTTAGTGTGGAACAAACAGATTCATTTTGAGAGTATCTATCTGAAATTGTTACTTTTATGGCCTAAATGTAACATAAACTAGCAATAAAGTTTGTTTTACATGGAAAACTATGCAAGCAATATGTGTTTGGCTCCTGAGTTTGCTTCTAAGAAGCTAAGCAGTTAAACTGGGTGAAATCACTTAATAAACATTGGAAACCAACGATCATTTTAATAAACTTTGCTAGCAGGAGCCCTGATTAAAACATAGCATTAATATTCCTACACAGAATTTTTGTCACTTAATTTGAACCAAGTAGTAGTTCTTCCTGAGCTGAAAAATAGATCAGAGGTTCAAAACCAAAACAAACGGTAAAATATTTTCATCTTTCAGATTGAAAAGCGAGTTCTGAAATGGGATTTCTTTTCCCATCATCATGCCTCCTGTTTCTATAATTGGTGTAGCTCATTAGCTACAGATAGCACTTTATGAAAACAAACTTCAAAACATCTTAGACTCTATGTATGTGTCACTTACTCTAATTGCCAGTAGTGTAAATACTTCTTTCATCACTCCAATTTCTATCAAAAAATATCTTTCAAAAATAAGTTAAAAGCCTGCTAACAGATAGGAGTACTTTATCAAAGCATTCTTTTACCAGTGATAAGCAAATGTGGAATTATGGTTGGTTAGTTCCGTGGTGTTTTCCAGCACAAAAAGTGCTGTCGTGTACTGTAAAACCTACACTGTGGCTTCAGATGAACACATCTTCATAGCTATGAACTGGTGAGAATCACAACGTGAAGTAAAATTACAGAAATGTCCTGCTTATTGATGTGTTAAAATGAAGATTTTAATAGGGTTTATATACTGAAATATTTCCATCTCAGCTTAGGTGAGAATTTCATCGTTTAAAATCCCAGCGTTGGTTTTGCTTTAGCCTAGAAGTGAGGTGTCCTTGCAGACTCATTGCTTGGTTAAAGCTACCTGAGGAATCTGGGTGGTGGTGTGAGCAGAGTTCAGGCAGAATGTTAGGGATTATAAGGGACCTTTCAGAGGTTGAGTCCAATCTCCCTGTCAAAGCAGCATGACCTAGAGCAGGCCACATAGGAACACATACAAGCAAGTTTCCAAAGTCTCCAGAGAGGGAGACTCATAGAATCATTGAATGGATTAGGTTGGAAGAGACATCAAAGATCATCCTGTTCCAACCCCCTGCCATAGGCAGGGACACCTCCCACTAGATCAGTTTGCTCAAGACCTCATCCAGCCTGGCCTTGACCACTTCCAGGGAGGGAGCAGCCACAGCCTCCCTGGGCAACCTGCTCCAATGTCTCATCGCCCTCACTGTGAAGAACTTTCTCCTAACATCCCATTTAAATCTCCCCTCTGCCAGTTTGAACTCATTCCCCCTCATCCTGTCACTACAAGACCTTGTGAACAGTCCCTCCCCAGCCTTACTGTAGGCCCCCTTCAGATACTGGAAGGTTGCTATAAGGTCTCCTTGAAGCCTTCTCTTCTCCAAGCTGAAAAGTCCCAGCTCCTTCAGCCTGTCCTCATAGATTCACCTGGTTGCATAATTCTTCTCAGCAATTGTTTGTTTGTTTTAATTTACTGTTCAAACAGAAAGCTTGTTCCCTAAACCTTTATAAGCAGGGAAATGAAGCTGAAGAAATGTATTGTAAATTTCCTTTGTAATGTGAAGGTGAATCATTTCAGAGAAGAGGTGTCTGAAGCTGAGGAAATTAGTAGCGTCTCAAATGTGTTTCTTTTAATCTGTGTTAAGTCAGCATATACCTCAGCTCCAAGTTCAAAATGAGGTGTTCCCTGCCTTTTTTTTTTTTTTTTTTGTTTTGGAGGGAAGAGGTGAGAGATTTGCAGGCTTGAAGCATACTTTTAATATATAGAACAATTTTTAAAATTATTATTATTATTAACAGCTGTTGTTTGGGTGAGCAGGGTGTGAAAATGTTTGATCTTTCTCTGGCACACTTAATTGCCAGTTTGTCAGTGGGAAACAGAACCTTTTAGTGACACTGGTATTCATGCAGTTTCGGTTAAAATGCAGACAGTAACCCTACAGATGGGTCCACAGTGTGTGGCTTGTGTCTTGTAAGCACATGGCAGTGTTTTATATAGCTGGGTGTAACAGGGTGAGCAGTACTTCATGGAAGAGACTTCTACTTAGCTTTTAAACTGGGTCATTCAATGTGGGTTATGTGCATTCCAGTTTGGAGGAGTTGAAAGGCATATGAAGCTGGCAGGGACTGGTGAAATACAGTATACTGAAATCGTGATACCTTCATTCTGCATGGTTTTTCTCATGTTCTGCCTTGATATCATCAAAAAGCTAAGATGCCATTCTTCCACCAGAAAAAAAGGAGTTGTGTGTGGTGCTTAAGGTGTGCCTGGGCTATATTAAGGAGAGCGTGGCCAGCAGGTCGAGGGAGGTTCTTTTCTCCCTCTGTTCTGCCTTAAGGAGGCCACACCTGAAGTGCTCTGTCCAGTTTTGGGCTCTCTAGTTCAAGATGAACAAAGAACTACTGGACAGAGTTCAGCAGAGGCCACAAAGCTGATGGGGGAACTGGAGAATCCCTATGAGTAGAAAAGGCTGAGAGACCTGGGGCTGTTTAGCCTGGAGAAGAGCAGAACTGGAGGGAGTATTCTCCATGCTCAGTAAGAGCATTAACAACCTAGTTGTTAATTTTACATGTTAGACAAAGTAATAAAATTTAACGTTTTTCTTGGTGATGAAGTGTTGAATAAAATATATTTGAACTTTTAACGGAAGGAAAAAGGGAATTCGTGGAGTAGTTACTTTTTTTTTTCTTAAGTCGAATTTGACATCTTACCAGTTTGTACCACTAGAGGGTAGTGTTCATTGACGGTTTATTGTTGGTCTCCTTGGAATGCTGACCAGCTGTGGCTTTTTATGGCTTATTTCTCGCCTATTTCTACAAAGATAACAACTTTTTCTTAGCTAATTATGTTTGGGGAGGGTTTTTTTAAGGGCTTCATATGTTTGAGAGGTTATTTGTGGTAGTGGTTCTTGTCGTTTTGCTTTGGTTTGTTCTCAAGCGTGGGAGAGCTCTTTGAGAAGAGAAGGCTGAGAAGGGATCTTATTAACATCTATTATAATTAACATCTATTAACATCTGTGGGGTGGGTGTTAAGAAGAAGGGGTCAGTCTCTTTTTGGTCCAGTGATAGGGCAAGGAACAAACTGCATGAGCTGGAACACAGGAAGTTCCACTGCAAAATGAGAAGAAATTTCTTTATGGTGAACACTTGAACACTGCCCAGAGGGGTTGTGGCATCTCCTCTGAACACTTCAAAACCTGCCTGGATTTGTTCTTGTGTGACCTGTCCTAGGTGATCTTGCATTGGCAGCGAGGTTGGACTTAACCTCTGGAGGTCGCTTCTAACCCCTAACGTTCTGTGTTATCCAGTCTTCTTGGAAAGTCAAGCAGAAAACATAAATCAGTTCTAGGCTTTTTTCTAAAACTGTTTGGGTTTTTTTTCCTATATTGAACCACTTTTCATCAGTATTGTAAGTTGTCCAAAGTATGCCTTATAGCCATGGCTGTACTCAGAGTGAGAATTGCTCTGTTCACTTTGCACAGGGAGAAAGTAGTATTTGCTTTGTGGTATCTGGCAAGTGGAGCTTCAATCCTGAATTTGCTGGTGTTGTTTTCCTGTCCTTTCATCTTTCCCATTTGGTTCTTCTGGGTTTTTTTATTTTTTTTTTTTTAAACTGAAGGATTTCAGGCCAAGAGTGCAAATGCGTCCATAATTCTTTACACTCTATTGGGACTAGTTCAGCTGATACTTTCAAGTGATGATCACAGGGAAAACTGCAGAAATGTAATTGTGTAATAAATGCATTTGTGTATAGTACCTGGGAGAGAGGGTTACTCCAGTTCTCTGAGAATCTGTATTTATGGCAGATGTTTCTCTTTTTCAAAAGAGAAATTAATTGACCAGATAAAGTAAATCCATTTGATTTTCCAGGTTCAAATCAAAATGGATTTGAATGGAATCAGTAGGATTTTTAATACGTTAGATGTAACACTATTGCTTAGTTTTAACTTTTTCTTTCCTCTCTATTAAGGTGTTGTTCTCTGCTGCCACTTTTTAAAATATGTGCATGTTTGAGATTTTTTTTTTGTGCTCTGCTTGGTAAAATTTTCTCAGGAAATTATATTTTCAAAACATGATTATTTATTTATGTGTAGTTTTCTTCATATGATAGAACACATTAAGAAAAAGGTTATTAAGGTCATTGAATAATCATTGAGTAAAGAGTTAATTCTTAATTTTATATTTTTTTTATCTTCTAGTTGGTAGAATTATGTTTCAACTCTTCTCTGATATATGTCCAAAGACTTGTAAAAACTTCCTTTGCTTGTGCTCAGGTAAGTAGCATGGTCATATTTAAGATTTTTTAAAAATGTGTTTCTTACAATTGCTATTTATGTAAGTGTAAACCACAGAAGAATAACAATGCTGATCTCTTTATTTTTGTGCTTAAAAACAAAACTGAGATTTCTGAACACTGAGGAAGATTTGAATAATGCATAGCAGGAAACAGTGTGATATTCTCAAACTGGGACTGAGTTAGAGCTGTGGAGATAATACATAATTACAGAACTCTGAATTCATGGAACAAAAACATGTGTTTCCTTTTTTTTTTTTTTTTGCCCCTACTGTGAGGCTCCTGGAGGTAGAAATGATTGACAGGGGTGAGATTGGTGGAATTACTGATTGTTCAAGTTGCACAAATGTGATAAAGACAAGCAATTCCTTAGGATTTATCAGGGCTTTAGGGTTTATCGGGATAGACATTTAAGCGTTAATGTCCCTGCACAATGTAATGGTGACATTTTATGCAATGTCCCAAATAAAACTTTGAATATAATTTTTTTTTCTTACCTAAAATGTTGAGTATATATAAAAATTGAAGTGCATTTTGGGTGTATAGAATTGCTACACAGGGGTTGGGGATAGGAGCATCTATAAAATCTTAGACAAATAAGATAAAACCTCCTCATTTTTAGCTTAATGAAGGACTAAAAGATAACCTGATTAGAAATCCTGGGCATGTTTGGTGGAAGAGAGGAGAGGAGATCTGTGAAATCAGAGGGGCAGCACTGGCAAAAGAATATCTGAGTATTACATAGAAAACCTCCAATCTGTTTTTTCAAGTAGGATTTCACTTTTAAATTGGTTTCTGATGATTGGAAGTGTAAGGGTTTGATGGTGTTTATCTGTGCTGCTCCTCAAGGATGTTTTTAGCTGCAAATTGCAGATTAATCTTGATGAAAGCATGTTAGGAATTGGTGTGCTGTTTATGCAAACCCTGTCTCTTGGTCATCTCCTGTTCTCATATCTGAATGCTCAGTGACTTGTAATATACCTTGAATTAACTGCTCCAGTGAAGCCTCTGCCTTGTATATGAAATAATTCTTTCCAATTCATTACAATGCTCCAGCAGAACTTTTCCAGGCAACATTTTAACATCTGGCCTTAGTGAACTGCTCTTAGCGAACTGGTTATGTAAAACAAATTTGATGTCCTTATTCATTAACTTCTTAAAGTTTATCTTGTCAGAGCTCAAATCCCAGAACGTGATGTCTTCCAGATAAAGCTCTTCTAAATCTTCACAGAGATTATATGAACTTGTGGAGGGAATATTAGATATGTCTTTTTTTGAGGTCTGTGGTGATGTCCCCTTTTTATTCTACTCTCTGGTTTTCTTCTGTCTCTTATTGTGGTGGTTTTGCACCACACAGAGTTTGAGATTTACCCCAGAAACATTAAATAACAATACTTACACAGAATTTGGAGGTTAACTGAAATGCTTTACAAAAGTAGGCTGAATACATAAATATATATACATATAACTAACAATATCCCAGACCACCCTGATTTGGCAGGTATCTTCAAAAGTTTGCTAGTAAGCATGTGATAATTAAATTGTTCTGGGGAGAGAAGTGTAGGCAAGAACCTCAAATAATTTCTTTTGGTGAATGTAGTACTTAAAGAGAATTAAGTTATATCACTTGGGAGAAGAGACCAACCCTTTCAGGGAGTTACAGAAGCAGAAGGTCTCCCCTCAGCCTTTTTCTGCAGGCTGAACAATGCCAGTTTCCTCAGCCACTCCCCACAAGACTTGAACTCTAGACCAGTTTATTACCCTTCTTTTAGACACTTTCCAGCACCACATGCAAGGATTGTGCTTCTACAAGGAGGCATATAGCTGTATAATGGAGAGAAGATGCTATCCCATTCTGGACCACATAGTCTACATAATGGAGTAAGTTGGCAGCAGACTGTGAGCATTTGTACATACCTACACTACATAAACTCAGCATTCTGCATGCTAGGCCAATCCATGTTCTTTTTCCTTAGATGTTTGTGGGTACCTACCTGCATTCAGCTGATAAAGGCCGTTGAAGTACCATCTGTCCTCACACTGTTATGGGCCTCATAGCAGCTTGATTTGGGCTGGTGTCGTGAAGAGTCATTTCACTTGTCTCAAGGCCAGGTGAGATGCCCCGAGAGAAGGACTAGGGACAAGTGTTTGAAATGCAGTGCCCATAATGATGCTCGACGCTGTCCATAATCTCTGTGAGGGAAGCCAAGATGGTTTTTGTCAGAAACAGATGGAGGAGAACAGAGTCATCCTGGCTGCCTGCAGCCTGACATTGTTGTCAGAAATAGACCTGGCTGCTGTGAAAGAAGGCTGTCTGCCCCCAGAGCAAGAGACAAGGTGCATTTGAATTCAAACATCTGGACTTGCAAATTGGCATTTGCAGGCCACTCACCCAGTCCACCTGTTGAAAAAGCACAAGCACTTCTGCTCCTTGGAGCTTTGTTATGAGCTTCCCTTCCCACAATCTCAAACAGAGACCACTTTGGGGCACCTATTTCGAAATGCCTCCAACTGGGTTGGCAGTCAGGGTGTTAGTAGCGCATGAAAGGGTTGGTGCCAGACATTAATGGTGGCCTGGCTCTGCGCATGGATTGCTAAGGATGTGACACGTGCTTGGAGTACCTCAGTCTCACTTCCAAGAATGGATTGTGTTGATACTGAGATGAAGCCTGTTCTGAGTTCAGATTACACCCTGAGCATTCAGGTGGTGCATCCAGATGTGTAAGTGGTTTGAAAATTACTCTTCTGTAAGCTTCATGTAACAAAGCAGTGTAGCTAAAACCGTAGGAAATGGTTAAGTTATCATTATTGTCAACTTTTTTCCTTATAAATTGTCCTGAGTGGTTTCTTGTAAATGTTCTCCTCCTTGGGAGAGTGGAAAGGATTTTATTTTTTTTTAAGAAGAAACAGCTTAATTTTCACTTCACAGTCACCTTGTAAAGGAATCCCTCCTGCTATTACAGCTGTGAAAAGACAACAGGTAGGAGTGCATTGTCTTGTGGTTGTGTTATTCTGATGGCTCTCCTGTGTCCCTTAGCACTGAGGAGATAAAATTTTCTCAGTGACAACCTGCACATTCTTTTTGTCTAACCTTCTTGCAGGTGAGAAAGGAATTGGGAAAACAACTGGGAAGAAGCTCTGTTACAAAGGCACCACGTTCCATCGTGTGGTTAAAAACTTCATGATTCAGGGTGGGGATTTCAGCGAAGGTAAACCACACTTTTAAAACCAAAATGCTTCAGATGGAATATGGGTGTTATAACTTAGGTTGTTCTAATGGAACTTTGGAAGATGCCATGGAAGTATCACAGTGCCATAAAAATGCACAAGTTGCTGTGGAGCATGGCTCAGCCATTTCTTTGCTCATTTTTGTGCAACTCTAGAATATTTCAGCTGACCTAATGCTTGTTTAGAAGTATGTGCTTAAATTAAAGAGAAAAACAACTCTTGCTGGAGGATTACCTTATTAAAACTATCCAAACATAAACTGTGGCCTTTTAACAGTTTTTTTTTGTTTGTGTCTGCAGTAGTCCACTAGTAACACTATTGATATGAGGACATAATTGTTTGAATAAGTTTAATAAACTAGTAAACAGGCTTAGAAGTATGTAATGGTTAAGGAGATTTTCCAGGAGTTTGTTTCCTTCTCCTCCAGTATCTGTACAACATAATATTTAACCTGTTGTCCTTCCTTACAATGCTTGTCCTTACTAAAATGTGTATCTTATTCCCTGTCTGCTGAAATCTTGTGCCTGATAAAGTGAGGGTAGATGTTTTGAGAGTCAAATGGAAGTGAAGATGTCTCTAGACTCTTAGCTACTTCCTTACCTCACCTGGGTTTTTGTCTTGTTTGCTGCTGTTATTTTTCTGTCTGCTGCTGCTTTAGCATTGAGGATTAGCCTTTGGAGCCCTGTTTCAGGCTTGCCAGCGTTCAGAGGCTCTAAGGCAATCTTCATTCTCAATATTTGGAGTGTCAAGAGGATAACGCATGGCTGTGACTTTTAATTAAGGAGCTTATGCTGTCATACTGGTGGCCAGAGCATCCTGGTTTATTATGAACTGGTGGAATGTTAATACAGCTGTTTTCATAAATGAAAAGATTTAATTTGTGCTTTTTAATGCCTAGGTAATGGAAAAGGAGGTGAATCTATTTATGGTGGCTATTTTAAAGGTAAGAGGAAATATGTCTTTGCAGATTCTTTATTGAGCTCTGAGATAAACGAGTCTTGATTCCCAAGCTACTTAATGAAAACAGGTCTACTTATAGATCACCTTTTGCATGAAACTAATGTTGCATGAGAATCCTTTTTATATGCATGACTTTCAGATAATTTTTTTGGGTAATATTTAACTTTAACTGACAATTAATTAAGGCTAACATTATTGGTTAAACGTGACTTTCAGCATGGAGGTTAGGCAACTTTATTCATGAATAAACTCCTATCTTCCTGCCTAAAACTGTCAACATATTCTTTTGTTTATAGAGAATGTGGTCTTTTGCAAAATGAAAAGGTAAGAGACAAAAGCTCAGTAACACAAATTCAAACTCTGTTCCCTTATACCCTCCCTAGTAAATACATAGACAACTGATACATCCCTTTGTAGATGGGTATCTGTGTTGCTTGGAGAAATGAAGAGTTCTGTGTCTAACCTTTCTGAGGGTTAATGACTTACTCTAAGAAAGAATTCTGGTGTAATTTCCAGCTCTAAACAGTTATTTCTTCTTTTGTTGATGTCCCTTTTCCTCCCCTTCCCTATTCAAGGTTTGTATGCCTAGTGTTCCTTTCTAAAAGTGCTTGGCGTTGTTTACATGCTACACAAATTATTTTGCTTGCAAAGAACTTGTAAATAAATAAATGTACATTTACCTCTTTGGAAAATCTGTTGTTGGAAGGAAAATGGTGAGTTTATAAAGCATTCCTTTAAAGACATACAATTTCTTTTTTTTTTTTTTTTTCCTTGCAAGAAAACCAGTAGTTGCTGTGGTATTGAAATGTTAATAAAGGGACAATATGTATTTATGTAACAGCCCCTGGTTCTGTTTGTTTTTGTTCTGCCTGTTGAAGTGCATGCCATTAAGTTTGTCTTCAACAGAGACCTAGTTTGGTGTTGGAGAATTACAGCCTTTAGTCAAAAGAAAGTCTCAAATAGATGCATTTGCTGAGATGTAACTGGGGTTTGCTTTTGAAGGTGGTGAGTGCTAAACATGCAGCTTTGTGGTTTGATATGTAACCTTAAAAATAATGGGCTCATACACCAAATTTGACTGGGTTTTGTTTGGAAAACTAAATTCAGATCGAGTTTTATATTATGCTGTACAACCAGAAGTCCTCTGTAATTCACTGGAACACAAAATGCATGTTTAGTTGACTCTTAATGAATTTTATACTTGGCTTGCAGGAAGAAAATGTTCTTTGGTTTCTCAGTCAGGTGTCACAATTTATTTTCCCTTGTATGGTTTGAGACTTCCAGTTTTGAATGGAGAGGTGGCTGAACATGCCCTACCAGGCAAATGCCTTTGTCCTTAGATCTTTCTACCTGAGATGCATGCTGTGTAAATAACAGGATCATGTGTGTTTCAAATCTTGCTTTAGGATGTCAGTAAATCTGCCAGTCTTCTTGCTTAGAAAATGCTGGATTTAAATCCAGGTCTCTGAGAGCCTAATGTTTATCGAAGGCACTAATTAGGACTTCATTAGAAATGTTTGCCTTATATCTGATACTTTTTTTTTCTCCAAGAAACAATGTTTTCTGTCTCATAACTGCATCTACTGTAACTTCTGAGGGGCTTGTCTCAATGTGATTTTGGGGTTTTCCAACCTGTTCATGTTTCTCCAGCAGCCGCAGCGTTTCTCCTTATAGCACCCATAAGTTACTAAGACAATTAGACTCGCGTTCCTCGACGGGGAAGAATCTGACAAACATATTTTTTCTTCAAACAGATGAAAACTTTATTCTCAAACATGACAGAGCGTTCCTTTTGTCAATGGCAAACCGAGGGAAACATACCAATGGTTCCCAATTTTTCATGTGAGTAGAAGTAATTGTGACAGTTGAGCTTTTCTTAAACAGAGAAGCGCTGTTCATGAGAAAGATGGTATTGCTAAATTACCTACAACCATGCTGTAGATGGGTGTTGCTAAATTACCTGCAACCGTGTTCTAGATGGGTGTTGCTAAATTACCTACAACCATGACCTCTGCCTCATTTTAACTAGGGTTGAGTTGGGTACGTGCAGTAGAAGCTACAATAGAAGACCTTAGTTAGCACAAGTTGCTCGTGGAATTAATTTGGATTGAAAGCTGGTTTTATGTGGATGTTCCATGTTTGTTGGTTTTTACCCTAAAAAGAGAAAAAAAAAAAAGAAAATAGTTTATGCAATAAGTTCCTAGTGTCCAGGAAATAGATTCTTTGGCTTTGTGTGTGCAGCAACTAAATCTGAACAGATCATCTGCAAATGACAGTGTCAAGCATTGTATGCAAAAGGGAATGAAATCTAGAGGTGTTTTGTGTGGTTTTGCATGTGCTCCTGAAAATATGATATTTTTTTATTTATTTGGGGGGGATGTCCTTTCTAGTTTTGTTGGGGGTTTTTTGTTTGTTTTTCATGGGGAAGATGAGTTGGGGGTCATGTTAGGAGTNGTGCTTAATTTTGTTTTATTTTGGGTTTTTGGGGGATTGTTTTTGGGCTGTTTTTTTTGGGGGAGAGAGGGTGTTTAATTTTGTTTTGGCTTATTTTATTTTGGAGTTTTTGTACCTGAGACGCTTTTCTTCTGTATTGCTGCATAATTCTGTTTACTTGTGCATATGCCAGCCCCTTCGGTACCAACGCTATGTAAAATTCTGTGCTGATAATCAATTTTTTGCTTCATTACGTTTAAAAAATTTTTAAAAATCTAGTATGTTACAATCTGTTAAATTGTAGAAAACAATTCTCTACCATCAATAAATACTCTGATCTGTTATGTGCAGTGACTTATGGTTATAATAGTTGTATTCTAAGAGTTTACTATTAGCATTTTAAATCTAATTAGCATTCTTTTACTAATTTTTATGTGATTGTTCCTCCTGCTAACTCCCTTTTTAAAACTGCCTTCTGTAGCTATTTAACATTTTTTTGTATTTGGAAAGATCTGGATTATAACTTGGGGTTTGTGCTAAGAATTTTGTAAAATAATCCTGCTGTTTTCAGAAGTAAATTTTAGTGTAGTTACTCAACCAGAGGAAAAAAATACATTTTTCTTTGCCATCTTTCTTGGGGGATAAGAATGAATGGCGCTTCACTGTCTTCAGTAAAGGAGTAAATTGTCCTCAAGAGTCTTTTCTTTCTTTATTTTTCCTTGCCTGAAAAAGAACTTCAGTATGATATGATGAAGTTCAGATAAGAAACATTTTTAGGTCTCTTCCTAAAGAATGCTCTAAAAATGGAAAATGAGTAAGAATTTAGGAGGATATCTTTCAGTTACCACTGTGAGAAATCACAAGTGTCAAAAGCTTTTTTTTTTCCCCCTTTCCTCTTACCCTCAAACCAAATTTTAGGTGTTGTGCTTCCTTACAGCAAATCCATATTTGTATACACATTTAATATGGAAAACAATCTCTATATAAACCCTGGGGTTTAATAAGCTCTCTGGAGGCTATTAGTTCACCATTTATTTAATGATGACTTACCTTTTGGTCCCCCTGCTATGATTTTCCATTTTTAAGCTTATCTGAACAGTATACATGAAAAATTAATGATGTCACATCAGTCAAGAAGCTGTCATTTGAGGGCTCTAAAGTTTCTTTTCTCTCCTACATTTGATTCAGAAGTTGTCTGTTTTCTCTTATGCTTAGCAGAGTCAGCTGACTTGTTTGATTAGATTTAACATCTATGAACACTCCCCATGCACCAAAACAACCTAAGGTTGTGTTGGATGCTAAATTACCATGAAATGAGCAGTATTCAAGAGCAGTTTCATCAAGCAGAGTATTCTGAAAGTATTCAAAATTTCTATTTTTTCATAACATCACTGTACAGAGAGAATGCCAGTCTGGGAATTCAGGTGGAGTAAGACAACTAAATATAATCCTCTCCATGTAAGCTAGATTGTCCTGCAGGAATCTAAAGCTATTTTTAGAGTCCTGGAGTGTCCTACCTGGCCTTCAGCTGCTTGGAGAGAAGGATGAGGAGGTTCTGAAGGCCCTGCCCCATGGAGATCCTTTGGATATCCTTCAATGACTTATCTTGAAGCTGAATCATGCCCAGAAGTACACTCCTGCTATAACCAGTGAAGTTTGGGTGGGCAGCTGTCAAGTCTTTAAACCATGTTTTGATGCTCTAGGCTCCTGTGACCATCCTTATCTGGGCTTTTTTCATTTTACTGCATGCAGACATCAAATGGTGTCTAAGACATCTTTGGGAGCTGTAAGACAGGATGTGGAAATGGGATGTAGCACCTGCAAGACACCCTGCTGCCCTGGAGCAGCAACTGAAAGCCAGGCAGGATACAGCAGAGCAAATCAAGGTTCCTGCAATTGGCAATTGAGCATTCTCCCTAAATCTGACAAGCACCTGAGACCCTGCTTCACTGGTGGATGCCTTTACTGTAGTCCAACTGGTCTCTAGTACATCAGCTGATCCTGGGAATGAATATTTACTGAGGCTGCTTGTAAATGTATGAGATGTGTGTCAGGTGTAAGGTCATGTTTGATAGCTCAGTTTATGAATAAGCAAGGATGGATGGTGAAACCTTGGGAGATCTTGTAGCGTTTAAAGGGGACGATTAGAAAGCTGGGGACAGATATTTTAGGGGAGGCCTCTTGTGACAGGAGCAGGGGTAATGGTTTCAAACTAAAAGGAGATTTAGGCAAGATATAAGGAAGAGGGTTTTTTTATGCTGAGGGTGGTGAAACCCTGACCCAGGTTGCCCAGAAAGATAGTAGAAACCCCCATCTCTAGAACCTTTTCAAGTCAGCGTGTCTGGGGCTCTTAGCAACCTGCTGTAGTTGAAGATGTCCCTTCTGAATGCAGGGGGTTTGGACTAGATGACCTTTAAAGGTCCCTTTCAACTCAGGATATGCTACTATGCTGTGAAACTTATAGCTCAACCATCTCTTTTTGTACAGATTTTTAATGCCGGACCTTGGTTTCTGCTTCATGAGGTAGAGAGTTTGAGTTTCAAGATTGAAAGAAGGAAGCAACTACTAAAGATTTTACTGCCTTAACTTGAAAATGGAGTGTATTGAAGCAGTTAGTCTTGCTGGGTGACATTTATCTGATTACTTCAGGGAATGTACTATGCATTTGAACAGCTTTTCTTTAATGGAATGCTTGCTTCCTTTAGTGATGCTCTTTGAAACTAAAATGTGTTTCTTGCAGTCAAGAACACAGAGTTATTCAGTAGTTCACCACTAGGAAAAATGTTTTCCACCTGAAAGTTGTGTATAAGACAGTCTTCAGTGGCAGCCTTCGGATTATTTTTTTGAATTGTTTCATTTGTAATTGTTTATTGATTCATTTTGTAGAAGGGGAAATAGTTCATCTCCATCTGAAGTCCTTTAGACCTCTTTCCTTTTTGTTTTCTCATCACTTCTCTGATGTTGATGATCTGAAGGGCAAATAGATTATTTAATTACAAGAATGTATTCATACAGGGCTAAAATAGTAGCAAGAATCCTGATTGTAACACTTTTGCTTATTCAGCAGAAGTGCTTTCCCTGCTTACCACAGAAATACATCATTGGAAATAACTAGGGAGTATCAGGCAGACTGCACTAACAAACTGATCACAACAGGACTCCATGAATTGCCTCTAAAGTGTTGAAATTTGAGCTGCAGTGGCCATTTTTGCTTAAACAGAAGCTCCAGGCTACCCTACATGTAAACAAGCATCTGGCCCTTCCTAAAGAGTCATCAGCTTTCTTTGATTCATCAGGAATTTCTCTGCCACGAGTGTGCTTAAAGCATTTCTAAGCAACAATAGAGAACTGGGCAAGGAAAAGGTCTTGTAAGTGTTGTTAAGAAGCTCCAGTGAGGCCAGTGTGACATGAATAAACATAAATTGAAATGCTGAAACGGACTGGCAAGATGGAAAAGTAGATTAGAGTCAGTAGGATGTGCATGTAGTGCCAGAAGTGTGGTCTTTAATGCTTGTTGTTTAAGTTTTCCCACTTACTTTTTTTCTGATGTGAACAAAAGTAGTTTTCGAGTTGAAAGCAGAATGTTTAGCTGAGGAAGGGTTCTATATTTTCATATACAAGGACTTTAAATGGGCTAAGTCTATTCCCCTGTGTGTCTATGAAACATTTCTTACTCTAAAGAAATGCATCTTGTTGAAATCCAGCAGAAAGGATACAGAAACCATCCCTTTATAATGTTAGCATTTGTGAAATACTGGAAATTCAAAGGTTGGGTTTGAGTTTTTTTCCCCAGAGGGTTCTCTTGTAGCAATTTATTGCAGCCTTGTGAAGATAGTTAGAAGCCACCAAGTTATAAATGGCCTGTTTGTGTTTTCAGATAGCACCACTTCGATTTAATTCTTTTCTGTGAGTACCTTCTTTTAGAAACATCAGTTATTTAGCAAGTGATTCAAACACTACCTGGTTGTATTAATCTTTTTAATTGTTTATGTTGGAATTGAGATCTGGGATTCTAAGGATGGGGTAGAGGTTGGCAGGAACCACTTCCTTTTTCTATGTATCCCTATATCAGTTCTGAAGTGTTGACAAAAAGATGATAATGATGATTAGTAGTAGTATTGCTGTTGAGGGAGTGCATCCAGAGCATTGTACAAATACAGCTGTTGTCTTTAGGTCCCTGATTTTAGAGTTAGGAAGCATAGTCAGCCTGGTCAAGGATCTTACAGCTTAGTGACTAGTTGAATGAGGTTCTTCTCAAGCAGTGTCATGAGATTCTCAGTTAAGTTGATTTGGTGATAGTCTCTAGCCTCAGGAGAGCAGCTTCCATCATGCATAGGGCTGTGTCCGACCTACTAGCAAGACGAGCTGCAGTATAAAAGAAGTGCAACTCTTGTGGAAAACAAGTACGTGAAGTACTATAATGCTAAGACTCCTGAGCCTACAAATGCTGGCATGGGATTTACTTCCCTTTTCATACAAAGTCTGTCAAGCTGCACTTACTGGAAGAAGAGAAGTGTAAAGAAAACAATAGGAGGCCAAAATGAAGTAGCCAACATCTTTGTTGTCAGTGGGAAGCTCTGTGTAATGATTAATTTATAGCCTTAGTTAGCTGTGTAGTATACTAAGGAATTCATCCTTATAACAACCTAAATAGAAGCCCTAGGTTATGTCTCTTATCAGCTCAAATGCTTGGAGTTCTTGCCTGTGTTCAAAAGCTATTTAAAACCTGGGGCTGTTTTGCTCTTACTGCTAGGTTTATTTATTTACTTTTCCATGTTGAGGGTATTGTTGGTGTAATGTGCCTCTCAACCTTTGCTTTCTTGCACAAAACTAAACAGCTTTTTTCTTTAAAACAAAAAAAAAAGTTTAATGTGTGGTGCCATGCCTAGCTGCAAATTCTCGAAACTAACCACTTTGATCTGCTAAAAAAAGGATAATATAAATTGTGAGGACTCCTGTTTTGATTTTACAAATGATTTTCTGAGTATTACCAGCTCATTAAAGTTAATTAATTTATCCAGTCTTTTTGGTGTTCCAAACTAGGTGGTGGTTTTTGATTTTTTTTAGTTTTACCAAGGGTTGGTAGGGGGGGGTTTTTTGTGCTATAAATGAAATACCTTTGAACTAATTACTGAACTATAATCAGCAACAGAAACAGCTACAAATATCAAAGAAAGGGGTTGACGTTGCATTACTTTTGAGCAAAAGCGATCCAGGCTCACCTAGCATGCAGGCAGGGCCTGTTGACCCAAAGTTGCTTTAAAGGAGCACAGCCCATGTGAGAGCATTCACAAGATACTTTTGTGTGCAATAAATAGCAAAGAGATCATTTCAACGCTCAAATATGCAGAGACATAATTAAGAGCTAATAGTTTATTGGTGGGGAGAGGAAGGGCTGCCCAGTATGGGTAAGCTCAACTAATGCATTTCAAAAACATTGCTGCTGTTCAGAATTATACCAGAGAAGAATTGTGGTATTAGCTGGTGTGTTTGCTTTGTCTTCTGTTGCATCTATAATGCATTTTCTGTAGTTCTGAACACAGGCAGTGCACAGATTTTTGAAGAAAACATCTGTTTTTCTTAGCTTTAGAGAAACTTCATCATAGAAGGGAGGTGGCAGCTAATCATGAAGTGTATCAAGTTGTAAAGTTACTGACTTAATCCCACTTAATTTGTAAATCAAAATGTGAGCAATGAGGTGCCAATCCATGTAGTATAGGGCTGGATTCAGCAGAGCCTTTGAACACTTCTGGAGCTGCAAGCATGTGAATAAATCCATTGCAACCAGTTATTCATCTGCTTAAAGTCATGTCTGTGTTCTAACACTTTGCTGGATTGAGACTGGGGGGCTGGGGTGGTGGTACACAATTCTCTCCTAACCACTTATCTTTATAATGGTGGATGCAAGCAGGTTATGTCTGGAGTTTTTTGTTGGGGTTTTTGTTTGTTGGTTTTTTGGGTTTTTTTGTAAGGAGAAATTAACAGTAGCTTTCAAAGTAACTTTACCTCCGAAAGAAAATTTAGAGCCCTCTTTTAGGCATCCTTGTTCTGCGTACAACTTGGTTTAATAATAATTTAAGACTTTGTATTTAATAAAACATAGACTCAGTTTTGTCTGAAAATGTATTACAATTTATTTCTGCCATTTTTGTGTAAAATTTACAGAAACAGTGTTACATCGTGCGCTCCAAAGGTAATGTCTCATTCCTCTAAGGCTGTGTCCTTTCCTTTTCTTCTTTGTTGTTTTTATCTTTCTTGATTTTTTTAATTTTTTTTTTTTCCTGATCATATTGTTATGTGTGTTGAATCCTGTGTTAGGACTGGAGTTCTTGGTGGGGGGGGCGTGGGTGATAACATGCCTTTATCAAAGATGCTTTTCTCTTCAGCAGTATCTTTAAGTGAAGAACTTGGATAATAGTATATATTATTTTGGATTTTGAATGTTCTACATTATAAAAGTTCCGTATCAAAATGTTTTAATAAAACACTGTTTCAGGGGAGGAGCTTCTCATGACTTCAGGTTTCTATAGCGCAAAGGCAGTAACTAAGCTTCCTCCTGATTAAGTTTTGAAGCCAAAGCAAATGTTCAAGGATTGGAAAAGGCAATATATATCCAGAAAACCTGAAGTGGTCTTTTAAAGTGCATGTTTGCAGAGTAAACATCATGTTACAGCCCTGACACTGAGCTGAAAGCTTTCAAGAGCACAATGAGGAGCTGGGTAGGAAGCATTTATTAAATCACCCAACTCCTTGTTGTGGGTCTGAGAAGTTTTCTCTTGGATTAATCCTTTTTTTTGTGATGTCACTTCATGAACAACTAAATGAAAAAGCTCCTATCCATTTGATCTATCAAAATGCCAATGTGATGGAGGAAACCTCTGCATGGGTTTTAATGAACCAACACTCCCTTTCTTTGCTTTTTGAGAGCTAGTCTAAAGAAAGTCCATGCTTGGGTGATCTACTCAAGTGATCTTCAAGTGGTGGTGGTGCTACTGCATGGCAGGAGCACATTACCACAGCATTCATTGCAAGTGTCTTTGAACCTGTTACTGTTTCTAGCTATTTCTAAGCACTAAGCCTTGTTTTGCTGGTTTCATTAAAATAACACACTTCTGAGTTTTCACTGCTTTAAAATCAGCTTTATAATTAATCCTGCTTAACCTGGTTACCTAAATGCAGGTGGTCAGTGCAGTTAACTTTTGATAAAAGAACTGGAGAAGATGTAAGAACTTTCTGTCTGTAACCTAATACTCTGTATCAGCAAGGGAAGAACACCACCACTGAGAAATTAGATGTTGTCTTGAAAACATTCCTTTCTCTGTGTTAAACCAGAGAGGTTTTCTTATTATGTAGCATTACGGAAGTGGAAGGGCTGGCTTGCATTTAGAACTTAAAAAAATCAAGAGTGTAAACACTTCTGGTTCACAGTCCCAGCTTTTGGCATGGGTTCCAGCACTGCAGTGTTTTACGACCCGGTAGCCCCATATTTGAGTGAAGATCTGTGCTTTGAAAATAATATTTCCTTATAGCAGTGAAAAAGTGAGTTCATTGTGCCACACCTGTGCGATTGTAAATTTAGAAAAAGGTTATTATTTATTTTGAGAGGGGAGAGTTCATTGGAAGAAAGCTAGAAAGGCAAGATAATGCTGGGGAGGAGAGGAAGAATATTCCAGTATTAAAATAGCTTCAAATGCAAGTCTTTATTTTATTTTTTTTTTCCTTTCCCAGTATGTAAGATTAATGCAAGTTCTGACGTTTCTCACCAAATTTGCATAGCAAGGTTCCCTGGGGCTCGCATGTAGAAGTAATTCCCTTTTTCTTTTGGAAGAGAATGTAGAGAGATGCGAGGTTGCAGCAGTATCATCGGCAAGGTGAATCATAACAGAGAGTTATGGATGCACTGCCCTGAACATCCTGTTTTGAAGTCAAGTCAGAAATTGGGCATAATACCAAATGCCTTTTAGGCTAGTCTACAAAATGTGATGCAGTTGCATTTCTCCTTCAGGTTAGAAACAGCTAAATGTGGGAAGCTGAGGACCATGTTTATCACAGAAATAAACTATAGAGTAGTGTCTAATGTCTGCTTGCATTGTGCTTTTGGGAAGACTGTGAGCTCATGAGCTTAAGTGCTATAGTCTTGATGGTGAAAGATAAAAGTATTGCTTCAAATTGTGAGTCATGAGGCCAATCAAGTAAAGGGAGAGGAAGAAAGAAGTGTGAAGGGGTGGAAGCAGAGAATTTATCACATATAATAACTCCTCTCTTTTTTTAATAATCTATGACCTCGTAATGTAGGAACCTAACAGTTTCAGAAACATTTAAATTCCGTTAGTTACCCACTATTGAGTGCCAAATTGTATCTTCTCTGTGATTAAAAATGTTAGTGAGTTATATTTGAATGTGTATTTAAAGGCACTTACTTGAAAATTATTTATTGCATGCATAAAGTGATACTTGGTACAGTTTTCAAGTATTCACAGTTAGCTAAGCATTGAACAGATTTCATGTGAAAGTATAAAAAAGCCTGTGTATAATAATCTGTCAAGTTTAATTCCATGTATGTAACTAGATTTTCTCACTTTTTTGTCTTACCTTCATCTCTTTTTTCTTTTTTTTTTCTGTGCCATTCTCCTTTTTTTTTTTCACCTGAATCTCTGATTTTCTTTCTTCTTCTCTTTTTTTTTTTTTACCATCCTACCATCTTGCTGTTTGTCAAACAGAACAACAAAACCTGCTCCTCATCTCGATGGGTAAGAATCCTTTATAGTTTCTGCAGTGATGACTAAAATTTTAAGGTTGTGAGTCTTCTTATTCTATTGAAAGTAGACAACAATGGGGGAAGTGGAGTCTTTGTTCTGTGAAAAGATTATACAACAGAACAAGATGGAAAACAAAAGTTTCAGTCCTATAAAACCTTCAAGTTGCAGCTTGCTTCCTAAAGCTGTTAAAATACTTGGAAGTTCTTAAATCCTGACATTATTTTTTTTAAGCTGGTTGCTGCCTTCAGTCCATAAATCAGCGAGCTGAAATGTCAAGTTTGGATAATGCTTTCTCTTGTGGCATGGTTTTTATCCCCAAAATATATTAGTTCTTGGATGTATAAATTATGGGGCAAATGGAAGAAGGAAAGAGAAATGTGATGTGGTAGAACAAAACTGGGGATTAATTAGAACTGTCCTTGCAATGCCAGTGGGAATTTGCATGCTGGGTTTGTATAGACCTATAAATAAGTGCCTTTTCTCTGGGGAAAACTGCAGTTCTTTGTCATCTTTATATATGGGCTCTTGAGCTCTCTGTTGCACAAAACTTTAAAAATAGAAGGATGGATTAGTAATGATGATCTCTTTACCCTGCCCATGTAGAAGAGAGTAGAGTGACATCAAGTATTCCTCCCAAATTGAACTGGAGTGGACCTGTGCTTCACTTTGCACGAGATCCTACCATTGCTGCAAATGTAAAAGTAATAAAAATTTTATATTTAAGCCGGATACATTGTTAAGAGATGAATGTTTCTATTTCAGAATGACTTTTAAAATCTGCAATCTGCCAGAAAATAACTACAGCACATTTGTACTTTCCAAATGTTTTATTTCTGCAGTGTTCATGTTGTCTTTGGACTGGTTATTTCTGGGTTTGAAGTAATAGAACAAATAGAAAATCTGAAAACTGATACAGCAAGTAGGCCCTATGCAGATGTGCGAGTTATTGACTGTGGGGTGCTTGCTACCAAATCAGCCAGAGATGGTAAGCTCACTACACCTGAAGTTTACTGAATTTTAATACTCTTTTCAAAAAGTATAAAAGTAATGCCAGTGTCTGAAAGCCCTTGTGGTAAAATCTCTAGAACCTTTATTAGTTTTCACAAGCCTTTAAAACATAAATCGTGGTGCAGGTGAGGAAGGCACAGCAAGGGAAAAGGTTTTTCTGACCTAAACCTTTGTATCTTGCCTGCTTCTTGTTCTCCTTGATTAATGCATGAGGTTAATGTGGCTTATCAAAAAATAATTAGAATTTATTTTTCTGACTCTGAAAGGTGGAGACAATAACACACTTTTCTTCAAGTTGAATTTTATGTGATTTCCAAAGGCTTCTTTTAAGATGATGTGATGTTAATGCATGCAGTATATGCAGTCAACAACATTTTCCTTTCCATGAGACTTCTTGGGGAAGGAATTGTCTTAAATATATTTGAACAGTTGCTGTAAAGTGATGGAGTGTTCTAAATTTGTCTCTCCTACTTCACTTTTGACTTTCCTTAAGGATAATGTGGCTATTTATGTCCTTCAGAGGAAGTCAAGAGGATGGATGATGTAAAAGCTTGAGGAAACAGAAAGGAGAGAAGGACAAAGTTTTAGAAATGAGAAATGAACAATGGAGACTTTGACTAACCCTTTGTTCATGGTTTTGTTGCCTCTGCGTTGCCTTCTGCAGAAATGACCTTTTTTAATTATTCAACTTATAAAACTTAGTGTATTCATTCAAAAAATATTTTGCTATGCCATGTTGCGTCATGTATGGTAGAAGTTGTGCATGGAGGTTCTTACAGTTCACTTTCAGGAATATTTTACAGCTGTGTTTGGAAAATGTATAATTTTATTGGTGTGGATTTAGACAGGGCACAAGTACCTAACTTTTTCCTGTGCTTTAGTGCAACTCATTGTGAAAAAAATTCACAGGGTTTCTCTGAAGCACTGTGTGTGTATTTATACATAGATAAAGCTATATTTTGTGCTATGTGTACACACTGCACACACATGCAGCTGTACACACTGTGAATTTAAAATATCTGTTTCAAGCATTGGAGAAGAAGAGAAAAGTATGTTCTGAGTCAGAGGCTTCAGACTCCTCCTCTGGTGCATCCAGTTCCTCAGAAACTTCATCTGAAAGTGAAGATGAAAATGAAAGAAGCAGAAGGAGAAAACGTAAGAGAAGAGCTAAAGCCAAACAGTCAAAAAAACGAAGAAAGGAGGAGAGGAAAAAAGAGGATCCAAGGTGCAAGCGAACCTCAAGCCAAAGACGGTGACTAAATCTCTTGGGAATTTCAGAGAAATCTGGGGAACTCTTGCTTTGTTTGCATTAAATGAGCAATGAATATGAAAATGCTCTTTATTTAATTTGGACTTTGATGCTTGGTTTTACAAACAAAACCAAATGAAATCCTAAAGCTGAGCTTGGTGAGAGCATTTCTGTGGAAGACTTTTAAGGTGTTTGTAGCGAGAAGCTGGAGCAACTTTGAAATGAGTCTCAACATGTTAAAGTATTTGAGACTCAGAAAAGCTGTGGGACTCAAAATACCTGTGAGACGTTAGGCAAATAATAGATCTTTGATGCCTAATTGATTATATTTCATGACAAATGGCAAATTAAAGCAAAATTATTTGCTGCAAAGCAAGAACTACATCTTCTTTCCAGTAATAGTACGCAGTCCCTCTCTTAGCCTAAACTGAGTTGCTTAATAAAGCACATTAAGCCTCCTCTTCAGTTTGGAGAAGAGGAGGCTCCAAGGTGACCTTATTGTGGCCTTCCAGTATCTGAAGGGGGCCTACAGAAAAGCTGGGGATGGACTTTTTAGGATATCAGGGAGTGACAGGACTAGGGGGAATGGAGCAGAGCTGGAGGTGGGGAGGATGAAATTGGATATGAGGAGGAAGTTCTTCAGCATGAGAGTGGTGAGGCCCTGGAACAGGTTGCCCAGAGGGGTGGTTGGGGCCACTTCCCTGAAAGTGTTTAAGGCCAAGCTGGATGAGGCTGTGGGCAGCCTGATCTAGGGTAAGGTGTCCCTGGGCATGACATGGGGGTTGGAACTAGATGATCCTTGTGGTCCCTTCCAATCCTGACTGATTATATGATTTTTGGTTGTTAAGCTGTCAAAGTCTGATGCATCACATGGGCTCGTTTTGGTATTCACTTTGAGACATGATATTTATCAGTTGACACTTGATTTTGAGTTCTCAACATTTTGTGCCCACAGCAGCCTTTCTGACAAGAGTGATGTAACAGAAAAAGCAACTGATGTTAGTGCAAAGAGGGACAAGCCTGTGGTACGTCCTGAAGAAATTCCCCCAGTGCCTGAAAATAGGTTTTTACTAAGAAGAGATGTGCCTGTTGTCAATGTGGAACCTGAACCGTAAGCAACATTGATGTTATTATGTTCACTTGGTGGAAACAATGCATAAACCTTTCCTGCTAAAGTTCTGTAACTACTACTGAAAGCAAATGATGGCTCTACTGTCAATTTGTAAATGAGGTAATTTAATTGTCCTTTTTACAGTTTTCTTTGAACAGTCCTTACAACTTGTGTCAGAGTTTTTCAATGAGATCTAATGACTTAGTTTCATTGATCTTTAGGGATCTTGCATGTTATGACCTTCAACTCAGTTACAGAAGATGCAAAAAGAAAAGTGACTAACCCCAGAAGAAATTCTGCAATATAAACCTTAGCAAGTCATAGAATGGTTTGAATTGGAGGGGATCTTTAAAGGTCAACTTATCCAATACCCTGCAGTCAGCAGGGACATCTTCAAATAGAGCAGGTTTCTCAGAACCTTAAACAAGCTGACCTGGACTGGTTCCAGGGATAGCTTCCAGCACCTCCCTGGACAACCTGGGCCAGTGTCTCCCCACCCTCAGTGTAAGAAACGTTTTCTTCTCTCTAGCCTAAATTTCTCTTCTAGTTTTAAACCATCACCCCTTGTCCTGTCACAACAGTACCTGCTAAATTGTCTGTCTCCATCTTACCTATAGACCCCTTTGAAGTACTGGAAACCAGTTACAAGGTCTCCCTGGAGCCTTCTCTTCTCCAGACAGAACAACTCTAACTTTTTCAGCTTTTCATAGGGAAGTGCCACCTTACACAGTAGATGAAACTTTGATTCAGAATCACTCAACCAGAATTATATGACCCACGTGGTATTTGAGAATAAAAGTAAATAATCTTCTTTTGATACAAAGACAGTCATGAGTTCACAAGTTGCTTTCCAGTTGTGTTTTGCACCTCTACTAAATTGCAGCTAGATTCTTTTTTTTTTAAATCAAATTTCTTTGCTTTTGAACTCAGATGAGCTGATTACATTATGTTGCCATATACTTCTAAAATCTGTTTGGTATGGGGATTTTTATTTCAGTTAATATTCTAGTCTCCTGTAAGCCTTTTCTTGAAAGATTAATGTTTCCCAAACCTTGGTAACTGCTTCTGTCAAGAATAGTACACAAACTGTAAAAAGGAGTGCTGAATTACCTCTTGTTGTGTCAGAGAGAAGATAGCTTTAGAACCTAAGAACTCTTAACTGTTGAGGTCTTGAAACTATTCTGTCCACATTGTTTTTGTCATTTGTCCACCAGTGTACAAGTTAACCTCTTTAGAAAAGCCAGGTGCCACTTAACAGAGTGCAAGTTCATAGCTGTAGCTTATTTCCCTGTAAGCTACACATTTGGTTGAAAACAAGTATGTGTCAATTTGCATTGTGTTGCAAAACTGTTTGTCTGGGACAATTCACTGAATTCTTAGTTCTGTCATCTCAAAAAAAAAAACCTGTATGATTAAATTAAGACTGCTGTAAGTTAATTTATTTTTTTTTATGGCATTTAGGGTTTTTTTTCCATGTATGCTCATATTTTATGTAGGAAGCTTCTTGATGCTGCACCGGTTCTCAGTGATCAGAAACCCTCAGTCTCTAAATCTGGACGAAAAATTAAAGGAAGAGGCACAATTGTATGTGACATCTTATTTATTCTTTCCTTTCATCTGTAAAAGCCTTTTTAAAAAAATATTTATTTATTCTTTCCAAGTAGTTGTTGTTTCAGTTCAAAGGATAGGGAAATTCTAGATCTTATGGTACATTATCTTTCTTCTTTCCTTTTTTTTTTATTGTTAGCAGAGTGTCTTAAAGCCTTCTATCTGTAACTAACTGAATCATAGAATGTCAGGGGCTGGAAGGGACCTCGAAAGATCTTCTGGTCCAGCCCCTCCTGCCAGAGCAGGATCACCTAGAGCGGAGTAAACCATTGNAACTGAATCATAGAATGTCAGGGGCTGGAAGGGACCTCGAAAGATCTGGTCCAGCCCCTCCTGCCAGAGCAGGATCACCTAGAGTGGAGTAAACCATTGGATCTTTCAGTTTTTACTCTGAGGGGCAATGTATAATTTTATCTTCACATATTGCTTACTTTTACAAGTGGCTCAAAATAATTAAGTAAAACCCAGATGTTTTTTTCTTAATTATTGAGTTGAGGAGCATCTAATTTCCTCACAGAATTTACCTAAGTGTGTATCCAACTGGGTAATGGAAAATAATGAGTTAGCAGTATTAGAGTTTTTTCTCTGTTGCACAAGTAGCTCTTATTGCCTACTTAAATACTGTGCCTAAGCAAAATTTTTTTAAGGATGAAGCTTCCCTACATTTTTGTTGTTTGGGGCTCTTTTTCACTTGAAATTTGTTCTACACTGGGTTCTCATTACTGAACAGCAATAACTTTTGAAACAAGGCTTGCCTTTGCTCAGACAAGCAGTTAAGTGTCTGCTAATTCAAGTGACACATCTATGCTTTAGTAGCCAGAAAAAAAAAAGTTGGTTATTTGCATTAATTGTGGTCTTGTTTCAAAAAGGAATCTGTGGTCTCTTCCTTGATTATTCTTTTTATCTTTTTTAGCTGCTGGCCCCTCTGAAACATTGTGCAGTGCTCTTAGAGTGGGAAAAGTTACTTAGTCATGTAATTGAGTTTCTGATGCAGGATAAATGCATTCCCAAAGTGGGTGTTTTTGGCAGGAAATGTAGAGCTTGCGATTTCTTCATAGACTTTGGATAATGTTACAAAGGTGCATGCAAAATCTGCGTAGGAGACACCGTTTACTTTCTATATTATCCTTTTTCTTAAAGAAAATGATGTTATCAGCTCAAGTCTTTGCTTTCACAGCGCTATCACACCCCACCTCGGTCACGGTCCTGTTCTGAATCTGATGATGATGAGAGCAGCGAGACTCCTCCTCACTGGAAAGAGGAGATGCAGCGACTACGAACCTACAGACCTCCAAGTGGGGAGAAGTGGAGTAAAGGAGATAAGTAAGATCCTTACTGCAAATTCATAATGTCTTGTTTTTTCACAGAAGTGTTGATAGATTGTGCATGTGTACCCATCTTGTCAGAATTATTTAGGTTGGAGGAGACCTTTAGGGTCATCAAGTCCAACCACTGACTCAGCACTGCCAACACCACTACTAAACCATGTCCCACAGCACCACATCTACTCAAGTTTTAAGTACTTGATTTAAAAAAAAAAATATTATTCTTGTGGTTAACACGTTCTATTTAAATCCTGAAAATTAGAAGTGAAAAACTTTCTTAAATCCTTCCTAGTTTTCTAATGCAACATCATATGAACACATGCAGCAAAGCATGAAAAGACTTGTTTCTAATGGTGGCATCTTGGATACTTTAGTAATTAATTTGTCTGTCCAATTTTCAGTTGTTGTCACATTTTCTTTAGCCTCAAACTTAGTGATATAGTTTCTTCGGATACCAGGCAATAGTAAATGCACCAGTCCTATACTCATTTAGTTACAGATTCTTTCAGCAAACTGTGATGAAAGCCAGGTCTCCAAAATTTCTGTTGACTTCATACTAAAGATGAGCTTCTAGCAAAAGGAAAATTGAAGAATATTATATTAATCGGTGCTAAATAATTACAGGTGTTTCTGATTGCTACTATTACATCTAGCCAAAAGAACATTAAAATAAAATTTCTAGTTTTAGTTCTAGAGGTCACAGTCCTGTGAACTATGACAGTTAAAACATTGAGTCTCTTCACATGCCTTCTGCAGCTTGCAAAATGTGCTGATGTTGGCTGTTTCATTTCATACAAAGGACTGGCTATTGTTGAGAGTGATGTAATTCCAGATCTCGTTTGTTTTCTAGGTTGAGTGACCCATGTACAAGCAGATGGGATGAAAGAAGTGCATCCCGGAGGTCGAGGTCTTGGTCACATAATGGTTATTCTGATCTAAGTACTGTAAGATATTCTAGCCATCACAAAAAGCATAGAAAAGAGAAAAAGAAGGTGAAACACAAAAAGAAATCGAAAAAGCAGAAGCACTTCAAGAAGCACAAACAAACAAAAAAGAAGAAAACATCAGCCTCATCAGATGTAGAATCCTTTCGTTCCTTCCACAGGAGGACAAAATCATCTTGTGATCGCGTGAGAAAGTCTCGTTCTTCATCATCATCTTCTAGACGTTCATCCAAAAGAGACTGGTCTAAATCTGATAAAGAAGACCAGAGTTCATCAACTGCATCAAGCAGAGGGACTAGGTCATACTACAGGTCCAGGTCCAGATCTAGGTCTAAATCAAGATCTTACTCCCGAAAAAGTTCAAGGTCAAGATCACCCTCTAAATCCTCACGTTCTCGGAGCAGGTCAAGATCAAGTTCCAAGTCCAGGCATCAAAAGACCATTTCCAATTCTCCACGGAACATTTCAACTCGATTAACTGAAAATAAGTTGAACAAGACTGTGGAGCCAGTAAGAGCAGTTATCCTTCCCAGTGATAAAGTGGTCGTACCACCAGTTGTCCCAGAAAGCCTACCTGTTATACCCTTAAGTGATAGTCCACCACCTTCGAGATGGAAACCTGGGCAGAAACCATGGAAGCCATCCTATGAGCGAATTCAGGAGATGAAAGCTAAAACAACCCACTTAATACCTACACAAACTAGTTACAATTTAGTACTGGTTAAAGAGGCTAACGCTTCTTCCTCCTATTGTAAGCGACAGAAGAGTTCAGAGAGTGACCGAAGCAGTTACTCCAAGTATCGTAGCGACAGGAGCTCAGATAGTTGTGCAAGATCAAGGAGCAGATCCTCTCGAAGCAGGTCATATTCAAGATCTTACACGAGGTCTAGAAGCCCATCTAGCTCTAGGTCAAAATCTCATTCTTCTGGCAGATCACCATCACTGAGTAAATACCGCAGTGACAGGTCAGGCTATAGTGAGTCAACATCTTACTATTCCCTTAGCGATGATGATAGGCACAGAAACAAAAGGAAATCCACATCAAGTGATCAGAAAGCTCGGCCTCTTAAGCTGAAACAAGAGACCAGCTCTGAAAGTACTCTCCCTTATACATGTTCAAAAGACTACGATGAATCTTCTCAAGGATTGAAAGAGAGTGACAGTTTATCATCTTCAAACTTCTCTACTGACAGCGAGCGTTCTGCCAAAGTGAAAGTGCTCCAAGAAAAAGAAGGCCACTTGCAATTAGAAGGAGATATTCAGAAGCAAGATAAAAATAGATTAAGTTCTGAGCGAAGGGAGGGAAAGTCCAAGCATGAGTGGGATTCTGACCACGCTAAGAAGAAGACAGCCAAGGAGAAATCTTCTGAGCAGCCTAGGAGTGGTGGAAAAACAAAACGAAAATCCTATGCAGGCAGTAAGTGGGACTCTGAATCAAATTCAGAAAGAGGAGAGTCAAGGTGCAACAGGGGAGATTCAAGACCTTCCTCTAGTAAAGAAGAAGGAGAGGCTTCGTCAGAGTCTGATACAGAGCACAGCGTGGATAAAAGGATCAAAAAACAATCAAATTCTTCAGAAGGCTTTCTAGATTCTGAGTGTACATTGAAGACAGGCAAGCACTTATCATCATCTGAATCTGAGAGTTCTTGTTCTAGCTCAACAAACATTAGAGGAAAGTCAAAAAAACACAAACATGGGTCAAAAAAAACACTTAAAAAAGCACATTCCAAAAAAGCGAAAGAAAAATCAAAAGGCAAAAAGGAAAAGAAGCACAAAGTTCAGAAAAGAAAAGAAGTGTTTCATTGGCAGCCTCCCCTGGAGTTTGGTGAAGAAGATGATGATGATGATATTGATGAAAAGCCAGTCACCAAGGATGATAAAAAAGAAAAACAGCTTAGCAAGGACATAAAGGATGAAACAGAAGTTTGTGGTAAGAATGAAATAGTCAAAGACAAAATGGGAAATGGTGAGAAGTCTTGTCTGGATGAAAACCTTTTAGGTAACAGCACTACGTGTGATGCCTCACCAGATCTCAGTAACCTTAATAAAGACAGTGCTGAGACAAACTCTTCAGCCAGCATTTTAAACTCAGGAATAAACGTGGACACTTGCAAGGGTGAGATGAAACCAGAAGAAAGTAATGAGAATGGCTTGGAAGATGTCATTCAAACAGATGACAACATGGAGATTTGTACGCCAGATCGTAACTCGCCAGGGAAAACTGATGTGGACATTTTGTCTCCTATCATTCTCACTGATAAACCTCAGGATTCAAGTGTTGGTATAAGCAAAGAGCTACAGGTTGAGCGCCCTGAACAAGATGCTGTCAAACTAGGAACCAATACTATAGACATTATTAACATTACAGAAGAAAAAGAGACAGGAAGGCAAGAAAATAATCTTGTCTCCGTGTCTAGTGCTAAAGACTGTATTTTAAAAAGTGAAAGTACTGAAAATACACAAAGCAATATGATAGATAATAAATGGAAGCCCTTGCAAGGCATTGGTAACTTACAACCGGCAGCAACTAGTACTGCTGCAGAAGTCAAGGTCGTAACTTCAGCACCAGAGTCTAAACCAGCGGGTTTAAGAATTGAAATTAAAGCTAAAAATAAAGTGAGGCCAGGATCTCTCTTTGATGAAGTCAGGAAAACAGCACGGCTAAATAGAAGGCCAAGGAACCAAGAAAGTTCCAGCGAGGAGGAATCTCCAAGTCGAGATGACAAGAGCCCATCCAGGAGCCTCAGTAGGTCAAGAAGTAAATCCGAGTCAAAATCCAGACACAGAACAAGGTCCATATCTTACAGTCACTCAAGAAGTCGATCCCGAAGTTCTACATATTCGTATAGGTAAGAACTTTGTGCTGCTCCCACAGCCTACCAGGTTAACCTGGGAGTTCTGATGGTTTTAGGGCCTGGTTTTTCTTTTCTACTCAACATTTTCCTTTACAACAGCACTGCATCGTCCAGATAGCATGGAAGAAAGTTTTTACTTAAAAGATAGCAGCAGGAAACAGGAAGCAAGAGCATTAGAAAGCTATTTTCCTCAGGTTTGTTCTATTCTGTGCTTTTCAAAGTTTTACATTGATTTGTAGATCAAGAAGCTACTCCAGAAGCCGAAGCAGAGGATGGTACAGTAGAGATCGGTCAAGAAGTCGAAGTAGCTCTTACCACAGTTACAAGAGTCGTAGGTAAGGTTCTTTACCTGGAGATAATTTGTGCTAGGTTACAAACCCTGTGAATTAAGCACAGCAGTCCAGTGCTTTGGGCTCTGAGAGGGTTGGAAACGTGCTCTGCTGTGTGTGCTGCGGTCTGAAATGTATGAAATGTGCAAGGGAGAAAAGCCAGACTTCAGAATTCCCTATTCACAAGATTTCAGAAAGGTGTGGGGATTAGAAGTGACTTCTGAAGATCTAGTCCAACTTCCCAGCTAAATTGGAGTCACCCACAACAACTTGCCAGGGGTCACAATGTCAATGTGAGCTTGGAATCTCTCTAGAGAAGAAGACTCCACAACCTGTGTAGGCAGCCTGTTTCAGGCCTCCAGCACCCTCACAATGAAATTTCTTTCTCATGTGCCTGTTATTGTTTCTCCTTTCACTGTGAGCCACTGAAAAAGTCTAGCCCTATCTTCTTGCCTCCCACCCTTTAGTTCTTGCTGAGCATTGAGAAGATCCCCTCTCAGGCTGCTCTTCTCTAAGCTAAACAGCCCCAGGTGGCTCTGTCTTTGCTCCTTTGTCCCCTCAGCATCTCCGTGGCCTTGGCTGGACTCTCTCCAGTAGTTCTATCTCTTGAAATGGGGAACCCAGTACTGGCCTCACTAGGACAGAGTAGAGAGGGAGGAGAACCTCTGTATGCACCCCAGAAGACTATTGGCCACCTCGGCCACAAGGACACTTTGATAGCTCGTGGGCAGCTTGCTGTCCGCCAGCATTCCTAGGTCCTTTTCTGTGGAACTGCTTCCCTGCAGGTCCTCCCTTCACCTGTCTTGGGGCAGGGGATTATTTCTCCTCAGGTGCAGGACTCTGCACTTGGCTTTGATATGGAAGTTTTTTTGGTAACAGGCAAGGGCAAGAGTTGTTTAGTGTCGTGTAGTGTGGATGGGGAATTTGGAGCAAAGTACTTTCATCTCCTGATACCTGCTGTAGGTGAACCAGTTTCAGTAGAGGGGTTGGTAGATGGTCTCTAGAGGTCCCTACCAATCTGTCATTTTTTGACTCTGTGATGTCCTCTCGCCTTCCTTCTTCCCCTGATCCCTTCAGCACTTGTTTCTGATAAAGTGTCTCTTGTCTTTTTTTGTCAGCCGAACCTATAGCAGAAGTAGATCCAGAAGCAGTTCTTACTGTCATCACAGCCGATCCAGGTATGAGTTATTTTTTTTATGCAAAGTCTGCACTAAATATACTCACTATAAAGATATCTTAGTGTAAGAATAGCCCTTTATCTATGGTACTTGAGAGTGGGTATTTTCATAATAGCAACTTGGCTTAAAGCAAAAGAATATAAGGCACATCAAAAAGCTGAAAATCAACAGATCTGTCTGACAGCTCAAAGTGCTAATATGAGCACCATATCAGGGTGGTGAGACAGTGGAACAGGTTGCCTAGGGAGGTGTGGTGGAAGTCGCATCCCTGGAACTGTTTAAGGCCAGGCTGGATGTGGCTCTGGGCAGCCTGATCAGTGTGTGCCTGCCAATGTCAGGGAGGTTGGAATTAGATGATCTCTAAGGTCTCTTTCAACCCTGACAGTTCTGTGATTCTGTGAAACAATAGCGAACACATTTCACTTCGTTGCTAAAATAGAACAGTTGTCAATGGAATCACTTCATTGCTTGTTTGTTACTGCATCTACAATCTGTAAAGAAAACATTTTTTTAATGCTTAGTAAGTCTCTTCCAGATTAATTTGAGGGGTTTATCGTTGTTTTGAAGATACTTGTTCTTGTATTTAAACTGTTATAAATCAGACTGATTCTTTTTGCCACCTTCTTAAAAAGTAATTCATCATCATAGAATGGGTTGGGTTGGAGGAGACTTTAAAGACCATCTAGTTCCAATCCCCCTGCCACAGACAGAGACACCTCCCTCTAGACGAGGCTGCTCAATGCCCCATCCAGCCTGGTCTTAAACACTTCCAAGCATGAGGCCTCCACAGTTTTTCTGGGTAACCAATTCCAGTGCCTCACTACCCTCATAGCAAAGAGCTTCTTCCTGATGTCCAATCTAAGTCTATCCACCTCTCGTTCAATACCACTGCCTCTTGTAAAAAGTCCCTCTCCAGCTTTCCTGTAGGTCCTCTTTAGGTACTGAAAGGCTGCTATAAGGTTTCCCTGGAGCCTTCTCTTTTCCTCTTCTCCCAGTTCCCTTAGCCTGTCCATGTAGGAGAGGCGCTCCATCCCTCTGCTCATCTTTGTGGCTCTCTTGGGCCCTCTCCAGCACGTCTAATGTCTCTGTGTTGGGAGTTTTGGAGCTGGATGCAATACTTCAGCTGAGGCCTCACAAGAGTAGAGTGGCAGAATCATATCTCTTTGCCCTGCTGACCACGTATCTCTTTCTGCAGCCCAGGATGCAGTTGGCTTTTTGAGCTGCCAGTGCACATACAGCCTCTCAGCTCTGTATTTAGACATCTTTAAAACATACATTTCTCTGAAACGTTGTTTACTTAAAGCAAGTGCAAATTTGCATTTCTTCTCTCTTCTAGTAGGTCTTACACATATGATAGTTACTACAGCAGGAGCCGAAGCAGAAGTAAAAGGAGTGACAGCTACCGAAGATGTAGAAGCTATGACAGGAGATCCAGGTATGTTTTTGCTAGCGTGACTTTGACACTGTATTTCTGCAAATGAATTTGCTAAATACATCCTTGGAATGTTCACAAAGGCTGAATTTTGTTGTCCCAAGCATAACTAATACCTTGTTACCTAAAGTAATAACTAGATCAGGCGTGAGAGTGAGGAAATTGGGATTTCTAATATAATAAATACAAGGGTGGGGAAGAAACCAAGCTAAGAAAGAGAGAAGGCTCCAGTTCATTATATATGTGTGCATTCAAAATAAGCATGTTTGGGATTTTGTAATAGCTTTTAACATTTCTTTGAGACTGAAATGATCTAGCTCTCAAGATTTAAATCAAGTGCCCCTCCAACAGATTAAAAGCTTCCTGGTATGCAAAGAATTCCATGGGGTGGTCAGTTCTTGTTGGTTAGACTGCAAAAGTGGGTTTAAGAGGAGGAAATCTAGAAGAGGAATTGCAGAGCTACACAGAACTGATTTTTAGCTTCTTAGAAAATAATTTTGAAAGCACAGCTTGCCTGCAAATTCAGTGTGCTTCTGATGAATTTAGGGTAGATTTTCCTCTGCTTGGTCCAGGGGAGTTTCCTAGGTGTGAGTGAGTGCTTTATGTAACGGTCAGAAGTAGAACAGGATGTAGAAATAATGTGAATGTCAGCAACTATTTATTCTGGTTTTTTTTTTTATGTTCGTACATTCGTAGCATGGATTGGGTTGGAAGGGATCTTGAAGATCATCCAGTTCCAACCCCATCTCATGTTGACAGGGACACCTTGCACTAGACCCAGATTACTTTAAGACCTCGTCCAACCTGGCCTTGAGCATCTCCAGGGAGAAGGCATCCACAGCCTCCCTGGGCAACCTGTTCCAGTGTCTCACCACCCTTACTGTAAAGAATTTCTTGCAAATATCCACTCTAAACTTTACCCCAATATGTCCCATGTTAGCTGATGGAAAATCATGCAGATCTACAGGACTACTTTCCTCATACTCATTTTTCACAAGTTATTGTGAACCCTTAGCAGACTTTGCTCTCACTCTCTTGTTTCTGACACTAAGACAGTATGGGAGGGGAAATGAATGAGATTAAGAAAGAGGATGGAAATAAACTTACAAAACATTGGTTCAGGATGTTGGGGCACCTCAGAGAAACCATGCTGGATGAGGGTATGCTCACCTTGCATTTGGAAAGCTTTCCTTGCAACAACAAGGCCAGAAACTCTATAATGAAAGTCGATTCTGTGTAATTTAGATACGTCCTATGTTTTTTTCTGACACCATCTGGACTCCATCTTGATGTTTGGCCAGGTGCTGAGCTTGGAAATCTTCTGGATAAGCCAAAACATTTTTATTTACAACTTTTTGCCCTGGAGACACTTATACACTGCTCCTGTTATGGAGCCTAATTCTTAAGACCCTTCAAACAAAAAGATGGAATACATAAAGCAAGGGTTTGAGAAGTCCTTATCTAAGCAACACTTGCACTATCAAATTCTATTTGTTAGAATATACTTCTCAGACAGCTCTTGACATTTACAAGAATAGTTCTGCCAGGTGATTTCTGAGCTATACAGACAAACACAGTTTGAGTTGAGCTATTGCAGGGTTTTCATCATCTACAGTTAGAGACTATTGTAATTTGGAGTCTCCCTTAATGACTACTTCAGTTGTATGAGATACAAACCTGTAAAAGGCTCCTGGAGTGCTTTCTTCTTGTCTCGGCTCTCTCTTGTTACTTCTTGTCTGTCTTGACTATATATATATATTTTTTCTTACCTGATGAAATTTTGACTTGCAAGCTCAAAATAAAATTTTGAGGGGATTTTTAATCTTTTCTTTGCAGATCTTCTGACTCCGACAGCGAAAGTGATCGCAGTTACTCCAACAATCGAAGTCCCAGTGAAAGCAGCAGATACAGCTGAAAACATTTCTTTGATGTTGGAAACTAGGAAATTTTTTTTCAATGTTATGTTAACAAAAAAAAAAAAATGTTTTGACAGTGTCACAAGCAAAGCTTGGAGGGTGTTTACTGAGCTGAAGCTACCATTTAACAGCAAACTCACTTGGCTCTGTACTCAGAAGTACTGAGCGCAGCTCAACTGATTTATTTTCTAATTCTTTCTTTTTAATGTCAAATGCTACTTTTACAAAATAAAGAAAGGAAAAAAAAACAACCTTGCAACCAAAACCGGTTTTATTTCCTTAAATTGGATTTTCCAAGCCATGGAAAGACACTTAGGTAAATTTGCTGCCCCCACTTTTCTGGGTGCAGCAATCTGTACTGTCTTCAAGTGTGTTTCTAAACACTCCAGGGCTTTCTGCCTCTTACTACTCAGTATATACTAGCAACTGTAAAACTGTGAATAAACCTAGCAAAGGCTGCCATTTCTAGTTTATTAAAATGCCTTTTTTTTTGGTTTTTTTTTTTGTTTTGAAATGCTGGAAGACAGGTTCCATGCTGTCTTGTTTGCTGACTTTTGCATTGCGTACAGTACAGGCTAGGTGATGGAAAACAAAGACTCTGTCTTAATCCTCACTGTATTGTGAGACTCCAGGATTCTGCTGAGAAGGGTGAATCTCTGCCTAATGGGAACACTCAAGCAGTGAGTAAAAATAAAAAGTGGCAAAAGGGTTTTGATCTTCAGCTTACCTGAACTTTGATGTTTCAGGGTGAATTCTGTGATTAAACAGCAACGGTAAGAGCCTAAAAAAGAAAAGGTTTTTGAAGCACTTTCTGAACTCCATTTTGATTCATGTTACAGCAAGTGGCAGACTTCAGCACGTTTTTAAATTGGAAGTTGAAAGCTTGAGTATGTTTGAAATCCTTTCTGAAAGACTTGGGTGGTGATGATATTTTGAGAAAACAAACCATAATGGTTCACTGATAGAAGGCCTGCAGATGTCTCCCATTTGCCACAAGGAATACGTTGGTACTGCAGCTGCTGAACCTTATATTGTTAAAGTGGTATGGCTACAAAAATGCTGATAAAAAGTGTGGACAGTACTTTCAAGTTTAATACCAAAAATTACTCCATGATACAGGTTTGCAAAAAAAAAAAAATTAAGCTGAAGAGCATTAAGACATTTTCTTGCAATATTCTGACTGAGTTGATTTAAAACAATTTGTAAACTTTTTCAGTGTTTAGAAAGTTGTGTACTGAGAAACAGGTTTTTTTAATGGTATACTGTAACCTGTGAAGTCGGGGTCTGTAGTGAAAGAACAGACTAATGTAGCTTTATTAGAGCTAATTACTCTTGTATTATAACAGTTTTCCTTACTGACTTTCAATAATATCTGGAGATGTTTTCATTTTTCTGAAATGTTTTCGAATATTGAAAATGGTTCATTGGGTTTTGGGTTCGTTTTTGGGTTCTTTTTATTTTTACTTCTCATCAAGACCCAACAGCTTTGAAAATTAAAAGCAGTCATTTTCTTGCTTAGACATCAGTTTGTAGTGTCTTTTTGATTGACTTCAGCTAGCCCAAATTTAGCTTCTGGTACGGTTCTGAAACACAAAAGGTTCAAAGTGAAGTTTGAAGGGTAACGCCCTCCATTTCTGTCCAGGATTGGCTGAACAAGAGGTTCATCTGCAGGTTCCTGAAACTTGTAGAAGTTTGTCACAACTTCAGGACTTTAAACCCTTCCTATTTGTGTAGTCCAATGAGAAACTGCTTGCACGTGATCCTTTTGAACCAATCTTTTCTAAAATTTTATGCTTTTTAAGTACATTTATTACTGCTTTTGCAGACAGACACCTTTATAACAGTAGCAGCCCTTTCAGAGTCCTGAACAAAAATTTCACTGTTAACTCAAGGGTTATGTTTGGTGCAGTTTCATAGTTTTAAGTACAAATGTGACTTCCCCCCCTCCCCCCAACCCCTTACTCAGTAAATAGAATTAGTGGTGGAATGAAATATATAAATATAAACATTGCCATTCAGTACTTACAAGGAAAAAATTGCTCCAGGATCAGGCTTCGTCACATTTCAGGTCTGAGTTGAGTTGTTATTTTTCAGGCTGCAATGAGGTAACAGAAAAAATGGTCATTCAGTTAGTTGTTAGCTGTCCAGAATCACCAAATGTCACTGTTTTATATCCTGAATTAAAGCTTTATTAAAAAAAATTAAAAATTGCATCTGGCAGACACGTGGGAAGGGCTGTGCTGAAAGGGTGAAAGGGGAGAGTATTTTTACCTAGTGAATTCTATTCAGTTGTGTTTCAGATAGAAATTGTACCCCTGAGCTGCTTTTCTACTGCTGGTCTATGTTTTTGCAACTTTGTTATTCAAAAGTAGTTGCTGTTTGTAAAATAAACTTTTGTACATACCTGCAGATGCTGGTTTCTCTCCATCTGGAAAAATGCATTGCTGCTTGGGGGAAACAGACAGAGGAAGTAAAAATGCACTTCCAGTTCTGTATCTGCCTTTGTCCCTTGAAAGCCTGCACAAGTTGCCTTTCCTTCTGACCTACATAGAGAGTGATTCTTCAGCAAGACTCTGGGCAGGGTTTACATAATGCTCGTTGGAGGAACAAATATTTTGAAATTTCCAAGTGATTTGAGGTCTTGCCATTTCCTCAAGATACATAAAAGGTTCCTATCCGTTGTGGAAAGATACACTTCCCAAACCCACATGGAAATCTCTGAACGTGCTAAGTGAGATCACTTTGCTAAATATCCTTTCCCAAATACACATTCCCTGGGCATTTCTGTGGCATATTGGCAATGTGGTATTAGTGCAGGTCAGCAGCTGTAGGGGCTCAGAGGACTAATCCATTAGTCTTTCAGACCTTCTGTTCTAGGAAAAACTGGATTTCAATGGAAAATGTCAGCTTTGCCTTAATGGAAAGGCTAATTGCCTTGGTCTGAGGTGAAAAGGACAAGTGGAAGGGTTTCCTTTTTTGGTGACTTGGATCAGCAGTAGTGTGGCCAGCAGGACTAGGGAAGTGATCATCTGCCATGATCTGGCACTGGCGAAGCAGTGCCTCAAATACTGGGTTCAGTTTGGGGCCCTTCACTACAATAAGGACATACTGGTGCTGGAGCACATCCAGAGAATGGCAGCCAAGCTGGCAAAGGGGCCGGAGAATAGGTCTGGTGAGGAGGAGCTAAAGGAACTGGGGGCTTTTAGCCTGGACAAAAGGAGGCTGAGGGGAGACCACAATGCTCTCTCTGACTCCCTGAAAGGAGGTTGGAGACAGACGGTGATCTGTCTGTTCTCCCAGGTAACAAGTGACAGGACAAGAGGAAACAGTCTCAAATTGAAAAAGGGAGGATTTAGGTTAGATATTAGGAAAAATTTCTTCCTCTGAAAGGGTTGTCAAACCCTGGAACAGGCTGCCCAGGGCAGCGATAGTCCCCTGGAGAGCTCTCAAAGCTATGAAGATGTGTTGCTCTGGGACATGATTTAGCAATGAACTTGACAGTGTTAGGTTTATGACTGGACTTGAAGATCTTACAGTTCTTTTCCAGCCTACATGATTCTATTATTTCATCTTTAGCATGGCTAATGTGGTATTTCATTCAGCCTGCTCTAGATGGTCCTGCTTTAGCAGAGGCTTGGACCAGATTATCTCCAGAGGGCACTTCCAACTCGCACTGATTTGTCATACTGTTTTTTCACAGACTTCAGAGCACGGTCTTTGAGGAGGGGGCATAAGAAACCCGAGGCAGGAGAAGTAGGAACTTCAAGTGATCTAAGGTACATAGTGATAAAAGGTGTAAAAAAAAAAAAAAAAAAAAGGTAACTTATGGTAGAGGAAAGCTGAGTAGCTCCATCAGAGACAAAACCCATAGTGTAAGAAGCCTTTGTCACCTCTGCTACACTGCTGTAGAACTCTTCCTCATTAGTCAACAACCCTTTAACTACATAATGCTGCTTTTTGTGCTTAAAAGGCCACAATTGGTGCTGAACTATAACCTGAGGACCATGGAGCTGCTGTGATAGAGGTTAAGACCTGGCTGCAGCAGCAAGCTGGAGCTCAGTGAGGAGGCTGGAGGCAGGCACTGGGCTGGAGCACGCAGGGCTAAAAATAGAGTAGCTGCCACCCGGTTGTGGATTACTCATTAGTGATATTTTTCTATTAAAATATGACTGAAATCATGCAGTGTAGGAGAATTATTAGTCAAGTGTAAGTGGTTGCATCAATAAAAAATTGAAGAGAGATATGTAAATAAGGTGAGGTCTGCATATCTTGGCTCTTTTGTCAATTCCATTACCCGCTACATAGTGCACAGAATATTATCCTAGAATTGTTTGGGTTGGAAAAATCCTCTAAGATCATTGAGCCCTACTGCCAGCCCAGCACCACCACAGCCACTGAACCATGCCCCAAAGTGCTATGTCCTCATGTTCCGTGAACACCTGCAGGGCTGGGGACTCCACCACCTCCCTGGGCAGCCTATTCCAATGCCTGATCACTCTTTCAGCAGATAATTTACCCTAATCTCTGGACTAAATCTCCACTGACACAATTTTAGGCCAGTTCCTTTTCTATCACCTGATACTCGGGAGAAGAGACCTACCCCACCTCCTTTCAAGGAGTTGGAGAGAGCAGTGAGGTCTCCTCTCAGCCTCTAAACAACCTCCATTCCCTCAGCTACTTCTCACCAGAGCTGTTCTCCCGACCTTTCACCAGATTTGTTGCCCTTCTCTGGACCTATTCCAACCCCTTGTAGTGAGAGACCCAAAACTGAACCCAGTATTTGAGGTGTGGCCTCACCCGTGCCAAGTCCGGGGGCATGTTGTGGCGTAGCTCTGAGAGCAAACCTGTCTCCAGTTGCAGGTGAACGACTTGAGCAAGCCAATGTTAAGCAAAGCACCTGGGCACCAGGCAGCTCCTCACAAAGCACCAGTTTACAAAGCAGTGCCATGAATGCCCTTCTCCTCTGATAACGATGTGCAGAGAGATTTACTTCCTCTTCTACTGCTCTTAAACAAGGGCTGTTTGTATCCTTGCGCTGGAGGGTGGGACAGGTCTGAAGAGCCTCTTGCAGAAGCTCACCAAGCCTCTGGCACCGTATTAGATTTCTTGTCGAAGGCTTTGTGTGGTTTGTGATGATCACACATACAGTTGGGAGCAGAACACAGTACTGAGATGACCTTGAGCTGCACTCAGGGATCCATCTGGTGCCATTTCCAAACAGAACACTGCCTGGGATTTAAATCATCAGGAGATAAAGCTTTGCATGCTCCACCCCTACTTAGCACCCATAAAAATCATTCTGTTGGTTTTTTTTGGTTTTTTTATATGGTTGCAAAACAGAAATTACTTTTTTTCACCTGGTTTTGAAGTACTTGACCTGTTGTGGTAAGTTAAAAGACTTTTTAAAATCTATAAACAGTTAAAAGGGACCCAGTCTTGAAATTAATGGTGTCCATCTAAGCCCTCTGCAGTAGATAGCATTGCACATGTGAAACCACAGAAGAGAAGAGCCTGGAAGAGACCTCTGGATGTCATCCAGTCCGATTACCTACTAAAGCAGTTTCAGCCACAGCAGATTGCCCAGGATCACAGCAGATTGCCCAGGATCCCTTTTCAGCCTGGAGAAGAGAAGGTTTCGAAGAGACCTTATAGTAACCTTCCAGTATCTGAAGGGGGCCTACAGGAAGGTTGGGGAGGGACTATTCACAAGGTCTTGTAATGACAGGACGAGGGGGAATGGGCTCAAATTGGCAGAGGGGAAATTTGAACGGGATGTTAGGAGGAAGTTCTTCACAGTGAGGGTGGCAAGGCACTGGAACAGGTTGCCCAGGGAGGTTGTGGCTGCTCCCTCCCTGGATGTGTTCAAGGCCAGGCTGGATGAGGTCTTGAATGACCTGATTTAGTGGGAGGTGTCCCTGCCTATGGCACAGGGGGTTGGAACTGGATGATCTTTAAGGTCTCTTCTAACCTAAACCATTCTATGATTCTATGATCACAATGTCCAGGTAGGTTTGGAATCTCTTCAGAGGAGACAGCCTCTCTGGGCAGCCTGGGCCAGGAGTCCAGCACCTTCAGAGCAAATAAGTTTCCCCTCATGTTCAGCTATCCTTGAAGTGAGAGGATCGAAACTGAGCCCAGTTTTCAAGGTGTAGCCTCACCAGTGCCAAGTCCAGAGGCACACACACACAAACCAGCCAAGGCTTCGTGCTGCCTTGTGCATCTCAAGCATCTCTCTCCATGTGTCCTGCAGACATTGACGCATCTGTGCCTGTGGTTTTGCTACTTTTGCAGCAGCGTGAGGACAGCCGCTCATAGCCAGGCAGGGATGCGCTGCCTCTTCCCAGCTCGCCCGGCTCCCTGCCTGTGCTCTGCTCTGCACTTGGACTCCTCTTACACAAGCAGTCAGTTTTCCCTTTGTTTCTACCAAATTGCAGCCTTTTTTTTTTTAATTTTTTTTTTTTTTTTCCCAGGCTATTTCTCTAATGCGTCAAGATTGTTTTGAAGTTCCAGCCCATCCTCCAAAGTACTGGAAGTCCCTCCCGGCTTGGTATCATTTGCAGCTGGAAGAAGCAAATTTTCTATTCATGCAAGTAATTATTATAAAAATATTTTGAGCAGTACCAGGCCTGGGACAGATCCCCAGGGACTCTCAGGCTGTGTATCTCTTCGGTTTCCCGATGGATCATAAATCACTCCTGCAAGCAATGTTCTCTCCTTCCAGCACTACTTTCCTTCAGCTTTGTGTCATCTGTCCCTGACATCTTTCCTCTTCCAGCTGTGCTGGGGATGTGGGGGTCTGAGCAGGAGCTGCTGTCTTTAATTTGAAGTTCAGCTTGTCTGATTCAAGTTTCTGGATGTGATGATGGGGGGCAGGCTTTTTTAGCAAGGTCTGTTGTGACAAGAAAAAGAGTGACAGCTTTAAGTTGAAAACAGGAGAATTTTGGACGCTTTAAGGTGGGGAAACACTGACTCAGGTTGCCCAGAGAGGTTGTAGAAACCGCATTCCTACAGCCATTCCAGGTCAGGCTTGACAGGGCTCTGAGCAGCCTGCTCTAGTTGAAGATGTCCTTGTTCCCTTGGTGTTGGACTAGGTGACCTTGAAAGGTCCCTTTCAACCCAACCCATTCTATGAGTCTATACTGACTCTTACAAAACCTTGGCTGAAGGTGCTTATTGCTCCTTTTCCACTGTCCCCCTCAGAGACTACGTTTCTAGTGCCCCCTGGAACTTTACCTTTGAAAACATGACTTTTGGTGTGTGTTGTCTGAGCTTTTCAGAACAGAAATTCTTACCTGGGGACAAGATTTTCTGTACCCACCAAATCACAGAACTATAGAATATCTGGGTTGGAAGGGACTTTAAATATCATCTAGTTCAAACTCCCTTGCCATTGGTTGGGACACCTTCCACTAGACCAGGTTGCTCAAAGGCCCATCCAGTCTGGCCTTGAACACCTCCAGGGAGAAGGCATCCACAACTTCTCTGGGCAGCCTGTTTCAGTGTCTCACCACTCTTGCAGGGAAGAGTTTCTTCCTTTTATGCAGTCTACCCTCTCGCAGTTTAAAACTGTTACCCCTCATGCTGTCGCTACATGCTCTTGTCAAAAGTCCTTTGCATCTTCCCTGTAGACCCCCTTGAAGTGCTGAAAGGCCACGAGAAGGTCTCCCCAGAGCCCTCTCTTCTCCAGGCTGAACAGCCCCAACCTTCAGCCTGAAGACTCTCTTGAATATAAATGCATCTCCAGGTATTTCCTGTAATTCTTGATAATTATTTCAATCAAGATATCAATTTAGAACTTCCTGACTAATGAAATGCTGTTTCTTACTGCGTTATCCTTTGATATGTAAAGATGCCTTTGAACTGTGAGCCCCGTGCTGGGAAGTCCCATGCAGCTTTCACACCTGGCTCATCAACAAGCTACACTCTGAACGTGACTTGTGGGTGACACTGGAACATTTCTGATCTGTCACTGGATTCAGTCCCTAAGTTTGCACAAGACAAGGTAAGAACAGAACCTCATGATCAGAGAATGGCAAGGGTTAGATGGGACCTCTGGCGATCGTCTAGTCCAAACCTCCTGCTAAAGCAGGGTCACCTAGAGCAGGTTGCTCAGGAGCACAGTCAGGTGGGTTTGGAATCTCTCCAAAGAAGGAAACTCCACAGCCTCTCTGGACAGCCTGGGACGGTGCTCTGGCACCTTCAAAGTAGTTTCCCCCCTTAATTTATGGTTTGGATATGGGCTGAAGCCTACTGCTTCTTGATGAAGTCTTAAGAGGTGATTAGTAGTCCAAGTGCATCTTGCTGGATTTGGGAGTGCCTGGCCTAGTAAACTTCTCCATTTTCCTATAAGTTTATCCAGCCTAATAGTCTTTTCCAACAGTGACTGGATAAAATATTTCAGGAGAGGATGATATTCCATTCCACTCTGCTCTCCCAGCATCAGCAGTCCTCATGTGATGGGCACTGATGGGTACCAGCCTGCCCACCCCTTCTACTAGAATCATGCAATTGTTTCAGTTAGGAAAGCCCTCTAAGACCATCAAGTTCCAACCACTGACCTAACACCAGTATGGCCATTAAATCATGTCCCAAAGCACCATGTGCACACCTTTCTTGGGCACCTCCACCACCTCCCTGGGCAGCCTATTGCAATGCCTGACCACTCTTGCAGTAAAGAAATTTTTTCCTACTATCCAACCTAACCCTCCCCTGGTGCGACTCGAGGCTCTGGTATCTGCTGGTAGGCTTACTGCTTGTGAATTTCTTCAGCTCCTATTTAAATCTTTCAATGTATTTGTTTCTTGGGGCACCCTGCTGATTGAAGGAGGTTTGTTATTTGCTCCGAACTGATCTCCTGCCCCTCTGAGTAATGTTTTCGATATGCTGTGCCTTGCTCAGAAGCTCCCAACAGCCTTCTCTCTTCTAGGTCAAAGGGTCTTGAGCTTGTCATTTGGCTTTGTAAAGCTACTGCCCCATCCCACTAATCAATTTAGCTGGTCTTCTTTCTGCTTCTCCAAAGGTGAGAAGGTGAGGAACAAGTTCTGCACTATGAGGGTGGTGGAACACTGGCACAGGTTGGCCAGGGAGGTGGTTGGGGCCACATCCCTGGAGATATTCAAGGTTGTGGTGGTTTTGCCCCCCCACCTTTTGAAATAAACCTTGGCTAGGACTCAGAACACTGGAAGTTGATAAATGAAGCTCAATAGGACTCTGAGCAGCCTGGTTTAGTTGAGGATGTCCCTGCTGGCTGGGCTAGATGACCTTTGGGTGTCTCTTCCAGGCCAAACCATGAAAGCCATGCTGTTGCTTTTGGAGGACAGGATCACACATGAGAATCAAATAGTGGGTGCATCAGGGTTTTTTTTTCAACAGCAAAGTGATGCCCTGAGCACTGGACACCCTCAGGGAAGACAGAAAAAGATCCGTTTCTGAGCTTTTTTTTTTTTTTTTTTTTGGCTGCCACCTTGAATATGCCTTGGCTGCACTTTGAGCCAGCTATTTCAGAGAGCTGCTGGTGGCAATCCAAGATCTCAGCTGCTGGTTCCAACCCCAGCATAGCACAAGCATGGTTTAGACCTTTTTCATCCAGATGCTTTACTTCATGTGTCCAAAGCTTGTTTGAAACTTTCTTCTCTGCTTTTTCTTTTGCCTTTCCACACCACC
>VWZI01000780.1:616206-633411 GCA_013396835.1 Psilopogon haemacephalus | reverse complement strand
ATTATATATATATATATATATATATATATATATATATATGGACAATATTTGTGTTTTCCCTGGGGAAGGGTAATGGGTTTAACCTTCCCATTAATCCCCATTAATGCAGTCTCTCCTCTCCGGTGGCGCTGCAGGGATGAGATCTGCCAGAGGGATATTTCTGGGGCAAGCTGGGGTCTTTCTTGGGATCTCACCCTGACGGGCGCCTCTCCTCCTGGCTGGAGCCCCAGCTCTGGGCAGGCTCACAAAAGGCATCTGATAGCAATAAAGAGCAAAAACCTCCTGCTGACAAGCCCGGGCTGAAGTCACCGACGGGACGCAGCCAAGACACGCATTGTCCTCGCCGCTGCTGGGACTGATTAGCGCCGCCTGGCAAGCCCAGTGCTGGGTGAGGGGTCAGCCCCTTTTGCCAAAAACACCCTCGATCTGGAGCAAAAATTAAAAAAAAAAAAATAAACCCAGCTTCTTGTTTTCCAGAGGTGATGCCGCCCAGCAGCCCCAGTTCCCCCCCATTTACTTCAGTTTCTCCTCAGAATGACAGAATCATTCTGGTTGGAGAAGCTCTCTTAAGACCATTGAGTCCAGTCATTGAACTGACGCCACCAGCACCACTAAATCATGTCCCAAAGTGCCATGTCCTCCCGTTTCTTGAACACCTCTAGGAATGGTGACTCCACCACCTCACTGGGCAGCCTGTTCCAGTGCCTGACTGCTTCTGTGGGAAAGAAATGTTTCTTAATACCCAAACTGAACCTCCTTTGGCACAATTTTGGGTCATTTCCTCTCCTTCTGTCAGCTGATACTGGGGAGAAGAGACCAACCCCCACCTCACTCCAACCTCCTTTCAGGCAGTTGTAGAGAGCAATGAGGTGTCCCTTAAGCTTCCTCTTTTCCAGGCTGAACACCCCCAGGTCCCTCAGCTGCTCCTCGCCAGACCTGTTCTCCAGACCCTTCAGCAGTTTTGTTGCTCTCTATGGCTGTGACCATGCCAAGTTTGGGGCATCCTGTATGGGGAGTGAGGGGAGATGGATTCCAAGAGGGGAGAAAATAAAACAACCAATAAGTTCAGGGCTTTTTTTTTTTTTTTTTTTTCTTAGAAACANTTTTTTTTTTTTTTTTTTTTTTCCTAGCAAAACCAAGCAGGAGAAGCCCTGGCACAGAGCAGATAGCTCTGCTGAGAGCTGTCTCTTCGGCGTTCGATATTTATTATATCATTTTTTATTTTCTCTGTGCTCAGAGGGGGGGACTGAGCCATCCAAGCTCATCCTGAAGAAATGTCCTTGGCAGAGACAAGGCTTAGAAAATGGGGAGGGGTGGATGGAGGTTCCAGTTGGGCTGCAGCATTTTATGGCATATATCTATGTAAAGAGTGTTCATATGTTGATGTATTTATTTATTCTGTTAGTAGATTCTATAGGCTATAAGTGATACATATAAAATCCTACCTTATATATGAGTCCTCTTACCTAATCTCTATTTAATGTTATGTGTATTCATTTTTATGTGTTTAAGTTGTTTATTTAGAAATTTGACCTCTTTATGCATGCAACTGGGGTTGTTCAACCCAGAAAAATGAAGGCTCAAGGGAGGCCTTCTCTCTCTCTCTCTACATCTCCCTGAAAGGAGCCTGGAGCCAGGTGGGGATTGGTCTCTTCTTGCGGGTAATAAGTGATAGGGCAAGCGGAAACAGCCTCAGCTTGAACCAGGGGAGATTTAGGTTGGACATTAGGAGGAATTTCTTCCCCTGAATGGTTGTCAAGGTCTGGAACAGGCTGCCAAGGGCAGTGGTGAAGTCCCTGTCCTTGTTGAGATGCAGATGCTGTGTAGATGTGCAGAGAGATGTAAATGCTGTGTAGCTGTACTGAGGGACATGGTTTAGTGGTGACCTACCAGTGCTGGCTTGACGATTGGACTTGGTGATCGTAAAGTTCTTTTCCAAAGTAAACAATGTAATTTTAAATACATTTGTCACAGAATCATAGAATCATTCAGGTTGGAAAAGACCACTGTGATCGTCAAGTCCAACCAATTGACCCTACTCTACAAAGCTCACCCCTAAACCATATCCCCTGAGCACCACATCTAAATGTTAGAGGTTGGAAAGGTCCTCCAGAGATCGAGTCCAACCCCCCTGCCAAAAGCAGGATCACTCCGGGTAGTCCATGCACAGGAATGCATCCAGGCAGGTTTTGAAAGTCTCCAGAGAAGGAAAATCCACAACCCCCCTGGAGAGCCTGTTCCAGGGCTCCATCACCCTCACCGTAAAGAAGTTTCTCCTTACGTTTGGGTGAAACCTTCTGTGTTCAAGTTTGTATCCATTCTTCCTCGCCTTATTGCTGTGCACTACGGAAAAGAGATTGCCCCCCCCCACACTTCACACCCACCCCTCAGATACTTATAGACATATGGAAAACCCTCTCTTTTATTTCCTCTTTGCCACTCTTCAGGCTGCACAGCCAAGAGTTTTCCATGGGTGCCAGCATTTGCTGGGGCTCCTCAGGGCCACTGGGACCACAGGGAGCCAACGGCTCCATCCATTGAGGAACAGAAATTCAGTGCAAAGGAAACATTTTGGCACGGAGGGGAAAGGATTTGGGGGGCTAGTTTTTGGGGTTTTTTTGTGTGTGTTTTTTTCTTTTATTTTTGAGAAAACAGAGAAGCAAACACCCTTTTTTATTATTTAAACATTTTTGTCTGTGAGTGCTTTTGCCTTTGGCTCACAGAAAAAAAAAAAGAAAAAAGAAGGACAGACAAACAAAATGTGTCTTGCTGGAATTTGTTGGATGTGTTGAAGGAGTTGCTGTTTGTCCCAGAAAATGTGGGAGCTGAGTAACTTTTTTTTTAGAGCAGGAGGTGCAGTATAAACCCAGAAGGTCGAACCTGATGATCTCAAAGGTCTTTTCCAACCTGATGAATTCTGTGAACCCTCCATCTGCACCACTGTTCTGCACCACGTCCTTGGTCACATGCACAATGGTGGGGAAAGGGAATGTTAATGTGGTTGGATCCATCTCCATTCATGAAGACACAAAAAGCCAAAGGGAAGGAGAAGGAAAGGCAATGTTCCTTCCAGTAGAGGATGTGGGACTTAGGGCATGGGATGTCCCTTGCGTTTGGAATGCAGCTGGCAAAGCTGGAATTAGTTTAGGTATCTCCAGGAGAGGTGGTGACCATTCAGGGCTGATCTGCAGTGTGCAGAATACATGAGCTAAATGAAACCTTGCAGCAAACACAGCCTGGGGGTGTTGGCAGCTGCAGCATTTCCCAGACTGGGAATGCCACTCCCTGGTTTGGATTTTTCCAGGTAGAAGCTTTCCCAAGTGATTTAAAATGTGCATTAAAAAAAAAAAACAAAAGCACATAAATGATAAAATCATCAAGGTTGGAAAAGACCTCTAAGATCATCAAGTCCAGCTGTCAACCCAGCACCACCACAGCCATTAAACCATGTTATGGTTTTTTGAACCCCTCCAGGGATGGTGATTCCACCACCTCCCTCAGCAGCCAGTTCCAGTGCTTGACCACCCAGTAAAGAAGTTGTTCCTAATACCACCGTGTTGCCTCCAGCTAGTGACTTAGCTATGAGTGTGAATGGAGCATGTCATGTAACCAGACAAATATTAGAGAATTTGGGGGGGTTTGTAGCTGTCTTGTAGAAGTCTGGAGTTTTAAAATCCTCATTTTCTTCTGCTTTAAGGGGTTAAATCTCAACCGATGCCTAAAATCAGCTTCCTGAATGGAGCAAATATCCCCCAGGATCTCCATCTGGTTCAGGAGGTCAAAATATTCCCTCTCCATGTAAGCTTGGACAGCTGAGTCAGGCTTTGGACTTCCTTGGTGTTAAGGTGGCCATCATGCCTCCTAACCAGGCTGAAGAGATGTCAGTGGATGCTTATACAGCCTTGGCCTGGCCTTTCTGTTTCTGGATTGAGTCTCCAAGACTCAAGTTGGTGGTGGAGCTTCCTGACTGGTGTCTCCAAGCTAGGCCTGCTGCTTGAGCATTTTAGCTGGCATCTCCAAACTAGGCCTAGTGGTAGAGTGTCTTGGTGTTTCGAAGCATTGCCTGGAGGTCAAACTTTTTGCCCAGCATCTCCAAGCTGAGGGTGACAGTGGAGCTTCTCAATGGGCATCTTTGACTTGGGATGCATGGACAGGGATGGGCAGCATGGCTGGGTGGGTCTTTTCCTGGGGAAAGTGCCCTTCTGAATGATTTTCTTTCCTTCCCCCCACCCCCAGCTGATAGTCGAAAAGACGACTGACTACCCTTCGGCTGAGTACTCCCTGGTGGAGGATGTAGCCCTCCACTTCACGTGTTTGATGGACAGACTGAACGAGCAGCGCCTCTTTCAGCCGGACCTGTGCGACGTGGACATCGTGCTGGTGCAACACAAGAGCATCTTCCCAGCGCACAAAGGGGTTCTGGCAGCCTACAGCCAGTTCTTCCACTCCCTCTTCACCCAAAACAAGCAGCTGCAGCGCGTGGAGCTCTCTCTGGAGGCCCTCACCTCACAGGGCCTCCAGCAGATCCTCAACTTCATCTACACCTCCAAGCTCCTCGTCAACTCCTGTAATGTGCAGGACGTGCTGAACGCGGCCGCGGTGCTGCAGATGAACAACATTGCCTCCTCCTGCCAGGACCTGCTTGACACTCGCTCGCTCAGCCTGGCCACCGAGATGGCCCTGCCTGCTGAGAGCTGTGCTGGGCCCCCACCCTACTACTGCGAGATCAAGCAGGAGGTGGATGCCCCTCATCCCAAGATCTATGCTCGGGAGGGCAATGACCCCTACTCGGTGCGGGTGGAGGACGGAGCAGGTGGTGGAACGCTCCCCCCTGGTCCAGCCAAGCAGTACTACAAGGAGGAAAAAGATGGTGGTCCAGGTGCTGTCTGTAAGATAGAAGGTGAAGAGTCTGAGGAGGACCTGGACAGCCAGGGCTCGTACAACCGGGAGCAGATCATTGTGGAGGTGAACCTCAACAATCAGACCCTCAATGTCTCCAAGGGCATGGAGGGGAAGGCAGCGGCCAGTGAGGCGGCTGTGATGGGAAGGCCTGATGGTGATGGGCGTGACACAGAGGAGGATGGGGAAGAGGAGAATGAGGAAGGAGAGGAGGATGAGGAAGAGGAGGAGGATGCAGAGGTGGGTGAAGAGGAAGAGGAGGAGCACAGTGAGGAGGAAGACCTGGAGGAGACATCGGAAGAAGAGGAAGAGGATGACGACGATGAAGACATGTCAGAAATGAAAAGGGAAAAGGGTGGGCAGCCTCGCAGAGGCACTCGGGCGTCCAAAGCCACCAAACCTACCATGGCAACCAGGTCCCAGGAGCTAGCCAAGGTAGAAGAGGAGGAGGAGGAGGAAGAGGAAGGCCAGCGAGGGAGGAAGAGGAAAAAAGAACAGGATGGTTTGGGCCAGAAGGTGAAGCTGGAGGAGAAGCAGCACTACCCGTGCAAGAAGTGCCCGCGGGTCTTCAACAACCGCTGGTACCTGGAGAAGCACATGAACGTGACCCACAGCCGCATGCAGATCTGCGACAAGTGCGGCAAGCGCTTCCTGCTGGAGAGTGAGCTGTTGCTGCACCACCAGACCGACTGCGAGAAGAACATCCAGGTGAGCCACCCTGGGGAATGTCCCAAAGAGTGGTGGGGCATCCTGCCGGGGTTAGACCTCCCACTGGGATGGGGTCAACCCATCAAAGGAGGATCCAACCTTCATGGGGCATCCCAATCTGGGAGGGACTTTGGGGTTGGGGTCATCCTATCAAAGGAAGATCCAAACTTCATGGGGCATCCCAGTGGGGCAGGGACTTTGGGGTTAGGGTCATCCTATCAAAGGAGGATCCAACCTTCATGGGGCATCCCAGTGGGGGAGGGACTTCCCACTCACCGTAGAGGAAATCCCACTTAGCTACACCGTGAGATGGGCTCATGCTCAAGTAATATTCCTGATGGTGTGGTTGGTGTGTGGCAGATGGGAGAGAACCTCACTTCACCCGTGACTTGTATGTGGGCTTGGGAGGGTCCCATGGGGGACATGGGGATGGAGAATTTGTGCCAAGTGCCTGCAGCTTCCTCTTAGCTGGAGTAATTTGTGAGGAGTAATACTTGTTTGAGTTTATTCAGTTAATATGGATTGTGAGCCCCTGATGGAGACCCAACTCCAGCCATTCCCACCCAGGCTGAAACCAATTTAGCTTAATTCAGAGAGTTGCTGATGCCAGTTAAAATGGCTTTAATCTGCCCTTTGTGCTCCTCAGCTGCTGGACCAGCAGGTCCCTGTCTCTCCTGTGCTGAGGGCTCCAGAGCTGGACCTGACACTGCAGGTGAGGTCTCAGCAGAGCAGAGCAGAGCAGAGGGGCAAAATCTCCTCCCTCCACTTGCTGCTCACACTGCTGGTGATCAGCCCAGGATGCATCCCATCAGAGAAGGACATGTGTTCCTGCAGATCCCTCCAACCCATCTCCTAATCTCCAGTGAGATGTTTGCCAAATGCTGATGCTGCTAATTCAATACCAGCTTCTGGAGAGCTTCACCCACCTTTCTTCCCACCAGCAACCAAATGTAAATGATCTTGCAGCTCTCCTAGATGAAGGTAACACAATTCAAGTGCGACTGGAGCCCCTCACCCATGGCACCCCAAATAAAATAGGGAATGAAGCAGACCTTGGCATTAGGAAGTGCAGGGAATATAGAGGCAGGATCAGTTTTGTCTCCAGCAAGTGAAGAAATTGCTGCCTGTGCTGACCCTGTGGTGCTGCTTCCTGACAAATTCACAACCCTCAACGTGGCTTCTTGTGGATGCTTTTTCCCAGAATGGCTAAGAGCAGCTTAAATACCTGCTTGGTGGAGCATATCACAGAGCCTCTGCAATTAAAATTGTGTTTTCCCAGAATGTCTCATCAAGCCTCATCTGCTTTGTGATGGACAACATGGGACTGCCACCTCAGTGCTTGTATTTCCCCCGCTTTTTGTCTCCTTCCTGAGTTATTTCTGAATAGGGTGAAGCACATCTGCCCATGTGGTGACCTCCTTCTGCTGAAAATATGGATCATTGCCTCTCACTTGAGCTTTTTGAATTTTACAAGTAGCTGAGGTTCACTCAGCTTGCTCTGATAACGTTGAATAACTCTTATCAGTACACCATGGGCTTATATAAGCTGGATGCAAAAGGGACTTTGACTCTGCACCTATAATGGACAGTCTTTATTTCTTTAACCAGATCCTTGGTGGGACCATCCCTCCTTGCATTCAGGTCTGCTGCTTCCAATACCTGCTTTGTCCCTGATTTTATCCATTAGATGTTGGACTTCATCTCACTCCTGTGGTTGTTTCCCATCCCCATGGGCACCATAATGGATAACTTGCCTCCTGCACCTGAAAAAATGACTCATCCTTTGCTTTATCAGGTTGTTTCTCAAACTCCTTTCTGGCCAGCTTCTGCATGCTTTTCATCTTAACCTGCAAGAAATTATCTTCCACCACCCCCCCCAACACCCATTTGGGTGTTACTTACACATTTGCAAAGTGATGCCATTTTGTAGGAACCAAAGACACAAGCTCAACTCTCCAGAGTGCTTGGTTCCAGCCCGAGGGCTTTACTACACCTGCTGCTTTCACTCTACCTTTAAGATTCCTCTGCAGCCTTTTTCCAAGTGGAGAAAATGGGCATTGATGTGTCTTTGATGTCAGGCTCTGGTCCTGAATTTGTCCTGAAATGTTTCTTAGAGCAGAGGAAAAAAAATGCTATGATCCATGGAGATCTATGCTTGGGAACAGTACAACTCAAAAGTCCACCCATGGTGATGTTCAAGCATGGCAAAATGAGGAAGATGAGTGTTGGGAATGCCTCTGTGCCCCTATTTTTGACTCTCAAGCACCTAAATCTATGGAGAGATACTGTGACCGTGTGGCCTAATGGTGTATTTTCATGGTATCACTGCTGTATTTGGTGCAGATTCTGGTTGAAGCCCATCAACAAGCATCTGTTCTTCTGGGCAGGAGGAGAAGCTGGAGGAATCCCTCCCCAGGCTTGCTGGCACTGCTCAGCTGTGCTGTTGGGAGATGTCTCCAAGGCATGAATTATTTTCTCAGCACATCTGTGAGGATGTTTTGTCCTTGTTGTCCAAGAGGAAGATGAGTCATGGAGAGATGAAGGGGAAAGACTCAACCCTGGGAAGAAAGAAGGGCTGTTGTCTCCTGGTAGAGTCCTTGGCCAAGTGATGCCCACTGTCCCTGTGCTCCAGCAGTGAGCTTTGCTGTCCTGTGTTTCCTCAAGCGCCGCACTGATCTCTGGTGCTGAACTCATGGCAAAGTTGGAGTTTTCCTGGGAATTTTCAGAGGAACATTGAACTTGTTGAAGCAAAGTTCTACCATAACTCCTTGGAGGGGACTTTGCACATCACATTCTGTTTTTGCTGATGGATTGAGCTTTGGGTCCATTTTAGTCTGTTTGGGAAACTCATTTCGTGGTAAAGTATCCATGATACCTGCTGAGGACTGAAGTTGCACTGCCTTGGTTTGGGCTTCTCCTTCCTCTGTTCTTCTCAGCACGGAGGCTTGGTTTTTTTTTTTTTATGTAATGGCCTCATGGTGTACAGGAGTAAAATACGCAGCTGGGAAAAGGGCCTTGGTACGTGAGCTGCTCTTTATGCTCTTGATGGGCTGCCATGTCCTTCCTTTCAAAAGCATTGTCTCTTCCTCATCCAGTGGATAGAAGATGGAGTTCTGGAGGTTGTGGAGTGACAAGGCCTGTAGAAGACTTGGTAATTGTTATGATTTTCACTTAGCTGTAGGGGTCATAGCCACATTCCAGCTGATAGCCTGGGTAAAAATGCTGGTGGCCCGTGGGCAGGTTCCTCTGCTTCCCTACTCACCCTCTCTCTCCTTGCAGTGTGTGACATGTGGGAAGGGGTTCAAGAAGCTCTGGTCCCTCCATGAACACAACAAAATCGTCCATGGCTATGCCGAGAAGAAGTTCTCCTGCGAGATCTGCGAGAAGAAGTTCTACACCATGGCCCATGTGCGCAAACACATGGTTGGTGAGTGTGGGAGGCACCAGTGCCACAGAGAGATCCTTTTAGAGGTGTTCATCCATTGTTTTAGCAGTGAAGGGTGGCTTTTTGTCACTATCATGTTGGAAAGTTAGGGCTGGGCTTACTCTTAGATAAGGTTTCCCATGTCAGTGCTGTGGCCTTGGAATCTGGCTTGGTATTTAATGTTAAATGTATGTCTGCTTGTTGCTGAGTGTGGAGCAACCAGGCATGGTGCTGGGGTATCTCATTTATTTTGTTTAACCAGAAAAAAAGGGTCCTCAGAAATGATCAAAGGGGAGTTTCAAGTGTGACCACCCTTGTAAAAGAGGACCAGACCACACCAGTGTTGGGCTTTCAAAAGTAAATTGCACATGTCAAGAGCAGCTGGGTCCCTGGGGTCACCAGAGACCAAAATGATCCAAAACCAGAGGGGTTTTGCAGGCACCTGAAGCATTGCTGCTGTACCTCTTCCTGAGATGATGCTGGGTTTGCTGGAGCAGCAGACGGGACCTGGGGAGCTGAATTCTGGAGGTGTGAGAAGGTGTGACCCCGTTTATCTCTGTTGCAGCTCACACCAAGGACATGCCATTCACCTGTGAGACCTGTGGGAAGTCCTTCAAACGCAGCATGTCCCTCAAGGTCCATTCCCTCCAGCACTCTGGGGAAAAGCCTTTTAAATGTGAGGTAAGGTCTTCCCACCTCACATCCTCTCAATTGAGGACAAAGACACTGATTTAGGGTAACATCTTCCACTTCTTGGGGCTTCTCCCACACTTGGTGTCAGTGCACCAGTAGGGAATACTCCCATGCTCTTCCATGCCTTGCATCCCCTCCTGACCTTAAGCTGAAACATGTCCATGGCCAGGATCTGTCCCTTCAATCTCTGGACTTTGCATCCCACCCCAAGCCCAACCTGCCTGCAAACCTGCCTGCAAACCTGCCTGAGTATGTCCTGAAAAGCCATTTATTTAGGCTATTTTTGGGGGGGAAAAAGAGATTTCTGGCACTGCCCCAGCATGCTGGTGGTCTTGGGGGAATGTGGGAGGTGTTTGCAGTGCTCATCAATGTCTTGTGCCTCTCTCACCCCCTCAGAACTGCAATGAGCGCTTCCAGTACAAGTACCAGCTGCGCTCCCACATGAGCATTCACATCGGCCACAAGCAGTTCATGTGCCAGTGGTGTGGCAAGGACTTCAACATGAAGCAGTACTTTGATGAGCACATGAAGACACACACAGGTGAGATCTCCCAGCCCCTGCAGGCAAGGAGCTCTGGGAATAGAGCAGTGAGATAGGGGTGATGGCAGGATGGGATTTTGTGGGGGGACAGCCCAGGCACCAGCTTCTCATCCATCTTCCCCCATCCAGATGGATGGGATATGATCCAGAGGGACCTAAAGAAGCTGGAGAAGTGGGCTCGGGTGAACTTCACGAGGTACAATAAGGCAAAGTACAAGGTCCTGCATCTGGTCTGGACAATCCCTATTGTCAATACAGGCTGGAGGATGGTGAGACTTTGAGCAGCCCTGCAGAAAAGGACCTGGGGGTACTGGTAGATGAGAAGCTGAACATTAGTCAGCAATGGGCACTTGTAGCCCAGAAGGGCAATGGCATCTTGGGCTGCTCCAAAGGAAGCTTGGCTCTCCATTGAGAGGAGTGGTTGTGCCACTCTGCGCTGGTGAAACCTCACCTGGAGTGTCCTCAATGCAGAAAAGGCATGGACATGCTGGGGTGGATCCATGGGAGGGCCATGAAGATGCTCAGAGGGCTGGAGCACCTCTCCTTTGAGAACAGGCTGAGAGGGTTGTTCAGCTTGGAGAGGAGGAGGGTCTGGTGAACCCATGTAACATCATTTCTATCTGAAAGGGACCTATAGAAAGGCTGGGGAGGGACTGTTTAGAAGGGATCATAGTGATAGGACAAGGGACAGTGGTTTCAAACTGGAGCAAGGTAGATTTAGGTTGGACATTAGGACAAAGTTCTTCACTATAAGGGTAGTGAAACACTGGAACAGGTTGCCCAAAGAGGTGATGGAGGCCCCAGCCCTGAAGACGTTCAAGGTCAAAGTTGAGGGGGCTGTGAGCAACCTGATCTAGTTGTAGATGTCCCTGCTGACTGGAGGGAGAGTTGGAGGAGAAGAGCTCCACTGACCTGATGCACTCTGTGCTTGCGTGATCCCCAGGAGAGAAGCCCTACATCTGCGAGATCTGCGGGAAGAGCTTCACCAGCCGCCCCAACATGAAGCGGCACCGCCGGACCCACACGGGGGAGAAGCCCTACCCCTGCGACGTCTGCGGCCAGCGCTTCCGCTTCTCCAACATGCTCAAGGCCCACAAGGAGAAGTGTTTCCGCGTCAGCAACCCCTTGGCTTTGGACACGGCCACCTCCCAACCCGCTGCCAGCCCGGCCCCGCTGCCCCCTGGGCCCGGCGTCTCCCCACTGCCCCTGCCGCTGCTTCATCCCCTTCCACAGACCCTGCCTCCTCCTCCTCACCTACCACCACCCCCTCCCCTGTTTCCAGCGGGGAGGATAAATTCAAACAACAATTAGGTATCCCCCACCCCAGCCACACGCCCGCACGGACTGCTCTCCCCGCCGGGGAGCCAAGGCTTCGCTTGCTCTTTACCCCACTTCCTCCTCATTTTGGGGTTGTTTTGGGTTTGTTTTTCCCCTTTTTTCTCACCCGTCATTCTCCACAGAGGGAGTTGGGGGGGGAGCAGGAGGCAGCCCCTGCTGTGAGAAACATGGGTGTTGTGGAGGGGAACCACCGTCCATCTGTAAGGGTGTAGGTAAAAGGCGTTGCTCTCCGTTGCGTCTTCCCATGCATTGGCTTCATCTTCATGCTGGGATGGTGGTGGGGCTTGGAGGAGCAGGATGCCTCACCATCCGTGGTGGAGCTGGCCGGTGCCATGTGCCTGCCGGTGCTTTGATACTTCTGCTAAGCCGAAATCGAGCTAAGTGGTGCTTGAATCCCTGTACTGTAAAGCTGGTCTTTCAATTCAGCCTCTTCTCCCAGGAGGTTGAGAGGTGGGCACCACCCTGCTGGCCCCGGTGGCCCCATGACAAGCAAGCAGATGTCCCTGTTGGAAAGCTGTCAGCCTGCTCTCATTAGCAGCCCTCGCTGCGTCTTCCTTCCCCACAAGAGGTTTTCCTCCCTGATAAGTGAAAGCACAAACGCCAATGTTCCATCTTGGGGCATCAGCAGCTTGCTGCTGCTTCATTTTTGGGGTACCCTAGGGGAGCTGGGCTCTGTTGTGCCCTTTCTGCTAATCCCAGCAGGAGCTGGGCTCCTGGGGATGTTGTGGAGTTGGTGAGGTGTCCCTGGGAGAGTTCAGATGGCCTCAGGACTGGTGGGAGGGTGGCTTGGGACAGAGGAGCAGAATGCCGCTGTTTCTCGGCAGATTCAGCCCAGAATAGTGCCTTAACAATCAAACCAACCCCTGGCTGGTGGGTGACCTCTCACTTGGGTCTCACTGCAAGGTTCACACCTAAAGCAAGACTGCATTCAGCATGATGACAATGTCCCATCCTCCCAGCTTGTTCCCCACATCGCTCTCCCAAGCTTTACCTCTCCCCATGGGGTCGGCAGCTGTTGCCCTGCCCTGACTTGGGGGGACCATAAAGGACCATCTAAGACTGTGGTTGCTTTGGAGATGCCTCTGGTGTTGCTTAGTGCTTCTGTGGCCTCGGTGTGTTGATTGAAGACCTGGTCTTTGCTTTCACTCATTCAGGCTGGCTTCATGCTGGTGGAGGAGAAGAGGAAGACTTTGCTTTTCCCTGTTCATTGGATGCTGGGGTCCAAGCTGGGCTTCTTCTGTGCTCTGCCCTGGAGTGTAATGCATTGGCCTGACCACAGCTATGTGGTCTCCCTACCTGAAGTGGCCCCTTTGGTATCAGGGAGTGTTGCAGAGCATCCAGGATGGGCAGGGATGTGCTGGCCATGAGGTGGGGTGTGTTGCAGCTGATGCCTTACTCCCCAGGCTGCTGTGGATGTGTGCTGATGTGGGTCAGGTCATGGGCATGGTGAGCAGGGCTGTTGATAGACAAGAAGGAAGAAAGGACAATGAATGGGCTTCAGGAGCCCTTTCTCATTTGCACCTTGTTCTAGGTGAATAGCAGGGTGCTGGGGACAGTGAGCCACATCTGGCTCAGCAAGAAGTCTTCATGCTTTGTCTCCTGAACAGAATCATCCAAGCACTTGGGCAGTGGTGAGGTTGTCATTGTGGATATAGGAGGATTCAGCCACGTGCTCAGGAGCTTTACTGACCAGGGATGTTCAGGAACATTGGCCTAACAGAAACAGGAAAGGGAGCATCTGCTTTTTTCCTGAACACTCTTTGAGGTGATGAGTTAGGTGTCTGGTGGCCCCTCCTGCTGAGTAGTGCCTCACATCTCTGGAATACTGCTCTCTTTAATATGTTGGAGGAACAAACTGCTTTTCATCCCCATATTGGCTGGGATCCTGTGGAACCCCAGCACTGCAGTAAGGATCAATGAGCTCACTACCATTGGCTATATGAAGGGACCATGACTCAGACTAGGAGATGATTGCTTTAGAGAAGCACCACCCTTGGAGGTGTTGGAGGGCCTCAGCAGAGTGCTCCATGTAGTCTCCTCCACTGCCTCTCAATTCCAATCCTGTTGGGCTCACTTGTGCTTCTTTCCCCTCATGCAGCCTTGAGACAAACATGGGAGCACTGCACCCCAAGAAGGGATCACCTTGCCAGTATGGTCCTCTGTGATAAAGCCCATCAGCCTACCTGGCTAGTAGGCTTTTTCCCCCCAAGTAAGCACCCATCCCAACATGTGGTCCCTTGAACTGTTCACCTCGAGGTGACTTGTCCTGTCCCTGTCACAGTTCATCCTCTCCCTGTCCCACTTGGATGTCACTGTGAGACGAGAGGACCTTGCTGAGGCTAGAAGCCCAGCAGAAAGCCCAGTGATTAATCCCAGCCACGCGTGATCCCCTTTGAGAGCCTGCTCATAGAGCCACTTGGAGATGTCGCGATGTGACCATGCACACAGCACTTTGGAGAACCAGATCCCTGCTGCTCCCTTCCCTCTCCAAGGCCTTGGGCAGTTCCTAGGAGTCCTACATGGCTTCTGAGCCCTTTTGTCCATGCCCTTATTGGCCCCAGTGTGTCTCTTCATGTCTAGTTTTCGTTAATGTACTAAGAGCTCAAGCAAGTCCAGTGTCTTGTCCTCCATTTGTCCTGGCTGGGACTTGTTGGGTTAGATGAGACAAAAGGTAGGGGAGTCAAGTCTGTTGTTTTTAAGCTTTTTTATGGTTTATTTTAATTTTTTTTTTTTTTTTAAACTCTTGCACCTTAATCTCTCACATCCCTTCTTCAACAGACCACAAGGGTGGAGAGGGGCTTGATTTCCATCACCCAGTTTGTGAACACGCCACAACGCAATGTTCAGCTGACAACTCCGCACCTAACCCCACACCTGTCCGGGTTTCAATTTTACTTTTTCCCCCCCACCTAATCATTTGAACTCCAGGGAGGGTGGGAATCATAGGGGGAGAGTCATTTCTTTGGTTTCTCTATCCCAGGAGCCTGGTAGCACAGACCAGTTACGCCTCGTCGTGTCCATGAGGCACAGCTGGCCCTTCGGACCACAGCCATAAACCCCAGCACGGTGGGAAGGTGACGATGGATGGATGGATGGATGGATGGACAGCCAGTGGGTGGGAATGGCTGTGACAGTGCAATAGAGATGAGCATCCGCTGCTAGACAACTCCACTGATGGAACTCTTGGTTTGCCTGAAGTCGAGGGAAGGACAGACGGACAGACACCCTTTGTTCACACGGACACGGACTTGCAAAGGAAGAAAAGAGTAGTTTAAAAAGAGGGGGTGGGGGGGGAAAGAAAAAGAAAAAAAAAGGAGGAATTAGACCAACCTCAGTAGCATGGAACTTGAAGGAAACGGATGAAACCCCAAGCACTTGCCTCCAAACTGGTTTCTCATGCCTGGTGTTTGGCTCTGTATTATTTTACGGCATTGAGTATCGGTTACCCCAGGATCCCAAGTTAAGAGTGTACTGGTGGGCTCTGCTAAGTGTGAACAAACTAAATGAAGCACTTTATTCTGTATAGATGAGGGAAGGTGGGGAGGGGAAGCTTGGATGCTTTTCAGAAGCATCAAGTCATGTTCTAGGAAATGTATTATTATTATTATTATTATTACTTTTTTTTTAAATGACCATGTGTAATCAATATATGTTTATCTTTAACTCCAAGTACAGCAGTTATTCTCTTTGGGATGGTGTGATGAGGGGGAAGCTGAGATGGTTGGGTTAATCCATCAGCATGGAGCTGACTTGGGCAAGTCTTTGCCTACCACAGGTACAAGCAAGTCTTGCGTTGTTGATGGCCACAGGAGGTCCCAAGAGGTGCATCAAAGCAGCCTTCCAGGGCACAGCTCACAGCTCCAGGCAACCAAGGGCCCAATGTGTGTCCCCACCCTAAGCTGTCTTCTGCCTGGGGGTGTTGGAGCTGCTCTTTGGGCCACCCACAAGCAAGACAAGTCATGGTAGGCTGGTTTAGGTTGTTTCTAGAGGCCAGGCCCCTTGGCAATGCTTTGAAACCTGCATTTGGCTTCTCACCAAGGCATGTCAAGGGTTGCTGAGCTCTGAGGGTGGTGAGTGGTCAGAAATGAGCCTTTCCACTGCGTTCTCCCAGTCTGGAAGTGTTATGACTGTTACCAAAGAGGTTGCAAGTGGAAGGACTGAATCAATAAACAGTTTGTCTTTTGTAAAAGACCTAAAGCTCCACCACTTTCTTTGTTACTTGAAGTTTGCTCTGTTGGTTTGGTTGTGGAATTTTTTGCTGTTGATTTTTGTTGTTTGTTTTTTTTTTCCTCATTTGTTTGGTTTTAGTTTTGTTGTTAAAGACTCTTTACAAGCAGTTGGTTGAGGAGTGCCCAGCAGGATGGGCTTCCCATGGCATGTTGACTGCTGGTGTTGCTTCACATCTTTGCATTGGGTTTGGTGGGAGGTGTGTGTATGAGACAGCAAGACTTGTGGGGCCAACAGAAGAGTAGCTCTTCAAGAAAGGGTGATGAGTTCATGAGTTGATAGAGGAAGAGGCTCAATGCTATTGGGGTATTAGAGCAGGGTGAGGGCTGACCTCCTGGGTTGCTACTGACTCCATGAGGTTTGTGTGAGCTGGGGCTCTCTGAGCTCCTCTAGAGGCAGTGGAGAAACCAAGCCCATCCAAAAGCACCTAGTGCCTTTATTGATTTAAAATGGAGCTGCAGGAACCTCATCAGCACTGATATGGGAAGGCTTATGGAAGAGGAGATGAATTTCCTCCCTGCCCTTGGGATCTGCCTACTCCTTTGTTGCTGGCTTTGCCTGGAGAAGGTGCCTGTGGTGAGACTTGTGCCACTGGAGCTGTATGTGAACTGGGAATATGCCAGGCAGCCAGGAGTGGTGCCTCTCTTAGTATTGGTGCTGGTGTTTCTTATCTGTGATTGCCATTGGAGTGAAGCAGCTTCTTGGAGAGGTGGTGCTGAGTGTCTCTGGGCCAGATTTTTGTTGGGTGAGGAGGAACTTTGTTGCCTTTTTCGAGCCAACACAGGCTTGCACACAGAGATTTGGCCCTCATGGCTCAAGCAATGGAACAGTTCAAGCTATTCCAAGTCATTTTTTACAACAGCTATTTTTTTTCTTTATGGTTTCTTGCCAGTGGTGGCATCTCCTACAGCTTTATGATGGATGGAACCATGTGGGGAGTGCTAAGCTTCTGTGAAGTGTATTAAGCCAGTACAGTTGGGTGGTGTGCAGCTGAGAACAGGCACCAGTTTTAATCACCACAGCTCAAGCCATTATTGAGGGAACCACTACAACAACTCATTAAGGCTCAACAACATTCCCCATTGGCTTCAAAGGGTTCAGATTTCCCCCCAGGCCAAGTTGGAAGGAGGTGCATGGAGGTCAAGCTTCAAATGGACTTTTCTTTCCATTCTGCATCCAGCAAGAAAAGCTGAAGCAAAGGTGGTAGTGCCCATTCCTAGGCAGGTTACTCTATGGATTATTTTTTGTCCTTCATTTTTCTTTTTGCTTTCTGGCACAAGCCCTCCTGCATTTGGTGGATTCATCATCATTCAGCTTGGAAATCACCCAGAGGAATTTCTGCAGGTCTGACTAGAAGGTGATTTTTTTTTTTTTT
>VWZI01000780.1:575243-616166 GCA_013396835.1 Psilopogon haemacephalus | reverse complement strand
TTGCACACAATTCATTGTTTCAAAGGTTTTCCTTGCCTTTTTTTTTTTTTTTCTTTAAAGCTATTTTGTGACAGTCACCTTGGATTTATTTTTCTTGTGAAAATATTTCATTACCCCTCTGCTGTGATTGACCTCTAAGGAGATTATCCTCTAACTTTTAAAATCCTTAAAATGAAACCAGGGCAAGACTCTAGCTCCTTTACTCATGCCAAGTTGTCTTCCCTTCCAAATGTGTTTTAATTTCACCACGACTGCATTTTGAGCCAGGCAGATGATGGTATCTTGATATCATAATTCTCATGCCACTTTGAGGATAGTGTTTTGCAAGGTTTTGTAATTGTTCTCCTTTATTATTAATCATCACCTCTGGTCACAGTAAAATGAGATCAGGTAAGGCTTCCAACTTTCATGTAGTCCTAGGAAAGCTTCTGCTTCTGCTTCTGCTATGTATGGGGAATAGCTGGAAGGATAGGAAGGCTAAAATTCCAGCTCCCAAACGTGGGAAAGGAAGAAGAATGAAAGGGTCACACAAATGAGGCAGGGATTGGAACTCCTCCGCTGTGAGGCCAGGCTGAGAGCTGTTCAGCCTGGAGAAAAGAAGGCTCCAGGGAGACCTTCTTGTGGCCATTCAATACTTAAAGGGGACAGACTTTTTAGCAGAGTCTGTTATGACAGGACAAGGGGTAATGAGTTCAAATCAAAAAGGGGAAGATTTAGACTAGGGAGAAAGAAGACAATTTTTATGCTGAGGGGGGTGGAACACTGGCCCAGGTTGCCCAGAGAAATGGTAGAAGCCACATCCCTGGACCAGTTCCAGGGCAGGTTGAGGTTCTCAGCAACTTGCTCTAGATGCTGATATCCCTGCTGACTGCAGGGGGCATGGACCAGATGACTTCTAAGGTCCCTTTCTGCCCTTCCCAACCCATTCTATGATTCTGTGAAAAGCTGGAGCTCTGCTAAGGCTCTCCATAGGACTGATTTCCTGCATGTCTTCATTGCAGCATTTGTTCAGTCCTGGTGTTTGGCCCTTTGGTTACAGCTCTATCAACATGCAGACACAGGGGATTTAATTTGAAATAGGCTAATAATTTATTTTTAAAATAAACCACTGGTCAGATGATGTGGGGCATCAGGAGATTTTTGCTCTAGCAGATCTTTGTCCTGCTGCCAGCACATTTGTGTTTCTATCAAAACAACATTATGGATAACTTAAAAAAAAAAAAAAAGTACACATTTTTCCTCAGTAGGAAGCTCTCTTGGAGCCAAACATGTCTGAGATCTCCATGTACTTAGCAAACTAGTGGACTCTTAAAAAAAAAAAAATCAGAACATTAAAAGTAGGAGGAACAGCATAAATATAAAACCTTTCCCTGAAAAACAGCACTTGGCCAACTGTAAGTGAGGACATTGTGATCTATGATTGAAGGTGAGAAGCCCAAAAGGCTTGAGATGAGCATGCATGACCTCCCCTGCTCATCTCTCCCCCCTTTCCCACCCTGCTACTTGCAGGACTGTTTCTCTCTGCAGACCTTAGCTCTGGCCTCTCCTCAGCCTAGAGTCAAGATGGAGGCAAAGAACTAAGACTGTTTACTTTCCATTGAAACTTCCAAACTGTTTCTGCTGCCTACATTCATGTGTTCTTCTAAGTGTCTCATCCCAACAACCCTTATCACTCAGCAACTCCCAGGTCTCTCCTGTACCACTTGACTTTGACCTTTCATTTTCCTCTCCAAGGTGGGCTCTAGCACCATGCTCACAGGTGCTTTAGGTGAGAAAATACCTTCTAAACCCCCTTCCTTGTAGAATGTCAGCTTAGTCACTTAGGAACAACTTTCTGCCTCTACTGTTGGCTGGAGAGGTTCAACAGTGATTGAGAAGATGGAGAGAAACATGGAGAAAGAAGCAGAAGAAGCATATGATCTTTTTATCCTCTCTGCTGAGACTGGAACAACTCTTTGCTCAGTGTTTTCCAGTCTACCCCAGCTCTTTGCAGGCTCCAGCTCCCCTCCCTAGTTCCCTTGTGGACACCTTGGAGATCCCATTAGTGCTTCAACATAATTCCTCCCTTTTTCCCATTTGACTAAGGAAAAAGGTACCAATCATAGATGCAATGTCCTACCCAGATGCTACAACTCTGCTCTGCTAAGCTTGGCCTCACCTTCCCCCATCCCTCTGTGGAACAGAACCTAAGTCACACCTGCTACATCTTTGTTAGGCGCAGAACATTGAGGCGCACGGGCAGGAATGTGGCGCCAGAGGCGTACTGGATCTCCCGGAGCACCCCTTCCCACTTCTTCTGCTCTTCATCATACCTGGGGAGGGACACACAGACAGTTAACAGTGAGGAAAACCTCTCCTTTCCCTTGTTTCAGTTGTTTTCCATAGTGGTGGGAGCCCTGGTTCGTGGTGTGGTGTCACACAGATGTTATTTGGTCCCAGGCAGCTGCGTTGGGGCTTTCAGCACTGCTGTGCTCTGGTTTGCAGCACTAGGCTGGCATTCTACACCGGGCACATAGTCTCACAGGGGAGGGTGTATTTTCCCCATTGGGAAATGGGTTGATGGCACCAAGTCCGAATGCCCCATGGTGAAGAGCAGCAGGTGCCTGCTGAGGGTGCTCTAGAGCCACAGATGTGAAGGACAGGAGCAGCTAATGCTACATGAGAAGCCGTCAGAAGTTGCTTTCTGCTCGAAGGTAACTGTGATTTTCCCAGGGAGAGGAAGCGCTGCACATGCCAAAGGGCAGGTCTGGAATCAGCTCCAGGCAACGAAGCTGAAGGAGCAGTTTTTGCCTGGAACGTTGCTACATGAGGCTGGAAGAGATCACTCAATCACCTCATGTGCCTTCCAGCACAGCACAGGGCAAACCTCACCTAGGGACCCTGCACTGAGCCAGCAGCCTTCTGCTGGGATAGTGGCATCCGTCTCACACTGCAGACAGCAGGAAAGACACAAACTGTCTGCTCCCACTAGCATCCCTCCCATGCTCCCTTAGCCCCAGGGAAGATTGTCACCTCCAGACGTCGTTCAGCTCTGTTGGTACCAGCTCTCCTGATTCTGTCTCCACAGTGGCAAACCCTCCAAGCAGGTAGAGCACCCCAGACAAGCTCACCAGGCTGACTGAGCTGCGCTCCTGCGGGAACTCAGTGAAGGTGTCCCACCTGCCACACCAAGAGAGAGGACATGTTAGAGCACCCCATGCTGAGGCTGGCCTCAAATCAGGGACTGAATTAACCTGTGACAGTTTAATCTGTGTAGGTCTACATGGGATGGGACCATACACTGACTGTTAGACCTGTCTCATCATCATAGTTCAGTTTCATTTTGCATTGAGTAGGTGAGCTGTGAAGCACACTGTTGGCATGGACCAACAGTTGTGGGACTGCAGCTGCAAGGCCAACCCAAAGGCAGAGACTCTACTGCATTGGTAGAAGCTGCCAAGGTAAAGCTACAGCCCTGCAGAGAACCCAAGGACTGCACAAGCTGGTGAAGCCACTTTGAAGGGGAGCCTAGAGATGATCCACAGCCCAGCTGGAGCAGCACTGGTGATGTCCACCTGTCTGGGGAATACAGACTGGAAGGAACTGGGCAACTGGGAGGGGTTGCAAGCAAAAGTCGCTTCCAACCTGCAGCTAGCGACTCCTTGCATCACTGATCCCCACAGGAGTGCTCAGGTACATACTTGTTGGTGGCAATGTCATAGACTTCCACCGAGTTGGTCAGGCCGGAGTCGGTGACGCCAGCTGCCACGTAGATTTTGTCCTTGTGCACAGTGGCTCCAAACAAGGAGCGGGCAGCTTTCATGGGAGCCAACTCCTTCCACTCAAACTTGGCTGGGTTGTAGACACACATGCTCTTCACACACTTCCTGGAGAAAGATCAGAGAGAACCTCAGTCGCTTGCCAAGCGCTGCAGGAAGACCGAGTGGTCTCTAGAAAGGATCTTGCCTCTCCACATCAGCATGAGTGCCTTTGCTTGGATGGGCACACAAGGATGCCCGTGCCTGGAGACATCATTGGTGTGTGTAACACATCCACTCCTGTTGTGCCCACTTTGGATAGGAGTCCTAAACCTTGGCATTGTGCTCCCACAGCTGAGTATGGGTCCACATAGCTAAAGGGCTCTCAGGACCTCACACACAGCCAGCAGTGTTCTAGTGCTCCTGATCCAACTTGGTGGTGCAACAGGACAAGGCGTGATGGGTTTGAACTAAAAGAGGGGAGAATAGACATAAGGAAGAAATTCTTCACAACGAAGGTGCTGAAACCCTGGTCCAGGTTGCCTAGAGAGGTGGTAGAAGATCCATCCCTGATGCTGCTCCAGGTCAGTTCATATGGGACTCTGAGCAGCCTACTTTAGTCAAAGATGTCCCTGCTGACTGCAAGGGGGTTGGACTAGAGGACCTTCAAAGGTCCCTCCCAACCCAAAGCGTCCTGTGATTCTATGAAGTATCTTTAGGAAGGTGTTTGTTCCCCAGGAGAGCAATGAATGCATGCTCACACTTTCCAGACTGCAATCCTTTTGGAGCAGGAGCTGTCTTTGCTGGATTATGGAGTGTTTGCTCTGCAAACAGTCACGCTTCTGCCTTGCAAAGCAATTGCTGCCATACTCCCCAGGAGAGGCCTTTTCTTCTGAGTTTGTCTCCTGCAGGACAGCAGATGGGGGTCAGCTTTGAGGTTTTTTCACTCCTGTTAAAAATCCCCATCTGGATTTAGCAACTGGGACCATGCAGCTCCACAAGTGCAAGACAGGATATGAAGGGGTTCCTTGTTCTTCGGCGCCATTGCAAATCTGTGCAATATTTACTTACTGGGAGCAAAGGGGATGATACATTCCCCCTCCTACAAGGACAATGCCATCTTCCTGATGTCCCTGTAGGGCTTCTAAGGTCTTGGAAAGGATTGCAGTCACAGAAGTGAGCTGAGAGGGAAGGTTCAACATCTTGTACTCCATCCAACCCTCCTTAACCATCCGGGCTGGGGAGGAACAAACTCATGCTCTGTACCCCCACTTGTTTGGTGGACAACTCACAGAATCTCTCTTGCTTTTTTTTACTTACTTGTCATTTCCTTTGCCACCAATGACATAGACAAGGTCATTGTGTGATACCACTGCATGGCCGTAGACTGCGTAGGGAAGGGAATCTGCCTCACCCCACTTGAAGGACCTGGATCAGAAAGATAGGAAGCAAAAGGATTTGTAGTTTGCTGGGTGAGGCACTTTCCAGCCCAAGAGCTGAGTACAGATGCTGACTCAGTATCAAACCCAGGAGGTTTTCAATGAGACAGGGCTCATCCAGTAAATTTCCTAGGGGAAAAAGGGAAAAATGAAATATGCAGAATGTTTATACCCCTATTCATTATTTTCTGCAGCTTTCTTTTGTGGAGACACATCCCCACTTCTCCCAGGATCTAATTTCATTTATAGCTGAACACAAATGAGACAGAGATTTCTGCATGATGGAAAAAGAAGGAAGGCAGTGAGATGTAGAGGTGTAAGATCCTGAGAACAGACTAATTTTTTGGCCACTGCCTTCCTCTTGCTTTGGCTGGCCAACACTCAGCAACAACCCACGAGGCTGGGTATGTCCACGTTTAGCAGTGCTGTTGTTGAAACTTCTGAGCTGGCTCTGGGGCAGCTGATCAAGGGATGGAGCTTTGGAAGCCTGAAACTGGTACCCAAACGGGGCTGCCAAGTTTCTCAAGAGGTGTCACATCATGTCCATGTAGCTTAGACTCATCTGCAGTTCCCATACACGTAGGATAACTATATCCTAGTTTAGTGGTGGACTTGGCAGTGCTGGGTTAGTGGTTGGACTTGATGATCTGAAAGGTCTTTTCCAACCAAAACCAGTGCTATGATTATGTGTAGCCCCCATATTTTTTCCTGAGTGTTTTCTAATTGCCACTCTGGGCAAATATTTGATCCCACAGACCAGCAGTTTGCCTTCTCCAGGTTTGTCACCGGTAAAATCTCACCCTAAAGAATGCTAGAAATAGAAGTAGTGATGACGACATCTCTACCAGCTTTGAACCAGAATTCAAACCACTCCCTGAACACTGAGTGAGGGCAAACAGGTCCATTCCTAGAGTCTGCAGGGGCAGGTAAATGCCCCATTCTGTGAGATCTAAACTGGTTTCAATCCCTTGAAGCACTCACGTCTAAATACAGACCAAGCAAGGGGCTGTTAACACCTACTGCTCTGCTTCTTTGGGACAGAGAGCAGCAGGCTTTGGGTGTTTCTGACTCCTGTGAGCAAAGCAGGATGGTGCCTTTTAATAAAGCTCATGACCAAGCATGAGACAGAGCTTGTTGTCCCAAAATAATCAGACATTAAGGTTGGTGCCATAGTTGATGGGGCATTCAGTACCACATCTGAATGTTCCCAAAACAACTTTCCTGTTCAGAGCTACTCCTGGTGGTAAATGCTACTGAAACTCCAACCACCAGGCAAGAGCAGAAAGAGAAACTTCTCTTGCTCCTCTGCACAGGTCTCACATGAGCATCGCTGAGGTCAACCCTGATAACATAATATCCCCATTATGACTTCCAGGAGGTTCAATTACAATAAACGAAGCAGCTGGTGAGAGACAGATCAGAGCCCCAGGGTCAGACAGCTTGAGTCAGTCCCAGTGGTCCCACCACATAGAAGCAGAGCTCAAGCTCTATCTCCAAAACCTCTAAGTCCCTGGAGACCTGGAGTCATTTTGCATGGCAGCTGCTTCACCTTCTCCTGTACTCCCACCCCCCCTCACACACAAGCACTCACAGCCGGTCGTAGCACAGGACCGAATCCAAGGTCTTCTCACCCTCCTTCAGTTCTTTCCCTCCAACCACAAAAATGGAGTTTTCTGCCTCTCCCAGGCCAAAGAGGCAGCGAGGGGAGGGCAAGGGGGGCATCCCCAGCCAGTCTGCATCCAGATGGTCGTACTGAAAGGGAACACATGGCCATTAGTGTCTGCTCACCCAGCATATTTGCTTAGCAAAAAGCAGGCGACGTTCACACATGCAGCATGCTCACCTCACTGGGCTCTTTCTGCAATGCCAGTGTGTGCCCATGCCTTACCATCTGGTGCAGGATGGGACATCTTAGTGCAAATGCAAGTCATATATATATATATATATATGTATATCACGTATGTTTTGTGACTGTTTGCTGTGGGCTGAGGCCAAAGAGTCTCATCTTGCTGCATTGCCTCCAAAGACTTGGCCTCAGCTGGGTGCCTGTGGCTATTGTCTCCCTGGGTGCTGCAGTCCCCATAATGTGTTATTTATAGTACAACCCCTGCAGCTCGGTCATCAGGATAGTTCCTGCTTCTTGATGGATTCAGCATCGTTTTCAAGTCATAAATCTTGGCAGTGGCAAATAAAGGATTACCCTTTTCCATCTGAAATGTCAATGGAATCCTTTTGTTCCTGACAAAATTGGCAAGGCCTCCAGGATTTATCAGCATGTTTATCTCCTGGTGTCTGCCCTTAAGTCTGAACTATCACTGACCTAACTCTGCTGGCTTCAGCAGGAGGAATGTGAAGTCAGGGAGGGCAGAAACAGAGTCATTAAGGCTGGATAAAACCTCTAAGATCAGCCATCAACCCAACACCATCATGCCCACTAAGCCATTAGACCAGAAGGTCATAAAGGTGTAAGGTGCTGCTGCATTGAGTGGTTTGAGGCTCCATCATGCAGCTGCCTCTCTACACTTATATTTAAGGGTGGTTTGGATGTGGTGCTTAGAGATATGGTTTAAGGTGAATCTTGCACAGTATGGTTATAGGTTGGACTTGGTGATCCTGAGGGGCTTTTCCAACTTGGATATTTCTGTGATTCTGATTCTGTGACCTCTGAAGATCATCAAGTCCAAACCCCCTGCCAGAGCAGGATCACCTAAAGCAGATCACATAGGAACATATCCAGGTGGACCTTGAAAATATCTGGAGACAATGACTCCACCACTTCTCTAAGCAGCCTGTTCCAGTGCTCTGCCTCCCTCAGAGAAGTTCTTTCTCATGCTTTAGATGGAACTTCCTATGTTCAGGTTTATGCCTGCTATGTCCTGTCACTGGGGACCACTGAGAAGAGTCTGGCCCCATTTTCCTGATGGCTCAGGTGTGTCTTGCCTTGGGAACTGCCTTTACTTCATCCTTTCTGCCTAGATGTGTTACTGGTTTTTTTTCAAAGAAGACATGTAAGAAAGGATTTCTGGGAATGGGGGCAGAGCAGAGGATTTAGTAAACTCCTTTAAGGGTTAGCTCTTCACAGAGCAAGTGCTCTCGGGTCACAGCTCAGCCTGGGGCTCAGGTTTCAGGCACACAGCTCAGTCTGTTAACAGCTCTGGTGACTGCTGAACTAAAACAATCACTTCTCTTGGGGAGTGCCCCAAAAGACATCACACCATGCCTACCCCCTCCCCAACATGATGGAAATGGCCAGGGCAGAGCCTGAGCAGGAACTAGCATGAGAAGAGCACCAGAAACAGGGCACATACTGGTGGGCAGGGACATACTCTGTGTCCTTGTGGTGTTTGCTCTCTGGCTGTAGCTGTTGCTGTTCCTGGCAGAGTCACCCCTGGGTTTTGCTGGGGTTTCACATTCATAGAACATAAAAAGATGCAAAGCAAAACCTAGACCTGATGCCACTAACCTTCAAAATGGTCTCCTATTCAGTATTTGGATCAAGAAGGCTTATTCCTACTACCTGCTCCCTCAAGCCTCCTTTCTCAATCACCAGAACCCCTCTTTCAGGGCAATCCCTTAAAAAGCATAGGGAAGATTCTCTGGTAAAGCAAGTGGGAGGTTTCACCTGAATAAACAACTTTGATTTTAGCAGCACACAGCAACAAATGCTATTGGCATCACCTAAAGACTTGTGGTACTCCAAAGTGGTCAGAAAACCCAAAGAATGCTAAAGCTAATTACCTGTAGGAAGTAGGAACTCATGGGATCCTCTTTGCTGTCCTCATTGTAGTACAGTCCTCCAACAATGAAGATCTGATTCTCTTTGGTCACTAGACTGACATGGTTCTTTGGGATCTGAGCAGACAGGGAGGCAAAATAGCACTCGTTGGCAGTGGGGTCATAAGCCACTGCTCCGCTGTCACTGACCATGAAAATGAGGTCCTGGAGGAACATCCCAAAGCGCATGGTGTCATTTAGGATCCCCGGCAGAGCATCCTCCTCTGTATCTTCTTTCTCATCTACTGCTCCATTGACAACGTTGTCTTTCTCTTGCTTTTCATCGCTTTTCTTCACTTTCTTCTTCTTCACCACAGTGATTTTGCCTTTCTGGGCATCTTTCACCATCTGCAGTTTCTTGAGCAGCTCTGGGCTGGACTTCACCATGGCATGCTTCTCCACCTGGTCCCTGATGTAGTCATTGGGCATCAGGCGGAAGCGGATGCTCTCAAAGATGACAGGCAAGGCCTTCTGCCGGCTCTCCTGGTCCTTGGTCTCCACCCACTTCATCACCACTTCAAAGACGGTCTCCTCCTTCTCGATGTTGAGGGAGTCACTGGAGATGATTGCGATGAGCTCATCAGGGGAGAGCTGGTAGAACTCCTGATCCCGGGAGACCAGCACGAAGCGATCGCAGATGAAATCCCGAGCTGCCACGGCCAGCCGGGCGCAGTCCAGCATCAAACCCAGCCTGAAGATAGCCAAGCAGTTGCTGAGGCAGAGCCGCTTCTGCAAGAAGGACACGCAGACGGTGAAGATGGAGGGGATCTGGAACATGTTGGCCACGGAGAAGATGTCCTGCACGTTCTGCTCGGTGATCTCCAGCTCGGAGGTGTAGATGTAATGAAGAATCTTGCCCATGACATCCGGATCAACGTCTTCCAAGCTGATCTCCCTCTTCTTGCTCTCTTCCATGTCTGAGAGGAACATCGCTCGGAAATACGGGCTGCAAGCGGCCAGCACCAGCCGATGGCAGGGAAACTCCTTCCCCTTGACTTTTAAGACACAGTCCAGAAACTTATTGTGGTCCAACATATCTTTGAGTCCATCCTGGAGGAGAGTTTGCTGGTAGAGGCGTAATTCTTCCACTTGATCGAAAGGCAAGCCCATGGTGACACCTAACTGCTCCCTTTTTCACCCTGGTCCTTCTTCTTTATGTATTTATCAGTATTTTGGTGAAGAAACAGACTCAAAGCAGGGCTGGTGGGGGTATCCCCAGCTTCCAACCCGTCAGCAGGCTGGGAATGTGAAAGGCTTGGCACTGTCGCAGCTGTCTGTGTACTTCAGCTCCCAGCGTAGGGCTTTATATAGCCGCAGCGTTACAAAGCTTAAGGAATCCATACTGGAGCATGTGTAAGCCGATCACCCCTTAATATGACACATGGGACAAGGAGGAAGGGAGGGCGCTGGGGGAACAGCTGTACTGCCAGCCTCCATGCTTCAGGAAGGGTCTGTCAGCCCGTGAGTCACTGCAGCAGGAGCAGGAGCTTTACCTGCTGTCCCAGTGATGGGAGATGTGTGCGACCCATCGGCTCAGCTGCTGGGAAACAGCCTCCAGATGAATCAAACATCAAAATCTGCCTTCTGGGTCATGAATGGCAAGGCTGGGACCTTCTCCTGACACCATTAAGCAAACTGCTGAGCTTTTTGCTGTGCTGAAAATAGACTGTGAGGTCAAAGCTGGAAAGAAGCAATAAGGGAGTGTCTTCTGTGGGCTTGGTGGCATCCCTGACTCCAGCCAGATCACTCCCAGGGCTGCTTTTCTACACAGCTTTGGCCATTGTTCTCCCAAGGGGCAAGCAATATAAGACAAGAGGGAAAGGCCTCAAGTTAAACCAGGGGAGGTTTAGGTTGGATATCAGGAACAATTTCTTCCCCAAAATGATTGTCAAGCCTTGGAATAGGCTGTGCAGAGCAGTGGTGGAGTCACTATCCCTGGAGGGATTAAAAAGCTGTGTAGGTGGTGTGCTGGGGGATATGGTTTAGTGATGACCTAAGAGTGCTGGTAAACAGTTGGACTTGATGATCTTAAAGGTCTCTTCCAACCAAAACGATTCTACGATTCTCCTCTGGAGTATTTTTTCCAGGGTTCTGTGAGGAAGTGGAAAATAAAGATAGAGCTCCTTGTTTACAACCCTGGATGGGATATGAGACCTATGCTAGAAGTTACCTTGAAAGTCTCACTTTAAGTGAGACTTTGGAGGAGACTCAAGAAGCCTCTTTGAGGGAGTGGAGAGAGATGGCTCTGCTTTGCCTGCAATAGTACATGCATGGATCCAAATGGCCATGGACACCTCATTATCAACAAATCCCTCTTGGTGACAGGGAGAAGGTCTGAGGCAGAGCAGAATGATGAGCTTCAACTCACAGATTAAGATATCTAAATAGAATACAGACATCTCCTTGTAAGATGAGAGCCTCCTGTTAAGGTCTACTGAGATTCAGCCCTCCAATACTGAAGTCTAGAGACACAGCAAGACAACCTGCCTGGCCTTGAGCTGGTGATGCTCCAGAAAAGCTGAGGTCTTCAGCAGGTCTCGTGTCCTGCTTGCATTCCCAGAAATGTCTTGGAAGCTCCATGGATGCTCAGATAGCTTGTTGGGGTCTAAAACTTACAATAAAACTCACAAAGAAACAAATTCATTTTGACAGACATGGGTGAGCAGAGGAGCTATAATTATTTACACTTACTTATACATGAATCTGGTTTATCTCCATTACTGTGGACCCTCTGGGCTGGCTCACACTCACTGGTGGCACAGGCTTAATTAAGGATTTAATTAGGGCTACACAAAGATATTAGCCACTATTCTTGGTGTATTTCAAGCCACGTAACCCCTTAGCCTGTCATGGGTGCATTTATCCCAGTGCTTTGTGCCATGACGGCTATCTACATAAGTGGGGAGAAGGAGCCATACTGGTGGGAAGGCCTTTTGTACTGGTGAGCTGCCATTAACACCTGAAAGGCACAGAGAGAGCAGGGAAATTGTCACAAGCTGGCTTGGGAGCTCTTCTGCTGTGTTGCTCATCCAGACCGGGATGGGAAGACAACAAACAGTTCTCTGCTCCCAGATACCTGGGACTGGACAACCTCATGCTCCCTTCTCCCCTCCCTCTGCATTAGCTCTGCAGTTTCCCAAGTTTAATCCTGTGTTGCTGTGCTGGGATTTTTCCCCTCCTGCTTTTAATCTCCCTTGAGCCCTGGCTTGTTTTTCTTCTCGCTGTGCTGCTCCGCATGTGCTGCCAGCTGAGGTTTGCTTTCATCACAAAGTGCCCCTGCCCATTACCTTCCCAGAAGAGCTCCCAGCTGACCAGAGGGTCTAAGGCTTCTGCCAGGTTTTTGTTCCACTCAGGGAAAGAGCACTGTGCTGGTCCCAAATATCCTATGGGATCTCCATTGGCTTCAGCAGCTTTACAAAGTTGCTGGCCTAGCTGCGAGGCTGGGAAAGCAGCCCTGGTGTTTCCAGAGCACTGTCCTCAGTGCCCTGTGTCATTTAGGCACCCTACAGCCTAGAGAGAGACATGTGTCTCTGAGAGGTGGTTTTCTGCACCCACATTAGGCACTTGCTTGTGATGAGAGGACTCTGGTGATGTCCATCTGTCCCACTTCATCCCACAGACAGCTAAAATCAGGAATTCAGGCCAGGCACCCTTAACTCTTCCCAGTGCCTCCTAACACCAGCCATTGCTGGGGCACCATCCTCACACTGGCTTGTGGCAACACTCACACATGAAAAGCCACCAGTGCTTTATGCACCTCAAATCCACAAGCTTCAGATCCTCTCAACCACTGAGTATTTGGTGGTCAGACTGTTCTCCTCCTTACACTTTGGGGTACACATTTCTAGTCTGGATCTCAAGCCCAAAGCTTCCTTCTCACTTGTGTTCGCTCTTCCCTCCTTTGTCCACACTGATTGGTAGTTGCTGTTTTGTGATCCCTTTACGCACAAGCTGATTTTCTGGGGACTTGGTCTGAGCCTTGCTGCCCTGCAGAGCCAAAGCCACGTCTGATTGTTACAGGAGACTTTCCTCTGATGATAGCAGTGGAAGATGAAGCTTGGATTGCTCATCAATTCTGAGCCCTCTGCAACCATTCTCCCCTGTGGAGGCTTTGACCACAGTAGACTTGTCCCATCTGTCTTCCATTTGCTGGGTCCAATGTGCTACCACTATGTAAAAGCTGATCTGCAAGCCAGTACCAGCCAAGCTCAGATGGATTTAGTATCTGAAAACAGATGAGATGGCACATGCAGATGTGACAAGGGTGAGCAGTGCTCACAGTCACCATTTGGTTATCCCTATGCAGATGTGGATGGATGAATCAAGTTCCCTCAGGGTACTCCCCTTGAGAGTGCTGACTGCTGTGCAATAGATAGCTCAGCTCTGGAAGGAGGTGTGCTCTTCTGAGAGGGCCCTCAGCTAACTGCTAACTACTGATTTCCACTGACCACATTGAATAACTAAGTCAGTTACTCAGCGCGTCTCTAAGTGGACAACAATCTCCCAAATCATGGAGGTGAGTGAGGACACATGGAAAGCATCCTTTGAGGATGTAGCAGGATCACTGTCTCCCATACAACATCTTAGAACAAGAAAGGTGAAGGTAAGACTTGAAGGCACATCAGGCTGAACAAGAAAGTGTCCAGCGTAGGGCTTTGAGTCGAGATTTGTAGCTGCAACAAAGAATAGCTTTTCTTGGCTTCATTTTACCAGCAGCCAGGCAATAACCAGATCAAAGGAGATATTCTTCTCCAGGAGAGAGATGAGCAGCTGATAATTCCCCCTATACAGAGGCATAAGCCTAGGCTGAAGATCTCCTGCATAAGGAAACCTGGCTGAGACAGCACCATTTGGTTGCTCCTGGCCCACCAGACCTCCAGGGCTTTTAACAGCAGTGACAACTGAGGGGATAACTTCAGACAAAGGGGTGCAGAGCCCAAGTCCTCCCATGAAGTGTTTCCCTAACAAATCACTCTCTCAGTTAGCGTCTAAGATTAGCCCCTTCTGGCAGCTCCAGCAGATGCAGCTGCTGGGTAAATTTAGATCCTTAGTGAATTAGTTATTTTTCTCTTCCAGAGTATCCAAGTCAGGAGGGCAGTGCAGAGTCACTGAGCTTTGCCATGTGAGTCACCCACTTGGACATCAGGATGTGGGTGACTCTGCCTGTCCTCCAGGGTAGCCAGGGAGCTGAGCTGAGCCACTTGCAGAGAACAAGCCCTCAGCTCAGGCTGGCTTCAGCTGCTGGTTTGAACTAATTGGAGAATTTGAGTGAGAAATTAGACTATTGGCTGAGAGAGGAAAACACAGTGTGGCACTTCACCCAGAGCTCTACTGAGAAAGAAAAAAAAGTTGTTTCAAACGTGTAACCCAAACATAGATAACACAGAGGGTTTCAGACCTCACTGGGCTGTGGCTGCTTCTCTTGCATGGTTCCTTTGTCTCTCTCTGCCTTGGTAGCTAGTTTTCAATAATTCTACTAATTTCTTTCCTACTACTAATCCCCCTGGCCGATCTACCTCCACCTATCTGCAGCATCAATAGATGGTGAGATAAGATTGGGGAAAGAGGTAAAGGTGGTAGGGGGTGGTTGGTTACCCCTCTTGGGGATTTTGATCTCTGAGAGGGCTGTGGTGTTTCTGTATTACCTTTTCATTGTATATATTTGTAAATATCTGTTATATATTGTAAATATTTGCTTGTATATTGTGCATTGCTGTAAATGTAAAGCTTCATTTATCAACTTCCAGTGTTTTGAGTCCTAGCCTGGGTTTATTTCAAAAGGTGGGAGGGCAGGTAACTGCAAAACCACCACAGGGGACATTAGTATGGAGGAGAAGGGAGAAGAGCTGAAGTTTACAACGGAAGGAAGCACATCACATCATAGATACTTCTACAGTAAAGAGTAAATCTGAAATCATGGAGGTGCCAGAAACACCTACCAAAGATCTAGTAGTAGATCAGTGTTAGAAAGGGATGTTCCTGGTAGCTAAAAAGGTTTTGGGGATGTGACTAGGGATGCCCACCAAAGCACAGTACCTGCCCTTACTTCCCACATCTGCTGCTGGAGCTTCCAAAAATTAAACTGTTGTGGCTTCTAACTCAAAAACCTGCATGAATGACAGTTGGGTGGCAGCATGCCCATGATATTTCACCAGTGTGAAGGTGGAGTCAAAATAAAGGTGAATACACACCTAGCTGCAGCTAAGCCTCCAATTGGGTGTTGCTCCTAGGGTGGCTTTCTGTTAAACTCATCAGTGTCTTGGGTTACTGTTGGAGCTGGGAGATGAGGACCTACAAACAGACCCTGGTGTCTCTCAGCTCAGACAGGAGGGCAGTGCCTGAGGTGTCCCCTGCATTATAGCAGCATACCAGTGATGAGCAGCAGGCACCACGGAGGTCCAACATTTATTTACTACATAAATAAACAACATTTACCAGGGACTTCAGAAATTACTTTGGCAGAGCTGAAAGCTGGCTAGGAACCAATCCTGTCTCGTCCACATGGAAGCCAGAACGCACCAGCACCAAGCATCTTGACCCACTTTGCAGAGGGGTCCAGGTTCTGCCCTCACCAAACACCAATGTAACTCAGACATAAGGCCACTGAAAGTTACTCCAAAGTGCAAGAGAGCCAGAGCTGTTTTTCAGGTAGAAACCCACCTCTCCCCAAGGCACCACCTTTCACACCTCTACATTTACTCAGTCCACTCTCAAAGCAGCACCCCGAAGTCTGCTTCTCCAAGGAGGCTATCAGGAGCTTCTCCTCCACCACCATGTCCCAAATCACCGCCCTTCATTCAGGGCTTTCCTCCTTTGGTTGTCCATACATGCTTGTGCTCACTCAGCCATGCAGTCACAGGCTTAGGCTGTATGCACTGAAGGCAGCTGAGAAAGGAGATCAGCAAGAGTTGGCTACAGCATCTTCTGTTCCTCACCCACAGGCAGGAATGTGAGCTTAAACCTTTNACTCAAAAAAAAAAAAAAAAAAAAAAAAAAAAGGCAAGTGGGATTTGGTTTGAGTCCCAGGATGTGTATCACAGCAGGATGGTCGTGGTGGCCACACTGGTCTCAGACCCAGCAGTGAAGTGCCCTTCGAGACTGAAGTGGGGGTCTGTGGGCCAAGCGGTTGTGAGCTAAGTGTTGTGTTCCTTCAGCACACTTGCTCCCTGGGCAACCTGGACATGATGCATGAAGCAGGTATGGCTCCTGCACACTCATTAACTATGCCTGAGGCACTCAATCTCTTTTTTTCCCCCAAGACATTTAGCACTGAAGGGACCTGTTCTGCAGAGGTGGCCACAGCTATCACTGCACTGCTGGCAGTGGAGGGGACATAATGACCCTGCAATGTGCTGTTCCTGATCCTCCTTCCCTTTGCTCTAAAGATTGTCCTATTTACTTGTTAGCCTCTTGGCAGGTGTAGATGTTGCAGAGCCCTTTGAGAGTCCTTACTGCACCACCAGAGATGCTGAACACCAGACAGTGGATGCTGACCATTTCTTGTAGTGCAGGAAATAAGAGAATCTTGGGCTGGAAATGATCTAGAGGTGGTCTTCTCAGAGCAGGCTCAGCACCAGCTGATTTCTCTGTCCAGCTGTGGGACTTGGAAAATCTCCTCTGGTCCTGCATGAGCGCCAAGTGTTGGTGGACCAAGTGTTATTGGAATCCAGGTCTTCAGGATGTCAAAGGGTCAGAAAAATGATGGGGATGGTTCTTTCTGGCGTTATAGAAATGTCCTGGAAGCCTTCCTCAGCAGTCTGTCACGCATGGGAAGCCCATGAAACACCCACTCTGACTCAGAGAAAAATCTTTCCTGCAGCGAGAGAGTGACCTTTGCTTTCCAGGTGACTTCTACATGGGTGAGCTACAGCAGTCTGATTGTCAGGAGTGCTTGCAGAGCCCTGGCCAGTGGCTGGCTTGGCAGCAGTGGCTGGAAGGGAGATGAGGCTTTAGGATAAGCCTGCTGATTCCTTCCTCTACTCCACCTTTGCTTTGTCAATCTTCTCCTCCTCAATGGCCAGGATGCGCTCACGCTCTTTGATCAGCTGCACTCCACAGTATGTGATGAACCAGATGGACAAGGTGCTGACAGGGAAACCTACAAGATGAAGGCAGGCATGGTCATCTTGGTACAGCTGCTTACCTAATGGGGATAGTTGTTCTCCAGCACTGCTGCTTTTCAGGTAGGTTTGGGCAGTACCACAAGTTCATGATGGCCAAGGAGGTTCCACCTCAACACAAAGGTCACAGAGCACTGGAACAGGCCCCCAGAGGGGTTGTGGAGCCTCCTTCTCTGGAGACTTTCAAAGCCTGTCTGGTTGTGTTCCTATGTGACCCAAGCTAGATTATATGGTTCTGCTCTAGCAGGGTGGTTGGACTCAATGACCTCTTTGGGTCCCTTCCAACCCCTGACATCCTGTGAAGGACATTTTCCATTGTGGATCCAGCCCTACAGCTTCATTGAGAGGAGGGAGAAATATCCAGGATGCTTGGGTGCACCAAGTCTTCACAGTTGTCTTTCAGCCCACTCAGTTTCTACTATGAGATCTCCTGACTGTCTGTGGGGAGACTTACAGTAGCTTCCCAGTACTGAAAGGACTCTACAGAAAAGATGGGGAGGGACTTTTGGTCAGGTAGTGTAGGATGAGAGGTAGCAGTTACAAACTGGGAGAAGGGAGATTTAGAATTTAAAAAAAAAAAAAGTATAGTTAAAAATATAGTTAAAAATTCTTCATCAGGAGAGTGGTGAGACACTGGAACAGGTTGCCCAGGGCAACTGTGGATGCCCTATCCCTGGAGGTGTTCAAAGGCAAGATTGGATGGGGCTTTGAGCAACCTGGTTGAGTGGAAGGTGTCCCTACCTATGGTGGTGTACTTGACACTAGATGATCTTTAAGGTCCCTTCCAGCTCAAACCATTCTATAACTCAACTTGCCCATGTCCATGATTGTTCCTCACTGAGACCTTCTGGAAGCTTTGTGCCCTGCTGATGCTGAGGATGAGCCCCAGCTCTGCCCCATATCTATTTGAGACAGAGTGCACCACCAGGGAAGCACATATTTTTATCAGCTAGATTGGTGACTAAGAGCTGGGAGAAATTCCTCCACTTAGGAAGGGTCTGACGACATTTGTAACCACGAGACTGGTATCCACAGCAGAGTGGAGACACAGGCTTTGTATCAGCTAAAACAGGACCTCTGAAATGAATAATGGAACCAGCAAAAGGCAGCTAGCTCAGCGGGCAGGCACTTCTGGCACACTGAGCCCAGGGCGTCACATTATCCATGTCCTATGCCAGCCCTGTCCCAGAGAGGGCTGCAGAACATGGGCTCCTGATAGCTATTTATACCCTGGGCTGACAGAGAAGACTTCAAATTAGTGCCACCACCCACCAACTGGAAACACACAGGTAAGGGCTGCAGCACAAAGATTTGTAACTCTGTCACACTTAGGTTGGTGCAAGAGCAGCTGTTAATGAACAGGAAACGAGGTAGGGCAAGTAGATCCCTTTCTGCAGCAAGGGAATGCTTCACAGCCAGAGACTCAGCCTTGGTGGTGAACGTGACCTTTGTGTTGCTGTGAGGAGTCTAAATCGTGGCACCAGGATGTGCTGGGAGCTGTATGAGCACACCTGGAAGGTGTGCCCCAGAGAGCTCGCACGAGAAGGTTGGGAGCTATGAAGACACTGTCTGCACCTTTTGAACAAGATCAGGAGCAAGCACACAACAAGCCAATGACCAGACCACTTTGGGCCCCAGAAAGTCTCACTCATAGCACAATAAAATTATTTTGGTTGGAAGAGACCTTTAGGATCATTAAGTCCAACTTTTAACCCTGCACTGTGAAGTCACCACTAAACCATCTCCCTCAGCACCACATCAGAATAGAACAGGATAGAACAGCTTGGAAGAAAACTCCAAGATAGAATCATAGAATGGTTTAGGTTGGAAGAGACCTCAAAGATCATCCAGTTCCAACCCCCTGCCATAGGCAAGGACACCTCCCACTAGATCAGGACACTCAAGACCTCATCCAGCCTGGCCTTGAACACCTCCAGGGAGGGAGAAGATCATCCAGTCCAACCCAGCTCTATCCAATCGAATAGACCATGGCACTAAGTGCTCCATCCAGTCCTTTCTTGAACACTGCCAGGAACGGTGACTCCGCTTTTGAATCTCTCCAGGGATGTAATTTACCTGGACCTGAGCAAACACTTTGCCACTGTCCCACATCACATCCTGGTCTCCAAGCTGGTGAAACATGGGTTTGATGGGTGAACCACTCTATGGATAAAGAACTGGCTCGATGGCTGCACCCAAAGAGTGGCTGAGGAGAGACTGAAAGAGTTGGGGCTGTTCAGTCTGGAGAAGAGGAGGCTCCAAGGACCTTATTGTGGCTTTCCAGTATCTGAAGGGGCCCTACAAAAAAGCTGGAGAGGGACTTTTGAGGCTATCAGAGAGTGACAGGACTAGGAGGAGCTGGAGGTGGGGAGATTGAGATTGGATGTGAGGAGGAAGTTCTTCACCATGAGAGAACCTGGAACGGGTTGCCCAGGGAAGTGGTTGGGGCCACATCCCTGGACATGTTTAAGGCCAGGCTGGCTGAGGCTGTGGGCAGCCTGATGTAGGGTAGGGTGTCCTTGCCCATGGCAGGGGAGTTGGAGCTAGATGATCCTTGTGGTCCCTTCCAACCCTGACTGATTCTATGAGGACTGCACCACTGCCCTGGGCAGCCTGTTCCAATGTCTGACAACTCTTCTGGTGACAAAAATGTACTCAATTCCCCCTATCAGTGTTCAATCCACCAAAACAAGGTTCCCTCAATAGTGAGGATTAGTAGCACCTTACCTGTTAGAAGGAGCCTCTTGGTCACCAGCAGTGCAAACTCCAAGCTGTTGAGGGCTGGGATGTTGTAGAGGACAATGGCCCAGAAATTCACTGCCCCAAAAACTGCCCTGATCCTGCGAGACATGCCCTCGGGTATTTTAGCCTGTGGAGGAGAGGGGAGCAGAGCATGAGGAAAAAAGGGTCTGTGAGGGAAGGGGATGCGCTGGTTGAACTCCAGTCAAACACCAGCCAGGTTCCTAGAGATGAACTGGTTGAACTCCAGTCAAACTCCAGCCAGGTTCCTAAAGGGGCAGATGAAAATCAGAGCAGCTTTTAATGTCTCTGGGATGAAGAAACGTAAGGACAAAGTAAAACTTCTGCTCTGCTGCTGGACTTGGATTCATAGGGCACTCTGGACTGGTGCTTTGAGGTCCTGTGTGTCTGGAGAAGATGTCACATATGGTTTCATGTTACTGAAGTCTGAGTCCTCCTCTCTTCATCTGTTGCCTTGGGTCAGCCGTTACTCAAGGCAGATGGAGGTTGCTCTACACCAGGATTACTATCAGCCTGGTGTGCAAACCACTCCCAGCTCCTGGTGGAAACTGTTTCTTAGGAATTAAAAGGGACCTGAGAAGTCATGACAGCAGCAGAGTGAAATCATCACTGGCACCTAACCCTCAGGAGCAGCTGCTGCAAGTGCAGCTGGGAAGGAGTTCAGAGCAACCTTCAAAGAGCACAAGGAAGCTCCAGGCCACTTAGTGCTGCCAGTGGTGGTGCCACAGGGGAAGGAGATTTTTTCCTGCCTGTGAGGCTATAATCTGATTAGGAGTTCAGCCAGGAGGATTGCTCTCCAGTGTTTGCATTCAGAAGGGGTCTTTACTGAACCGGTTTAGCACCTCCCAGGGTTAGGCTGGGCAAAAGGGATCAGGGACAGAATTGCTTCTAGGATAGGGTTTCTGAAGTTTTTCTCCTGGCATGTCCCTGAGGCGCTTTGGTCCCAAAGAGGGATAGGCTTTGGAGCAGCTGGCAAAGAACTCACTCTAGCATCTGAACACTTATCAGAAATCAGCTCAAACCCACTCAGAATGTCAAGATGCTTTGTGGAACAAGAACAAATTATATTCCTGCCCATGGCAGGGAGGCTGGAACTAGAAGGTATTTAAGGTCCCTTTCAACCCATTCCATGAATTCTATATGGAAATGTATAAATATTTCCCCACGGGCAGACCTTGGATTTCATGCTCACCTGTGCCACTTCCATGCCTTATTGAAGCAGCAGTCCTGGTTCTCTGTTTTGCCTCTCAAAGTTCCACATCCAGCCTCAAATTCCCATGAGAGAGATGGGAACTTGCTCAGGATGGGAGACACCATGGATAAAACTAAGAGATGCAGAGGCCAGAACTGTGCTTCCCTCACACAGCTGGGTGGCTGATCACAAGAATGTTAAAAATTCACAGGAGAGAGCTTCAGGTCTCCACAGAGAAGGCCTGGACACAGAGTTGGATGTCACCATCAGTGATGTTGCTCTTCAGTCTCAGCTGAAGATAGATCTGACTTGTATCAAGAAGTTTAAGCTTCCCCACAGCCAGAAATGTTTTCCAGCACTAGACATTGATCCCAGACCCACTGACCTTCCCCCATCCATTTGCAGCCCAGCTCCTCACCTCCAGTTTGGCAAAGGGTCTCTGCTGGAAGAACTTCTGCACCCAGAGCTCAAAGTTGAGGCCAAAGCAGTTTATGGCAGACCAGATGTAAACGATCTCACAGGGCCCCAGCCACAGGGTGGTGACAGCAAAGGTGGCAACGCTGGCTACAAGCTCCTTTATGACGTTGTCATGGTTCTCTCCAATGTGATCATACACATACCTAACAGGCAAGGAAAGTGGTTGGTGCTCCTTGTCATCAGGAGTCCCTTATCCCGTGCTCACCCATCACAAGCTCCTCACAGGTCCATCTAAAGCACCCAGGGAGGAAGGAAGGATGTTTTGTCTGGCATGTTCTAGCAATGAACAGCTGCAGTCCAGCTGCTCATAGGCTGTGTTCCTCACAAATCTGTAGGTCTTTAGGGATGAAATGCCATCCTTTCCACCTCTTGCACCTAAAGGGTTGATAAAATGTGAGGATCTGCAGAGCTCCAGGCTATCTCAGATTTGCTGGTGGACAGAATTTCATCACAGAGCAGCCATCACCTTCAGCAGAGCTTTGCTGGTGTGTACGCGTGGCTGAAAAGAGCTGAAGGGCTGACTGAGATGTAGGTGGGGCTCAGGCTGCCTGGATTTGGGATATCTGTGTTCAGTTCCCCTTTCCTCCTCATGGACTCTTCCTCTCTTGAGGGAACATGAGGCTGTGGGCAGCCTGATCTAGGGTAGGTTGTCCCTGCCCATGGCAGGGGTGTTGGAACTAGATGATCCTTGTGGTATCTTCCAACCCTGACTGATTCTATGATTCTAACACCAAACTCACCATATTTAAAGGGATTTCTGGGACAGCACTCTCATTTCCAGCTCCTGAGGGAGTCTGTTTTACTTTGTGGCAACTAATTCAACGGTCTTATGGATAAGCAGTCCAAATATGACCTCATGCCATAGTGGGATTCACTCAGAAGAGAGGACACCTCAGCTTTGGGGCAAACAGCATTTAGTGTTTCATTGCTATGTATCAAGACAGAAGAACCTGGACCAGACTAGAGATGTTTGCTTAGACACTTACTTGCACAGCCAATCGTTAATCCCTCGGTCAAAGTGCCTGAAACACAGAGGACATAATGCACAGCAAAACATGAAGAGCCACAAAACCCTTCCACAGAGCTGCCCCCTGGTGAGGTACATCTTGAACCTTGTTCCCCCTCTACTCTGCCCTGATGAGACCCCATCTTGAACACTGTGTTCAATTTTGGGCTCCCCAGTTGAAGAGGGACAGGGATCTGCTGGAGAAAGCCCAGTGGAGAGCTACAAGGATGATGAGGGGACTGAAGCACTGTCTGGTGAGGAGAGGCTGAGGGGCCTGGGGCTGCTTAGTCTGGAAAAGAGAAGACTGAGAGGAAATTTAGTCAATGTTTATAAATATCTGAGGGCTGGGGGTCAGGAGTGGGGGGACAGGCTCTGCTCACTTGCTCCCTGGGATAGGACAAGGAGCAATGGGTGTAAGTTGCCGCACAGGAGGCTCCACCTCAACACAAGAGGGAATTTCTTTCCTGTAAAGGTCACAGAGCACTGGCACCCCAGAGGGATTGTGGAGTCTCCTTCTCTGGAGACTTTCAAGGCCTGTCTGGATGCATTCCTCTGTGCTAGATTATATGGTCCTGCTCTGGCAGGGGGATTTGGACTCAATGATCTCCTTGGGTCCCTTCCAACCCTTGACATCCTGTGGTCCTGTGATCTCCATGTTGCTTCTTTGAGCAGGTCCCACTACCTATCTGGTTGTAACCTCTCTATCTATTGCCTCTTGCCCAAGAATATTTCCCTGGGCCATAGCTGGGTCTGGATATCAACTGTTCAATGTAGGTAGTCCCCAGCTCCTAGGTCAGCTGCTCAGAAGTACAGCCCAGATTGTCCTCCCCATCCCTCACATTTAGCTCAGGTCAAACTTCTTGTTTCTCTTTGTTGATGGATGTGGGGTACTCACGTTTCTGCAAAGACATAGAGCATGGTGATGCACTTTGGGGGCTGGGGTGGGTCCAAGTGGTCCAGTCTGGCAATGGTGTTGATGACACCAAACATGACAGCAGCTTTCACCCAGTCATACACCAAATTGGAGTAGGCCAGGCCAGCTGAAAAAAAGTAAGTCAAATGAGTGAAGATGAACATGGAAGGACTGAGGGACATCATGTGCCATGGAAGCATGTAGCCTATTGCAGCAAATACAACATCAAGGGAACAATCTAATGCTGTCTTGGACCAGCAAAGCTTTTAAAACTAAGTAGCTTTTTAAAAACCTTGACCCAAAGGGCAATATCTTCTTGGGGTATATCCTCATTGGTCTCGGCAGTCCAAGAAAGTCATAGAGATCTCAGTTCTTCCAGCATCAGATCATTCCTTCCCTCCTTCTAAGGCTTGTTAACCTATGATGTACACATCACAGTTCTCAGCTCTGAGGTTTCATTGACACTTCCATCAAAATGCCTCCTACCACAGCCCTCTACAGCTGTAGATGTAATGTCAATGCCACAGCAGAGCCAGTGACAGAAGCTCTGTCTTGGAGAGATGTCTGAGACTGGAGAACAAACCCTGGAGGAACAAACACTGAAGAGTTCAAATTCCTATGTGAACAGAAGCTAGAAGGCCTTCCCTTTTGGTGGGATTCATCTCACAGGTTAAGAGCCACACAGTGCATTGGTGTGAGCAATGGATGAGCTCCACCACAGACCAGGAAGACCTGGTCAATACAATCAGCAGAGCCTGCAGAGAACATCAGCTCCCTCTGGAGTACTACTTATGCTTGGTCAGTCCAGCCAAGAGTCTGAGGACACCCTGAAACAGTGCTAGTGGCACTGCAGATCAGAGAACAGTTCTGCTTTCCATGAAGTCCAGGTTGTTGCTCTGAACCCTGTCTATTGAAGTGCCAAACGTGTCTCGTTTTGGAGACTCTGCAATTCCTCTGCACTCCTGTTCCAGTGTTTGACCAGCACAGGAGAAAAGTTCCTTACCTGCAATCAGAATTTGCCTTGCTGCACCTTGTGTGCTGTGCTCTGCTTCTTCCCTGCCAGTCTCCAAGAGGGGTCCACCCTCTATTAGGCAGCTGAATTTATCAGCTACAACTTCCCTGAGTTGCTCTCAACCCACACCCTGGAGCCATTAAAGTGGCTCACAAACACCTGTAAGAGCAGCCACATGTGAAGACATCTGAGACACCAGATGTGCCTCTTGCAATAGCAGGGAGCTGATTTCTTGAAGGTGCTGAGCACCCTTGCAGTCCAAAGCCAACAGTAAAGGTTTGGTGCTCAGCCTCTCAAACCCTGAGCTAAACAACTTACACTGGGACCCTGTGAGAACATCACACCACCACCACCTGCTCTCCAGAGCATTGCCAACAGGAAGAGGAGAAGCTTTCCTCAAACTTGTCCGACACAGGCATTGCCAAAGCCTCTCTCGGTGGGGCTTGATGGAGACCTGAATCACTCCCCACTGCCCTGAAGCTGAGGACAGGAGGGAAGGTGTCCAAGCATGGCCACTCACTCACCCAAGGACCAGTCTGAGAGGCGGTTCATGAACTTCAAGTCAGAAGGGAGGGTGAGGATGTAGAAGAAGTGGAAGAAGATGTCCACAGCAATGATGGCCCCCACGTGGAGAAGGGCATGGACCCGGATGTTCTTCAGCTCATCGTCTTTGCGCCTTAGCTCCCTGGTGCTCACCTGCCAGGACAGCAAAGCAGGGAAGAGCTGAGCTGAGAGACAGGATGGGCAGCATGCTCCTCCATCTGGAGAAATGGTCAAAGTCCAAGAAATAAGTCTTAAAATTCTTTTGTATCTAGAACTAGGTGAGATTCCTTTGATTTGCTTAGGAAAAGAAGTCAGAGTACAGTGCCTTACATAATCATCAGAGAATTAACAACAACAACAACAAAAAAGCCAATTGCATGTTTAGGAGGAAGTTCTTCCCAGAGAGAGTGATGTACCATTGGAATGGGCTGCCCAAGGAGGTGGTGGAGTTGCTGTCACTGGAGATGTTCAAGAAAAGCCTGAATGGAGCACTTAGTGCCATGCTCTAGTTGATTGGATAGGGCTGGGTGATAGGTTGGACTGGATGAGCTTGGAGGTCTCTTCCAACCTGGCCGATTGTGTGATTCTATGAAACCTCCAAGTCCTCTGGGACATGATCTTGTGCAGCTTCTGCACAAGGGTTGGACTGAGTCCCTTCCAACCCTTACCATTTTATGACTTTATGATTCTGAGCCAGCTGGGGCCTGATCTCTGGGGGGGTTTCACCTCTGCTGTGTCTCGTACAAACATGGGCTGGGCTCTGCCTGCAGGAGCTGTCATGTTCCTGGCTGTTGCAGTATAAAAGCCATCAGAGCAAGCTGTCAGGCTCACCCTGGGCAGAGCCATGTCCTCGCATCGCCGCCAGAATTGCTGCTGCCTTCCAAATCCTCTTAACGTTTATTACTTTCCCTTTATGCCCTGTGAGAGGTGGGAGCTCCCCCAGCATAATCCGCAGGCTGCTGCACCAGCCCCATCCTCAAATCCAGATGATTCCTGAGAATTAAAGCCTTGGCCAGATTTTTTTTTTTTAATGTCCGTCATATGCCAAAAGCTTTAAGGACACAAAAAGGTTGCTGGATGCTGAGCTGGAGGAGAAGTTGAGGCAGTCCAGGCGCTGGTGTGGAGAGGTGTGGGAGGACACAGAGCCCACTTTTCAGAGAATCACACAACTCTTTTGGTTGGAGAAGACCTGTCAGATTATCAAGTCCAACTATAAACCAAACACCATCAAGTCCACCATTGAACCATGTCCCTCAGCACCACATCTCCGTGGCTTTTCAATCCCTCCAGGCTAGAGGACTCCTCTACTGGCCTGGGCAGCCTGTTCCAGGGCTTGACAACCCTTTCAGGCAAGAATCTTTCTGATGTCCAACCTAAACCTCCCCTGACACTACTTGAGGACATTGCCTCTTGTTCTCATGCCTATGTGCATTGGCAGTGCTCTGCCCACCCCTGAAGCCCCCCTGCCATCCCACCCCCTTGGGATCAAGGCTGTGTCCCCCAGCCTTATAGAAGTGACCTTAGTAAGGAAGATGCTTTTCCACTCAAATGAGGCTGTCCAAGTTCCCATGAGTTCCCATCATGCAAGATGGTGCAATGGCTCCACCAGGACATAGGACCAGTAGGAACCAAAGAGACAGATGCATTCCCTAGCTGGGCCATGTCCCCCACCATGAGGAAGGGACTCCACTTGCCTGCCTCTGTAACTGCTGCTGGGCAATTAGAAACTCGCTTCTGCAAGCAGCTCCAGCAGTGCAGGGGGGCATCAGCCAGGAGATGGCAGTGGTGCCCAGGCCAAGACAGGACCCCTGCCAGGGGCATGGGAAAAGGGTTGGGGATTTGTTCCTTCTACCTGTGTGGTGAATTTTAATTAGCAAGGGGGGGAATCCCTAATTAAATGGAACCTCATCCCGGCTGAGGGCTACGGAAAGGAGCAGGGAATAAAAACTCCTCTAGATCAACTCTTGGTAGGAGTTCAGCTCTTGAAGAGTCAAAGAGTTTAATGCTCTGATTTGCAGATACTTTGCTGAAGTGTTAGAAGAAGCCAGAGTTGCCTCTTTTGTAGGACAGACTGATGGGAGCTGGGGAAGGAAGAAGGACATGGGGTGAGGAGGGCACCCCAGGACACTGTACCCCTTCTCAGGGAACTTGGACCAGGTGGCTGTTGTAGCCCTGCTTGCCCAAACTTCAGCCCAGCAGTGTGACTAGAAAACTGAAGCAGCTATTCCAGCAGCCTGGGGAACAGAGCCCACCAGCACATGCCCCTCCCTGGCATTTGTCTGCCAAAAATGGGCTGCTGGCAGATTCAATGCATCATGAGCATCCCCCTTGGGGCACACCAGAGGTGACCTTAGTGATCTGCAGGGCCAAATGCTCTGAAAGTCTTTGTAAATAGATCCTGCAAGACCCAAGTGGTCTTGTTTCTTTCAACAGGCTGCAAAAAGGTGTTAACTACTCAGGTGAATGAACCAGCAAGAAGCAGGACTCAAATCAGGGCTCATCTGGCTTACTGGGACCAGTTCAAACACTTTCTTAGGCAACCAGTAGCAGTCCAGTGTTGGAGACCAAAAAGCCAATGTTCTTCTGTAAAAGGAAGCAGAGGGGTACTGGCAGCCCTTCCCAGCACCACAGCTGGCCAAGCAAGAGGTCCCTCCCTCAGGAAGCTACCAGTTTGGTTTGATGACTGAAGCTGGTCATGGGTGTGAAAGGATATTGAGATGGGAAGAGTGAGGAGGGAGAGAGTGTGGCCACTTTGCTTGTTCTTTGGCTGTGAAATAGCTTCAGAGGTTGGCTGGTCCCAGCTCAGGCTTCTGATGATTTTTTCCAGCACTGTTTAGTGACTGCTCCTCAAAAGCTAAGACTTAGGGCACCAGGGTGCTTCATGGAGAGCAGAGGAAGCCCCTGGCTGCTGAAATACATTCTTCCACCCTTAGCTCTAGAGAAATAACTTCATCTGAAGACACACAGCCCACCCCTGGAAATTCCTGCTCCTTGGATGGAGATGTGAGACTGCCCTTGCTGTCACAGCCACCAGCATGCAGAGGTCCCATGGATGGGTACCACATGCCTGGCACTCACCATGGCCTCCCAGCAGCGCACGGTGGGGCAGCATGGAGCTTCTGAGGCAATAGGACATGGAAACTGAGACACTGAGCAGGGCAGGAGCAAGGACTTGAGCTGAACCTTTCACTCCTGATCTCAGCATGATGTTTTTGCCACAGCAACACCTTCCCTTACAGATCAACCAGTGAAAATTGGCTAAAATCCAAAAGGGGAGGTTAAACCCTACTACTTTAAGCCCCTCCCCACAAAAAGTCATGGCATCATTGCACGACCCAGAATATGACCAGGCTCTAGATGGCCACGAGAAGCTCTACAACCATTTGCACCTTCTCTGTGGCAAAAGGGGTTTGTAGGCAGTAAACCCGAGGAGATAAACACAAGGAGAGGTCCTCCTCCAGCACTCACCTGGGCATGGAACTGGTCAAAAGTCATGACGGGCCCGAAGAAGAAGAATGGGAGGTAGAAGTTGTACTTGAGGAGGTCAAAGATGGAGTAGATGCCCTCTTTCCTCTCAGAGCTCTCGAGTGCAAAGCTCATGCAGCGCATGATAGTGAAGCTGCTTCCTCCATAGAAGAGGACATCTTGAAGATCAAAAGCTCCCGTTACAAACCCACTCTGGATGAGAAACAAAGGATTGTCACCAGGAACACGGTGTCACTTTTGTCCTCCCTCGCTCTGTGCAGGTCATAACCCCTGGGGCAGCAGGCAAATCCTTCTCTGACCAATTGTCCCTGGAGTTAATGCTGTTAGGAAGACAAAACTGGGGCTTGATTTCCCAGCTGGCCTCTGCATCCCAGAGGAGCTGGGAAGTCGTGGACAGGTGTGGGCATTCTTGAACCCAGGCCAGCTCTGTGTCACAGGTGGGAAAACTGAGGCATGGGTCAGCAACAAGTCTTGCCTGGCTGACAAACTATTGCCTTGGCTAGCAAGAAGGTTTCAGGTGTCCTGAGCTCTGGCCCTACATGAAGGCACCAAAGCATGACACAGGCCCTGGGGGATTATTCCCAAGCTCAGCAGTACAACAGTCCCCTCTCTTCTGACCTCATGGGAGCCCTGATCTAGTCAGAAGTGCCCAGGGATTGGGGGTGCCCCAGAAGTCCTCCTTGGAGGTGACCTACCTGCCATGAGCTGAATGGCTCCACCTTGAAGGAGGCAAGACAGCAGAGTCCAGCCACATAGCAGAGCCACTTCTGCTTGGCCAGAGCGACAGAGTAGAGGACGAGGCAGTGGGAGAGGATGATCATCAGGTAGACAAGGCCCATGCTGCCCAGCACAGCTGAGATCCCATACAGCATGTACATCACAGCCCGGTGCTGCCAGAGGAGAGCAGACCTGACCCATGGTCAGCTTGAAGAAAGCCTCAACCCTGCTCCCCCTGCCACAGTTACCAGGTCACCCTGGCGCTTCCAAATCCACCCCACCACATCTCTGGCTCACCTGTGGCACTGTCATGGAGCAGATCTTGCCAAAGAGGACATGTCCCGAGAGGGCAAAGATGATGATGTTTCTGAACGAGGTGAACCACATCACCCACTCAAAATCAGCCACATCCTGCAGGAGAAGCACCTTATTGCCCAGAGCCCTCACACCCATGCCCCAACGCCTCTCTGGAGGTTTCACTTAAGGAAAACTACTTTGAGGGCAATTATGCCCAGAAAGGTTGTGGAGTCTCCTTCTCTGGAGTCTTTCAAACCCTGTCTGACCATTGTGATCCTGAGCAGCCTGCTGTGAGTGACCCTGCTTTAGCAGGAGCGTTGGGATCAGATGGTCTCCAGAGGTCACTTCCAACCCCCCACCATTCTGTGATTCTGTGGAGGGAAAACCACACATCTCAAAGCCTTTTCTTCCCATTTTACACCCAAGGGCTCCTGAGCACTTTAGCTTGGTCAGAAAACCCCAGGAGAGCCACGCAGAGGTTGCTGCTCTCGGTGCACACAAAGCAGAGGAGCAGCTGTGCTGCAGGGCTGATACTTTCCTGACGAGTTCTTTAGGGAGACAAACACAAGTCACATGGACTTTGCAAAAGTGTGTCAGCAGCAGAAAAAAAAAAAATAGCTCTGCTCCTCCTGTGGTCAGCACCAGCCATGTCACCAGTGTCTGGAAAAGACCAAGGCCCTCCTCTGCTTACCATCTTCCTGCCAAAGTAGTGCCAGCCTGGCTTTATGCCTTCCCGAAAAGCCTTCCTGTTCATGCTGTCTGCAAAGGAACCAGAGTTAGGGGAGACAATCAGAGAATGGTTTAGGTTGGAAAGGACCTAAAGATCATCTAGTTCCAACCCCTCTGTTATGGGCAGGGACACCTTCCACTAGACCAAGTTGCTCAAGGCTTTGTCCAGCCTGGCCTTGAACACCTCCAGGGGGGCAATCACAACCTCCCTGGGCAACCTGTTCCAGTGTCTCATCACCCTCTCTGTAAAGAATTTGTTAATAATCTCCAGTCTACATTTCCCCTCTTCCAGTTTGAAGCCATTGCCTCTCAACCTATCACTACACTCCTCCCTCAGCTTTCTTGTCTGTGCCTTTAAAGAAGCAGCTCTGGACAATGGGTTTTGGCAAGGCAGGAGGTCCTCCTCACCACAGTGATGAGCCATCAGGGCTCAAACATCCCATCCAAAAAATGTGACAAATTCCCACAGAAAACTACAGGAGTCAGGAACCTCAACTGCTTCTGCGGGGATTTCCAGCAAAGTCTTTTTTTTTTGCTGTGCACATCTCAGGGACTCTTTCAGGTTTTGGGGTCTGTAGAAAAAAAATGTGGGTACCAGCCCTGTGTAGGCAGGGTGGTTGCCTGTTCCAGGCTGGAGAGCTGTGACATCCTTTTTGCCCTGAGCTGTGGAAAGAGGGACAAGGGGGACAACCAGACAAAAGGCAGAAAATCCTTTCTGAGCATTGTAAAGGATTCCCAAGCAATCTGCTGCTGGTACTGAAAGTTAGAAAAGCAACCACCTGACACCCATTATCCCTTTCCAGGGAGATGAGATGGGGAACATTACCTCTGGATGCTTCGAAGATCCCACTGCCACTGTAGACCACAGCACAAGTCACAACGAGAGCATAGAACCCCAGCTCATAGCTGGGGAGTGCTGCTTTAACCCCCATGGCAGCAGATCACCTCCCCAACCAGCGTGGGGGATCCAGACCTGGGAGAAGGAAGGAGGCAAGAGAACAAAGCCAGTAATGAAAGCTCTCCTACCCCACAAACTCCCCAAACCCACCCTGCTTTGGGGGCTTACTTGAAGGCTGGTAGGTGGAGAGAAGATAACACCTGAGGCCAAACTCTAGGTCACAACTCAGGTGTGGGGAAAGAGGCTGCTGCTGAGTCATGCTGCAAAAACCACCCAGGAGCCAGGATTTCAGAGAATCAGAGTGGTTAAGGTTGGAAAAGACCTCTAAGATCATCCAGTCCAGCCACCAACCCAGCAATACCATGCTCATTAAGCCATGTCCCAAAGTACCAGGTCTACATGGTTTTTGAACAGCTCCAGGGACAGTGACTCCACCACCTCCATGGGCAGCCTGTCCCAATGCCTGACCACTCTTTCAGCAAAGAAATTGTTGCTAATCTCCTGCTGTGGAGGCAGCTCAGCTGGGTAGTCCTGAGAAAGGGCTCTTTCCAGCAAGCTGTACCCATCCTTACATTCAGAGCTGCTCCAGGATGCCAGCCACCCAGGACAGGGTTCCCCCAGAGTGGCTCTGGTGTCCCTGCTAGCTGGACCTCTGTGTGGGATCCAGCATAGAGCACAATGATGCCCATACTGGAGGGGACATGATGGGACGCCCCAACTCCTTTACCACGGGCTGCTGCCCACCTGATTCAGGGGGTTTGCCCAATCTCAAACTCTTGGAAAGCTCCTAAAGCTCCATAATCCCAAACTGCTCCCAGATTTAGGATCCCACAAGCATAGCCTGAGCCCCTCGACCACTCTGCCCAGGCTCGGGGCAGGTCTCTGGGGATACTAGCCTTGCAATTAGCCCTCCTCGAGGCTAATTAACCCCGGAGAGATGTGTTTCTCAGCCGACCCTGAGATCTGCAGCTAAAACTCGATGCTAAAAACGCAGTTTAGGGTTGGAGCGAGTGATGTCGGAAGGTGGGGGTGGTGGAACTCTGTGATGCCTCAGAAAGCCTGGAAGGGATTAAGGAGCAAAACTCCTGGATTTAGGCAGCAATAAAAGGCAACCCGGTCACCCTCTGCTGTCACAGCTGCATCTGCTCCTAAAATAACTGAAATTATTCTCCCTGTTCAGTGAGGACTGTTTTGGTCATTGAGATTTTCACGAGCTGGACCTGTGTGTGTCTGGGGTGATCCCGTTTTTACCCAGTTCTGGAGAAAAAAGCTTTTCCCCGCGGGGAGGGATCCGACCCCCAGTATGGGCTCGGCCCCAGGGTGTGGGGGTTCGTGAGGGGGTCCCCCCTGAGCGAAGCCGCTGCGGGCGGGGCGGGAGAGCTGCCACCTCCCTGCAGTCTCCTGCGGTCTTCTGCGGCGGGAGGGCACTCACCGAGGGAGCTTCCGACAGTTTCCTCCCCTCCTTTACACGCTTTTAAAGGCTTTTATTCCCCTTTTTCTTTACTTTTTTTCTCAACTACCCTCCTCCTCCCCCCGTTCCCNCGCAGCACAGCACAGCACCCCCCCACCCCACCCTATGCTCCGAACTCCCGTCCGCTAGCAGCATCCTCATCCCCTCCGCCACCCCCAGACCCCCGGCTGAGTGCCGGGACCAGGCGGAGGTGACAAACGGCCCTGGAGCTGCAAGAGCGTCGCTCCCCCTCCCGACCCCCAGTCGCTTCCCGCTACTGACCTTGAGCCCCGGGGCCGCGGGTGGAGGTGGGCGAGGGTGCGGGGGTCCGGGGTCCGGCACCGCGACGGGGAGTGGGTGGGGGAGGGAGGGGAAGGGAGTGGGGAAAGTGGTGGAGGATTTTGGGGACCGTTGTTTTGCCCTATGGCATCTCTCAGCCCGGCTTATGGGGGGTGTGTGTGTGGTGGGGGGGTGGGGTTGGCCGGGTGTATTTTTGGGCTGCTGTCCCCCCGCAGCCTTGCCCCTGGAGGAAGTTTGGCCGGGAGTGGAGCGGAGCAGGGGGAGGTATTTTTATTTCGGAGCAGCACTGCAGAGGGGGGCTGGTTCAGGAGCTGTCTGTCACCGCAGCCTCTGGAGAAGACCTGTGCTGCCTGCCAAAACTCACCCCAGGGCCAGGGAGCACAGACCAGGGCTGCCCGTGGGAGTCCTGGGGTACAACAGGCCCCAGGAAGGAACCAATTCTCTTCCTGGCGTGGTTCAGTGTCCCACTTTGAGCCTTGCAATGCAGGAGATAATCCCCCATCACCTTGTGTGAGAAGGAGCTGTCAGTGCATGGGGATGGGGAAACTGAGGCACGGAGCCAAAAGGTGAGATTTCTCCCTGGCTTGGGCAGCATCCAAGTCAGAGTGGGAATTGAAGGTTGTAGCATCTCCACAAACCACCCCTAGGGTCATTTTCTCAGCTTTTGTCATCTGCCACCAAAACAGGGGATTGGAAGGGGCTGGGTTGGTCTCCATTATTCCAGGCTGAGCAAGCAATAAGTCAGCCAAGAACAGTGGAACAGCATCAGGCCCACATCCTGCTCCAAGCTCTTGCTCTTACATTCTGGCAACATCTGGGCAGTGCTCATGCTGGGGCATCTTCAGGGCTACCTGTGGGGTCAGGGGAGAGAAACAAGGCAGATGAGCCTGGATTCTATAACTACATCCTTGGGCTCTCTGCTTTGGGGTGAGACAAGCTATGCTCTGGGCTCTAGAGGAAGGATGTCCAGGATGGGCACCCCTAGGATCAGCCCAGCTTTGCTTCTGCATCGCCCATGAAGTTTTAGCAGCACTTGTAACTTGATGTACACAGAGAGAGGCACCACCTTGGCCATGGCTGTATGGCCAATGCTTTTTTATACCTTAATCTGCTGCAGCAGGATTTGGATGCCCCTCACGTGCCCCTTGGCTGCCTGAGAACCTTCATCCTGCTGCTGCAGCAGCTCAGACCTTGCCCAGGAACTTCAGCTCTTCAGACCTCAGCATAATTGACTGGGTGCTTAAAGGCAAAGTAATTAAGAGATGGGTGCAGATAAGCACAGTGACATCATTCTTCATGCTCCACACACCCCTGGAGAGCAGAGGTTTATGGCCCACAGCCATATATAAAGGACTCAGCTAGAGAGCAAATCACAGAATTGCTTCAGTTGGAAGAGACCATTAAGATCAAGTCCAACCTTCATCCTAAAACCACCATGGCCATGAAACCATGTCCTGAAGTGACATTTCTATGTGTTTCTTGAACGCCTCCAGTGACAGTGACTCCATACCCATGCTTTTCAGCAGGAGGGGACCAACAGGTCCTTGTCACCCTCCCTGGCTCTCAAACCCATTGACTCTAAAACCTGCTCCAAACACAAACTAAAACCAGCCTCAAAATCCTCCTCTGCACGTGTTGGAAGCACATGCAGAGGCCACAGGGCTGGTGGTGATGGAAATTGATTGGACTTGATGGTCCTGAGGGTCTTTTCCAACCTGAATGTTTCTGTGATTCCAAGGTCTTGCCTTTGGAGCTCTAAGGAGTGGGTCTCAGAAGGCAGGAGGGTCCCAGCCCCATCGTGCTGCTCTCCCTACAGCCTTGGCATCCAGAGAATTTTGGGCTGATGATAGATTTTAATTTTCTGGTTTTTTTAATCCTGAGTAATTTGTGATCTTGGTGGACTGATAGCGCAATGTAGGTGGAGGGCTGGATGATGGTTTTTCACGAAGCTCTGGGAAACTGTGGTGATAAAAATCATTTAGCTTTAATTTATAGATATTATAACAAATGGGGGGGGGAACTCCAACCCAAACCTATAATAAGATTTATTTCTAGTGTGCACAGCTTGCCTTCCTCAGCACAAGGGATGCCTCCAGGTTTGATTGCCTCAGTGCTGCTGCTTTATGACCAAGAGCTTGGGGATGAATTTAATGAGGGCTTTTTTCAAACATTTGGTAGTTTGCTGAGGTTGTGGCACACAGGCTGAGGTCAAATCCCTCTCTAGTGTCTGAGAAAGTGAGTGAGAAGGTGATAGGACTCAGTAAAAAGTGCTTCAGTTCCAACTTGGTGATGGTTGATGGGGACACTAAAGGAGTCTCCTCACTGGCTGCATGTTCCTGCCTTACACTGCTGTCTCCCTGCTGATGGAGAAGCTTTATATGGGGTGAACTGCACCATCAGCAAGTTTGCAGATGACACCAAGCTGATGGGTGGTGTTGATACACCAGAGGGACAGGATGTCATCCAGAGGGACCCAGACAAGCTGGAGACATGGGCGCAGGTGAACCTCACAAGGTTCAATAAGAGCAAGTGAAGGGTCCTGCACCTGGGTGGGAACAATCCTCACTATCAATACAGACCAGGGGCTGAGGTGGTAGAAAGCAGCCCTGAGGAAAGGTACTTGGGAACGCTGGTGGATGAGAAGCTGGACATGAGCAGACAGTGAGAGCTTGCAGCCCAAAAGGCCAATCAGAGCCTGGGCTGCATCAATGAATGCATTGCCAGCAGATCCAGAGAGGTGATGCAGCCACTTTGCTCTGCTCTGGTGAGATCTCACCTGGAGTACTGCATCCAGCTCTGGAGTCCTCAATACAGGAAGGACATGGTCCTGATGGAGCAGGTCCAGGGGTGTGTCACAAAAATGATCAGGGAGTTGGAGCACCTCTGCTATGAGGACAGGCTGAGGGAGCTGGAAACATATTAACCCCAACAGGACCTCATCAAGCACCTCCCTGCTAGCAGGACAGCTCAGGTGCTGGTATGTGCCACATTTATCTACTGATTTATCCAAGGTCAATCCCAGGATCCCTCTCAGCACCTCAGAACGGCTCTGCCTGTCCCCCATGACACACATCAACCTCATCAAAGACCCCATGACCTCCTGCTGCCCTGAAGAAGGACTCTGAAGAAAGCTCCCACCATGTGGCAGGGACAACCCAGTGTCAGGTGAAAGCTCACTGCCTTCAGCTTCTCTGCTCATGACTCCCTCCCATTCCTGAAAAAAGTCCCGGTTAGGTCACCTCCTTGGCAGTACCAGGCCAACAGTTGGATGTTAAAGCTATCTTCCAACCAAGATGATTCTATGATTCTATTCCCTCACTCTAAGGTGGTAGGATGACCCCCAGCTCCTCTCAGCAGCAGGCTGCACAGATCAGTGTCCTCACTGCCTGATGAGCTGCTCTGAAGCCCAGGGCTTCACCCCCTGCTAGCAGATAGCTTTCAGAGCTGTAATCAGAGATGCGTGGGGATTGAGGTGGCATTTGTGGAGTGAGGCCACCCTGTCCCATAGGAGCAGCCAGCTGGGAGCCGAGCTCAGGGGAGAGAGGATGAGGGGAGAAACCCAATACCCACCTTGGCTCAGCTGTGGCTTAATTTAGAGCAGGGAGGCTCTGCTGGGGTGTTTTTCCATTTACAGCTGAACCTTGTTCCTTTTGTCATACACAGGGTGAGGGCCCTGCAGCTTGCAGGGCAGTAGCAGCTGCTGGTGGGGTTGGCAAACTAATTTTCAACTTAGTTTCCCTTTCCCATCTGCTTTCTCTCCATTTCACACTGGTGAGGGACTGAAATCTGTCTCCTCCTCACACCTCTGTCCTGCTTTGGAGACTTGAGAAGGGCATGAGCCATGAGGGCAGCCCCAAACAATGGTTCTAAATTGGAGGAGCTGTTACAGTGGGATGGGCTTTGAGCTGCTGGCTCATCTTCTGCTAGGTGGATGGGTGGAGCTGAGCCCAGTACTGCCTATATTTAACTGTGTTAATGCAACTGAACTCATGTTGAGGCTGGTTTGGAGAGCTGCACTCTTGCCATGCCTGCTCTTTGGAGGCAGACACCTTGTAACAGGCTGAAAGGAAAAGAGAATTCAAAGGTCCTTTTTATGGCCAGTGGTTCAGTTGTACTTTTGGAAGTGGAGGAGTCCATCAGGCACCAACTTTTGGCTCAGCCCAATCATTTGGAGGACTTGTGTTCTTAGTGGGCATTGGCCAGATCACAGTTGTTTCACCATAGAGTTGTTGTGTCACAAGGGGACACATTTCCAAGGAAAGCAGGGACTAGGAAGCTTTCAGATCAAGCCCAGATACCTCCCTAAAAAAAACACTGTAGCTCAAACAGTGGGAGAGCACGGGAGAGATTCTATGGTGAGAACCACTCCTATAGGCTTTTGCAGGCAGTGGGGCAGATACTGTCCCTGGTTCTACTCTCTGAGTGATGGGGTGAGGGGCATGGGGCTGCCACTTCCAAGATCTGCCAGGGTATTTTACCCTCATCCACAAAATGACTGCAAGAAAATCAGTCTCATACCTTGAGAACTGGGAAGCAGTTGCTGCAGGAGTCAGCATGGGGAGAATTTGAGGGCAGGTCACTGTGGAAGTGCAGAGGGAATTTACTTCAAAATGAAGGTTGTCCTAGTTTTGAGCCACAAGCAAAACGAGAGAAAAGGTATTTTACACCTTCCCAAGGAGTAAAATACAAACGCTCCACACTGGATTGGAAGTTTAAGTGTAAATTCTATTTACAAACATATACAAAAGGTATTCAGGCAGCAGGAATATATATATACAAACTAAGCCCAGGTCTCTCCCCAGGGCTCACCAAAACAAAACCTTCCTGAGCCTTCCCAAAACCTGCCTACTTTCCAGCCTCAGCAGGCTCAAGAGCAGGTCAAACTGTTTCCCCCCCAACTAGAACCAGGCCTCAACTGGCCCAGTGGTGTAGCTGCCATCCAAGGCCAGGAGAAGGTCTCCTCTCCCTCCACAAATTCACTTTGCACTGCCGGTGGCTGGAGTTAAATAAAACCTGACAAATCTCACGCTCACAGAGAGGCTGACAAAGCAAACCAGGAAAAGAAGAGCAGCTTTCTAGACCTTCATCTGAGAAACAAAAGCAGCACTGTAGAGAAATGAGTAGCCAGCCATTTGTTAGCAGTCCCCAAGGCAAGCTCACTGCACACTACTGCCTTATTAGCTTGCACTTGGCGTTCTCACCATGCTGCAGTTGGAAAGGACAGAGATGCTTGCAGGTACTCCCAGGCCAGGCTAACCTACTCTCTAGGCAATTAAGTACTACAGAAAGCCTGAGACGGAGAAGGTATCAGTGTGCTGATAAAAACAGAACTCTATTTCTTCCTGGCATGACTTTGGAAAGAAGCTGGAATAACTTGTGTATAGCAAATCCCTTCATGAGCTGATAAAGGCAGCAGCATAGTGAGGATCGAGTCCCCTTGAGGAAAATTCTGCTGAAACTGGGGAGGGTTTGCCCAAACTCACCCTGCACAATTGCAGCTTCCCAAACTGCACCAGCTTATGGTGTATGCAGTCTGAGAGCCAGCTGCCTGCTAACTCTTACAGACAGGATCTGCTGATGTGCAAAACCTTCACTTTTGATGTATTTCATCTCCATTTCTCATCTTTTCCTGCAAATGCTGAAGAAATGGCATGATCCCAGACTGCAAAACTACACTGCCACTGCATTTCAATTGGTGGGCAAGATGCCTGGGCTCTCTCCCTGCTTTGCAGACCAAAGGACTCTGAGCATCTCTTCCCTTGTTTTTGCTGCCAAATGGCTTGTAAAAAGATATCCTTCACTTGGTGCATTGTGTCTTGATACAGTTTAAAGCCTTCCTCTTTCTTTCTCACAGTAGTCTCTAAGGCAGGCTTCAGAGATCTGTTCTCCTCCAGCTGGGTCACAAGTTTATCAGAAAGCAAAACTAAGAGAATTGAGTGTTGCAGCACTGGCAGCATGTGCCAGTGAGCCATATGTGCTCTGTAACATACATCAGTTTCCTATCTGTGCTTCATGGGCTGATTCACAGTCACTCCAGGAAGAATTTTCCTGCGGGCTGCTTCACAGTCACTCCAGGAAGAACTTTCCTGCGGGCTGTGATGAACTTCACTGCTTTGTCACGGGACAGGGGACAGTGACCATGTCTGAGGATGGCAGATTGCCCCTCCTGTACTTAGGTGAAGATATAATTGATTCACACTCCTGTGTAAGCGAAATCAGAAGCTCCAGCTGCAAGCTACCAACCTGAATTTAGCAGCCAGCACATAGGAAAACCTCCACACCTCTGCCACAGCTCAGGCAGCTTCTCAGAGTGATCCCCTTGCTGCTGCACGTCCTTAAGACATCGGCAGGAGGTGGGCTGATCCCTTCTCTTTGCTCTGCTCACGCTACCCTACCATGATACAGAATCTGCAGGGTGGAGTTGAAGAGAAACAAACTGCAAGTCACTTGGATGGGACTGTGTCTGTCTCTCCATCTAGGATTTATGGCTCCTCAAGTTGTCTAGAGGAGGATTACAGACTGCAAGATGCTTTTCCTCTGATGCTACTGGTATGGTGAGCAGAAGGAATCTGGGAATGAACTGGGCTTTTACAAGAGAAACTCAGCTGTGCTGAGCCACAGGCCACAACTAGGGGAGCAGAACAGGACTCTGAAGTACCAGGAGGGTTAGCTTTCAGGTGTACAGCTTATCCTTAGCTTCATGACTCTTCTGCCAGGGACTTCGGGAACTATTTGCAGAGAGACATCTCTGAAGCTAAGCATGAGAAAGGACACCACCACCCTTGACAGATCTGGAGTAACTCCTACTTCACTCTTTTTCACTTTGTCTTATCCCAGCACAAGTGGAGTCAGGACACAACTCCCATCCTGGGGAAAGAGGCAGCAGCATTTTGCTGCTCCACAAACTCACTTTGCATTGCTGGTGGCTGGGGCTAAGTCTGACAAAGGTCACACTCACAAAGAGGCTGATAAAGCAGGAAAGGCAGAACAGCTTTCAAGACCTTGGCCTGAGAAACAAAAGCAGCACTGTACAGAAATGAGTAGCCATCCATTTGTTAGCAATCCCAAAGGCAAGCAAGGCCAGAAGGAGAGAAGGAGGGAAAAAGAAGCAAGATCCAAGAACAAGCTGTGCTTCAAACTGTATAGGAATTTTGCAGACCAATGGAATGGGACAAACATATATCTCTTAGGTTTTCTTCAGCCCCTCTGAAAGTCCACTTCTCTGGACTCTCTCTAATTCTCTGGAAAACCTCTATTTACAGTTGAGACACTAATGTTAAATCTGTAACAAGTATCAAACCCCCCTATTTACAGTTGAGACACTAATGTTAAATCTGTAACAAGTATCAAACCCCCCTGAGGAAAACTCTGCTGAAACTAGGGAGGCTTTGCCCAAACTCACGCTGCACAATTCCAGCTTCCCAAACTGCACCAACCTATGGTGTGTGCAGTCTGAGAGCCAGCTGCCTGCTAACTCTTACAGACAGGATCTGCTGATGTGCAAAACCTTCACTTTTGATGTATTTCATCTCCATTTCTCATCTTTTCCTGCAAATGCTGAAGAAATGGCATGATCCCAGACTGCAAAACTACACTGCCACTGCATTTCAACTGGTGGGCAAGATGCCTGGGCTCTCTCCCTGCTTCGCAGACCAAAGGACTCTGAGCATCTTCTTAACTCTTCTCTTGTTTTTGCTGCCAAATGGCCTGTAAAAAGATATCCTTCATTTGGTGCATTGTGTCTTTGTACAGTTTAAAGCCTTCCTCTTTCTTTCTCACAGTAGTCTCCAAAGCAGGCTTCAGAGCTTTGTTGTCCTCCAGCTGGGTCACAAGCCTGTCAGGAAACAAAAGACAAATTTTCAGGTGAGATATGGAGCTTCAAAGCAAAGGAGCACAGTGCTGCAGCTCCGGGGAAGTAAACCCTGAAAGGCATCTTCTCTGGTAATGTTATGACAGGCAGAGAGCCCCAGGGTGAGGCGAGTGAGAAGGCAGAAAAGACACCATTTGGGAGGTTGCCTAAAGCAAATCAGTCTCCCCCTCACATCAGGACTTGTACTCTTGAGAAAAAAAAAA
>VWZI01000780.1:544121-575216 GCA_013396835.1 Psilopogon haemacephalus | reverse complement strand
AAAAAAAAAAAAAAAGAGATGTGTGTGTGTTGGGATGGAAATTGTCAATGATTCCCTTCTGAGAACAGAGGGTCCCACATGTTGGCTGGATCCTTCTCGCAGGAAAGTCTGCTGCCTCCCTGGGAGCAGGGTCAGAGATGTTACCAGAAGGCTGCCTACTCTAGTACAGCCCTCTGATTATTATCCCTTGCTAAGTTATGCAGGTGGGAAGTGGTGAGGTTGAAACCAGAAGTTCAAAAGCTAAGATGTTCACTGTCAGTCCTCTGGGATTATTCTTTGCTAATTAGGAATCTGGATAAGACAGAAAGAAGGAAAAACCCAAACACACACACACACATACACCAAAAAGCATGAGTATATTTAACAAACAACTGGGTTGTTTCTAGCTAGGCAGTATCACTGTTTCCTTCCCTTGAATTGAAGAGACCAGACACTAGATTAGCAATTAGATCAGCTCCCTCCAATTCTGCACTTCCAGAAAGAAAAACTGTTAATTAGTGGGTTCTCTGGTCTCTGTTTCACACTCAAGCTTTTCATTCCTTCTTATTTCCTCAACTATCTGGCATGAAAGCACTCAGATAACCTACATACCCTGCTGCAGAGGTGCAATATAGACTTGTTGACTTGTTTCTTGTATGAACTCCAGAGTGTGGGGCTGAGCTCTCTTCAAAGAAGGGTGGTGAAATAGTTACCTGCTCCTGGATTTAGAGAGAATTTCTTCTTATTAGTCTTACTGCCAATCCTTTTTGACATTTGCTTTTAGTCCTGAAGCAAGCAAGACTAATGAACTAAATATTTAGTAAGAGAAACCTGTCACATTGGCTAAGAAGAGCCCATTTGCTTCACCTATGAAATGCCCATCCCCCAGAGGTGCAGCACCAGCTACTGCAGCACAGTGATTTAATCAAAAATGGCTCAGATCCTGGACACCTTGTCACTGTACAGTTGCAGAAGGAATCTAAGCAGAACACAGGTATGAGCACAGATCAACACATCAACTCTTTACTGGGTTGCATAAATGCCTGAGACCTCCAAAATTCAGTTGAACTCCTCACCTAGAGCACTGTGGCCAGCTCTGGAGTCCTCAGCACAAGAAAGGCATGGACTTGCTGGAGTGAGTGCAGAGGAGGTCATAAAAATTACCAGAGGTCTGGGTCTCTCTGCTATGAGAACAGGCTGAGAGAGTTTGAACTGTGCATCCTGGAGAAGGCTGCACGGAGACCTTCTTGGAACCTTTTAATACTTAAAAGGGCCTATCAGAAAGATGGGGACAGATTTTTTAGCAGGTCCTCTTGTGACAGAACAAGGGGTGGTGATTTTAAACCCAAAGAGGAGATATAGACTGGTGAAACACTGACCCAGGTTGCCCAGATCTCTGGAAGCATGTAAGGTTAAGTTAGATGATGAGTTTCTGAGGAACCTGATCTAGCTGAAGCTGTCCCTGCTCACTGGAGGGGCACTGGACTAAAGAAACTTCAGAATTTCCTAACCCAAATCATTCTACGACTCTACAATACTTTACAGAGAGGAGAAGGTGTGAAGCAATCATTTCCGTCCCTATTCAGGATAAAGCCTCCTCTGAATCCTCTTCCTGTAAATGTAAATCATTCTATGCACTGGATGGCTAAATGACAGTACCCCTCGAGGGCCTGAGCATCATGCAGATGTTAGAGTGGTGACTCCAACTCTCCTGCACGAACTGAGATCGTAGTGAACAGCAACAAGCCACTTTTTGCATCACAGCCCTGCTCCAGAGAGCATTTTTTGTCAAATATGCATATCACCAAGAGCAATATGATAGGAGATGCACAGAATTCTGCTGCACTGCAGGGCAGTCCCCTTAGGACCTGAGACCATGCATTTCTGCATGGAGCAGGTCAAGAGCTTGGAAAGGTCTCTGATGAGGCTTGTGACCTCTCTGATCACTGTAACTCAACCTGATGGCATCCTAGTATTTGCCAAATTGAAATTCCTACTGCTGCTGTTCATATCCTGGCACTTAAAGTCTTTTCACTTTATCAAAATACACATAAAAAGGGATACCACTGGAAAAGCTTCCCTAAGAATATTTGCCATTTTATTGGTTTAGACACTTTACAGAATCAGAGTCCTTAGGCAATAAAAGGATCTGATCAGGGGAATAAAAATTTAACATCCACCATGAATTCTTCTCCTTTAACTATGCCAGGGAGGCTTTCATATTTATAGCAGGAGATTATCACGTTCATGAGATAATAAATTACACCAGATCTAATTACTTCATCACCAGCAATAGTTTTTCATAGGCAGTGACAGGCCTTAAATTGGGATGCGTCCTTTAATTCTGCTCTTAACCTTCAGATGAATCCCTCAGACAGAAGTGCAAAGGGAACACAGCAATGAGCATGGTGACAACACAGAGCAGGGTCAGGATTTTCTGTAGGCTGCCACCTCATCAAAACAACATCTTGCCAAAGCCTTGGTCTCACTTAAATCTGTGGCAAAATCCTTTTGCATCAAGTGGGGCTAGTATTTCACCTTTACTGGACCACTGGGCTGAGTAGGTCCAAATCACCACATGCAAGGTCAAGCACTTGTGAAGTTCCAGTAGATAGGAACCAAAATGTTGTTGCTGTCTGTTAACCACTGAGGTTGGATGGGGGGACCGAGTTGTAGTTAAATGCTCCATGCTCCTCAGGGGCAGTTTCTGTCCACTTGTTGTGGATTGTGGGGGTGCTCCAAACCCCCCATCCCCCTCCCCTTTGTGGTGTTTGAATGGGGAAAGAGAAAAGGCACAAAAAGGGCCTGGAGAAGCTGCCTTCCTCCCACCTTGGGCTGGAGTCTGCTCACATGTGCCTTACCCCATGCCATGTGAAAAGTCTCACACTGTGGCCAGCATGGGGTGCACTAGGCTGGGTTTTTCCTGCTTCGTATCTATGCCGTTGTCCACAATTTGTCTAGGAGATATCAAATGGGAGCAGGAGGCTTCTTCTGGTTTTCCTCTACCTGGCTTCTTCCCCTCCAGGCCAGAAAGCTGCTGTCCCCACCACTGCTCTTGCTGAAAAGCTGCACTCGCATGGACTTACAACTGCAGTTTATTGGAAGGCTGTCCAATACCAGGACACAAAAGTAACTCTCACAAATTGCTACTCTGCCTTAGTGAGTAAACTCAGCTTTTTTTTCCTAGAGTCCCTGGGGCTTTTGCCTGCTGTTTTGTTGTGGGGCAGAAGCCTGTCTATGGCTTCTCTTCTCCAACTTCTGACCCTTCAAACTGTTAGTTATTAACTACATATTGTAAAATACCTCCCAACCGAATACCCTAATAGAGGTAATAGCTAATAGAGGATACTTCAATCTGTAATTCCTGTAAATAAATTCTCCTAAAATTTTGTACATAGTTTGGGGTGGAGTCTTTGCAGTAATAAATAATTGTATTTTTATAATTCTCACCTTGTATTATTTATTAATAACTGCAGCAGGATCCACTTGCAGTTTTTCAAGCTGCTGTTGCAAAATGACACGTCTCTGCCTCCCTTCCTGGAGTCTCTTTTCAGCCTCCAAGAGTTGATCACTGCCTTCCTCCACCCTGAGAGGCAAAAAAAGGAATTAGTTCAGCTGGTTTATGTCGTGACTACTAAAGATCAGTCAGTCTTGATACTGAATCCTGCTTCATGCTGCACAGCTCCCAACAAGGGGAAAACGGAGACTATTCTGTGCCTCCAAAGGCAGAAATCCCAGTGCTGTTGTTCCAGATGACATCCTCCAAACCTGCACAACAGAATTAACTAATGGGAACAGTTGGGAAAAAATGAGTTCATTAGTGGAGGCTGCCTGGATCCCTTAACACTGCCTACTTGTGTGAATTTACTGCTCAGATGAGCAGGCAAGCTGCAGATTGTCGAGGAGAGTTCTTTTATTACAAGAATAACAAACTGTGTGGTTTTTAAACACACAGGGAAATTTTGGAAGGAAAATAGTTTATAAACCCACTGTCTAGCATTTAACTGCTTTCTGTCAGTTATCTGCAAGCAACAAAAGAAACTCGACTGTGCTTTTAGTAAACTTGGCCATTGGATACTACCTGTGGAAGGAAGTGGGAAAGAAACTGATGGTGCATTCTGCAGTGCAGAACAGAAGAAGAGCCAAGTGCCTCTTTATTTGCCCCAAAGAACATCTTAGAAAATTAACTACACAAATCTGCTGTGTGCCCACAGATGCAGTCGATGTCCATTTCCTGTGGGGCAGCACCTGATAACAAATGATTAAAAAGGAGTTGAAAGCCAGAGAGAAACCTCAATCGACTTCCCATGTTGTATGGGGGGAAAAAAAAGAAAGAATTTCCTTCTTGACCCCATGGGTGATAGTTGATTAGCCCCTGAATCAAGAGGCTTCATTAGTCTTATTTCCCTTCTAGCTGGCACAGCTAGAAAAATTTTACAACTGTAATGAAATTGTATCACTGTCGTCAAAATCTAGCCACGGGCAAGCCTCTGACCTCCTGTGGCAGTGAATTATCAGGCTGGTGACATGCTATGAGACATTCTATTTCTCTTAGTGGTTCTGAATTCACTAAACTTCCATTTAACCAGGAGTTCCCCTAGACACATCCGCTCTAGACAAACAGCAGAGGAAAAATGACAAGATCCGTTGTTTTTTATTAAATCTTCTGCCAGTATGAAGAACTTAAACCTTCCTCTAGCTCTTACCCTTCCCCCCAGCAGGGCTCAATCCTGCAGAACCTGTCAGTACTTCCTGACAGCATGTTCTGCTCTGCAGTGATTGTGAAACACTTCAAAATTCCAGCAGCTGCTGCAGAAAAATTCCACTCAGGTGCCATTCCTAGTGCTCCTCTCTTGGCTTAAGCATTATATGTTACTTGAGCTTTGCTGACCCACACACCAACAGGGGAAGGAAGATGAGAAATGCCTGATTTTTTAAACATATTTTCCTGCTGAAATATGACTGGGTGTTCTATTATCTTGAGGCCTTCCAAGAGTTATTGCAGGCAGCCTCACAAAATTTATTTTACCTGCAGGAGCTCTTGATAAATATCTGATAACTGGAGCTGCTGAATCATCAGTCCATGGCATATTTTACAAGCAAGTGTGCATTTCATTGACTCTGTGCTCTCCATCATCCCATCTCCATGATGGCCCCATTTTGCCTATCACACCTCCATCCTTATCTAATTGCATAGCTCTATTAAAATCATCAGGCTTACAAACAGGAATAAAATCCCTTCAGTGTGATTTTCCAGGATTTAGGATGGTAATTTTACCATAGTTACAGAAAAAAATATTTTTTTCTGACTGTGATTAATTGTATTGGGCAAAAGTGAGACAAGGGAGAAATGTTAACTAGTATAAAATAGAGTAAAAATGTAAAATAAAGCAAGTGAGAAAACAGTGCCAGATAAAAGTACATCATCCCACAAGCTGGAACATATATTTAGGAATCAAAGAATATATATTCTCTAACTGGGAGGAAAAAAAAAATAAAAAGCAGTAGCTCAAAGAGATCTAAAGAGAAAAGATTTTGCTTCCCTTGCTCTAAAATACTTTTTATAAGCTTTAAATATCATCCTGAATAACTGAGAAAGAAAAAAAAAAAAAAAAAAAACTACCGCCAGCTTTAGCTTTAGCTAAACCAGAAGAAATTCATTTAGAAGAGGATACAGCAAAGCTTAAAAGAATGGGAAAAGCTTTTGGAACAGCAGTCAGATTATAACTATAATTACAGTATTTACTGCTGATGAATAATATCGCTGCCTAAATATCACCGCACATACATAAATACAGGAATTCTGGTTTTATCTGGGTGCAGGATGCATGAAGATGACTTCATTCTATCTGCCCTTTGTTCTGAAAGAGTAATAATGATTTAAAAAAAAAAATAATCATCAGCCAAGCAAGGAAATTGAGCAGAAAAAACTGTAGCAGCCTCTGTTTTAAGGAAAGGATCACACTGGTTGAGCACTGGTTGAGCATGGTAGTGTGCTGCATGCTGTAGACTCTCACATGTCTCCAGCACTCCTTAATCACGGCATCCCACAAAGGAGACTGGCAGAACAGGCCACTACCTTTTCTGCAGCACAGCAAACAGGTCCAGGAGCTTGTCTCTTTCCACTTCAGCAGCCTGGTAGAGAGCCTCCTGCTCCGTGATCTCTGCCTGCAGCACTTTCAAATCCTGTCTATCAGTGCCAGAGAGCCTGAAAGCAGCAGAAGCATAGAGACTCTGTTTCCCATTTAACAAATGAAAGAAATGAAACAAAGGCAGGATTTGAAAAGCATATCAAGATACACTTGTCAGAAGCCCAAGGCAGAACGCAGAGCCAGGCTCACTACCTCCCCCCAACATCAGTCTCTAGACTGCAATAAGCGGGACAGAAACAGTGAGTTTCATTAGAAACATATTTTCTTTTGCAAAGATGTTTTTCCTTCCTATCACCCTGAAAACAAACTTCCACCTTGGATCAGTTCACTCTCCCTCACTCTCCTCCCATTGCTACTGCCAAAGCAAAAGGATTCTGCATGTGGATTTTCCAAAGTGCAAAGCTAAGCTATTAAATGACAGGCTGTCGATTCTCTCCCACTGAAAGGCTTCAGGCAGCACTAGTACAATGGTTGTTCTTGTGCCTAAGATGTGATGAAAGGAAGGGGCAGTTTTCCCATGTAGCTCATTATTATGCACTTCATGACTTCTTTGACCTCTCCTCAGGGCAGTATTCAGATCTCCTTTAGCCCAAAAAGCAGGAGAAATCTTAGTGACTGGGGGTGAAGTGGGAAAAATAGGATTTATGTGGTGTAAAAACCAGCAATCAATTAAAAGATCACGATTGCAAGAAGACATTAGAGCTTGTGTCAGAGCTCTTTGGCAGTATCATGTAGAAAGGATGGTGAAAGCAGTTGCTTATTTCAAAACCAAAGCAGACAAACAGAAGTCCCCACTCACTGCTGAGGGCTGGACTAGATGATCCTTAAAATCCCTTCCACCCCAACCCATTCTATGATTTTAAGACTTGCCAGCAGCTTGTAGAGCATGGCAGGAACCCTCCCTTGTTTGTGATGAAGTTTCTGTACATACCTTCCAGGTGTGATGTTACTACCAAGAACAGAAGGCTGAGTAGCTGCTGATTCTACAAGTGTATGGCCCATCTTGGACACTATGCTGGGAGGAGAGAAGCTTTGTTAAGCACTGAGCTTTACAGAGGGCAGCTGCTCTGCAAGAAATTTGGTCACTTTCCAGTGCCTCTGGTTATTGCTGCCTTGTAGGGAAAAAACTCCCAGAGCTTCCTAAGTGGGTATCACACAGGCACAGTGTACACCATAGCTCAGCTTGCTCCTTGACTCCAAATCATGCTGCAAAATCACCTTGTGTCTCCCACGAATAAAAACTGTAAGGGTCACAGCTTACAGCTCAGTGTCTGACCTCTGAGCTTCTGGAGATACTTTGCTGGCCCTCCAGACCAGCACTGTGAAGCTCCACGACACAGAGGAGCCATACAGCAATTCCAGAGCAGGGAATTTTATTGCTTGGCTCAGCTTGAGCCTGCAACCACACAAGCAGCCACTGTTGCTCTGTTTCCACACCTGAGTGCACAAAGCATTCATCTGCCACCTTCACCCACGTGGGTGACAGGCAAGCCCAGGTTACCATGCTTGTTTGATGGTGCTTGAATGTTGCTATGCTGTCATAACCAACAGAATCCTTGTTCTGCAACAAGATGCACAAGTTTTATTTCCAAATGGCAGTTTTCTGAAGCCTTTTCCTTTGTGGAGATGCTCATGAAAATCTGTAAGGTTTGTTAGTGTAAGAGGAGTCAACTGATAACACTAACGTACCAGAGAATCATTTTGGTTGGAAAAGACCTTTGAGATAAGTCCAGCCATTCTCTAATTCTACCAAGTCTGGTGCTAAATCATCACATCTCTGCATCCTTTAAACACCTACAGAGATGGGGATTCAACCACTTCCCTGGGGAGCCTGTTTCAGTGCCTGAGAAACCTTTCAGTGAGTTTCTTCTAATATCCAACCTCTCCTGGGACAACTCAAGGCCATTTCCTCTTATCCTATCAATTGTTACTAAGGAGAAAAGACCAACCCCCACCTCACTACCACCTCTGTTCAGAGAGCTGTAGAGATGACACTGCAAGTCAAGATGAGTTTAATGTGTGCTTGGAACTAAAAATTCTAATGTCTGTTTGTTTCTGAACTTGAGCTTGGCACCCTAAAAGCAAATATCTGCAGGCTTAGCCCACATTCCCTTGTCTTTAGGCTGCAGCTAATAGAGGATAAAGCCTTTGTATTGTGGAACATGCAGAGCTGCCTTCCAGGCTAGGAGGGGTTAATCCTGAAATCAAGTTAATGTTGATAATGACAGAAGTGGCTCATTGTAACAATGCAGATCACAGGATGGGAGGGGTTGGAAGTGACCTCTGGAGATTAAGTCCAATTCCCCTGTCAGAGCAGGACCACAATGCAGCACAGGATGCACAGGAACACATCCAGACAGGTCTTGAAAGTCTCCAGAGAAGGAGAATTCACTAGTCCTCTGGGGAACCTCTTCCACTACTCTGTGACCATTACAGTCAAGAAGTTCCTCCTCACGTTGAGGTGAAACTTCCTGTGCTGTAGTTTACATCCATTGGCCTTTATCGTATCACAGGACAAAAGTAAGAAGATGCTGTCCCTTCATTCTTGACACCCAGCCCTCAGATATTTATATGCATTTATTAGATCCCCTCTCAGTCTTCTCTCCAAACTAAAAAAAGTCTCCCAGCCTTTCCTCACAAGGCAGATTTTTACTTTGGCATCTCCAAGGGGTTTTAGTTCCTATTTATAGCATTTTAAAATTTCATCTTTCCTGATAGGAAAAGATGATTCACTAAAGCAAAATGGACTAAAGAGTTCATCAGCATGTGAAAGTTAATGGAATGAGGGGGGCCTATAGAACGAGTTCTCACCAGCCCCTGCAGCTTTCAGACTCACCCACTGGCCCTCTGATGTGTCAGCTATTTTCATGACATAGCTTTGTCAGCCACACATCCAGGCATTAATTCATGTGCTGCACTTAGTGGCTTCTACAAAGCCATTACCCAAGCTCACTTGTCCAACCTGCCTTCCTGCTTACCACCAGCAGACATGCAAAGTAAAAAAAAGTGGGTAAAATACAGATTTTCTTCAGGAGACATAGGAGAGGTGGGAGAATAAAGTCAGTCAGGAGGGCGCAACAGTGGAGGGAAAACATTCTTGATTTGAATGTTTCTGTAACCCCAACTCAGACACTAATAACTTTTATTAAGCTGTACTAATGCTGTGTGCAGACCCAAGGGCACATCTGACCGTTTCGAAGCCAAATTAAGTGTCTAAAGTGATGTGGCAGGCAAGTTAAAATTACATAGAAGAAAGCAGTGGCAACTTTAACTTGATGAAAAATGTCCTCCTTCCTCAGAAGACACTCTCAACTTCTCACTGTCAATTAGCCCATGAACTCTTTATAACAAAACGGGCACTTTAACTGGAAATTGCTCTGGTATTGCAGTTGCTTTACACAACCAGAGCGACCCAGAGTCACATCAGTGTAAACAAGAACCAGATTTTACCACAGTGTTTAGGGTAATTTACATGGTTCTCAGTGAGGTTTTAAAAAGGGTGTTGGTAAAGAGCAGAGAATGTGGTATGCTTTCAACATTTCTGCAAGGAAACTCTACTCAGAGTTTATTTAGTGATTTAAACAATGCGCCAGTGATTAACTGCTTACCTAGAATGGTGTTTTGTATTAATTCACCATCTCCTCTCAGAAGTCTGCCCATTACAAGTCCAGTTTCTCATAAGAGAGAAGAATTACAGGCACTTAAGCTAACCACATAAACATTATCTGAGCTGGAGAAAGACAATTAGCTGCACTGCCACGATGCCAAATGGAGTCATGTCTGCAAATCTTTCTATCTTTCTCTGTTCCAGGACCAAAGTCCAAGAGCTAATGTGATCAGAGATTTCCACCTACTGTAAACAGGCTGCCACAGCTGCTGGCATGCAGCACTTGTGGTTTGATGCATTGTCTAGGAAAATCAGGCTTCTGAATAACTCTCAACAACTTCAAACATTGACACCAAGGTCACTTACCGAGCAGATCCAACCCGTTCACCTTGACTGCTGTCTGATGCCAGAGGATCAAGCAGAGTAAAACCTGGATCTTCTGAGTGCTCAGAAGGTGGTGGATCAGCAGCTCCTGAACCGTTCCACTGATGGGCAGGCTTCTTCTGTTAACATTGGAGCAGGTTACAAAATCCATTACACAGTTCAAAAGAAAATAGCTGCATCAATGCCTAATCAGCAGCTTATGATTATTGTCCAAGCATGTCAGAACTTTTGATTTTATAAGACCTTCTCAGAAACTTTTCACTTGTTTCCATCCATTGCAAAACTCAAGTGAAAAAAATGCAGTTTCATGTGAAAGTACAGCGTGCACGAGCGTGTGGTGGTTTAGCAGTTATCTGCCCCCCTACAATTTGAAATAACCCAGGCTAGTACTCAGTCAGCTGGAAGTTAAGGAATTAAGCTTTATATTTACAGCAATGCACAATGTACAAGCAGATATTTACAATGTATTACAAACATATACAGTAAAAAGGTCATACAGAAACACCACAGCCCTCCCACAGATCAAAATCCCTAAGAGGGCTTTTAACCAACCACCCCTACCACCTTCCCCCCTTCCCCAATCTTATCTCACCATCTGTTTCATGCAGCAGATAGGCAGAGGTAGATGGGCCAGGGGGGTTAGCAACAGGAAAGAAGTTAGTGGAATTATTCAGATTCAGCTATGAAAGGCAGGGAGAAAGAGCCATGCAAGAGCAGCCACAGCCCAAAGAGGTCTGAAGCAGTCTGACCCTCTGACTTATCTATATTTGGGCTACAATTCTGAAACAATTTTTTTTCTTTCTCAGTAAAGCTATGAGTGAAGTTGCACCATCAGTGCTTTCCTCTATCAGTCTATAGTCTAATTTCTCATTCAAGTCCCCCAATTAGTTCAAACCAGCACAAAGTGTCACTGGAGAACCCTCAGTGCAGCAACACCACTAACCAGCACTGTCAATTTGTGTCCCTAACCCAAGATTTCTCTTAGGGTCAATGCTCTAGGCCCCAACACTGACAGATTCCTCACTACAACCATTTATATACACCAATGAGACCTGGATATCTAACAACTCTAACTAAACCTAACTGCAAGATACCAGCCCACAAGAGAAGCTTTTGGCAGGTTGATGGACTGCCTCTCCACTCCTGTGCCTGTGCTCAGGCAATGGTACCACCTCTGTCACCTTGCAACGCTGAACCATAAAAGCTAAAAATATTTTTACCATACTAGTCCACAAAGGGGTCAACCTTCCCAATCCTTTCATTTGTATCATGAAATATGTCTGAAACCAACCAAATCCATATTAATAGCCTGGAGATACGAGGGAAAGAAAGTTCTTGAAGTGGTTCACAGTAGCTGATGTTAATGTACTAGGGGTCCCATCACCATCATGAGGGGACATAGGTGGCTATCACAGCAGTCTGCTAATGTTGGCCTCATCAATGTTTGATTCCTCCCAGCTAAGCATGCTGAGTGCTGAGAAGTCTCTACTGCAGCCCAGCCCTTGCTGTCAGAAATGTGGTACAGCCTTGGCATGAAGCCACATGTGATTGTGATTGGCATTTCTGTTCTCTGCTGCTTAAACAGCTTGAAGAAAAGCCACATACAAACCAGAAAGAAACTGAAGAGTTACAAGAGAAAATTCCTGTGGCAACATTCCATCAGGAGAGAGTGTCAGTAGGGCAGATATTAGTGTCTCAAGCCAGCAACCATCTCAAAGAGAGAGAAGCAGAAGAGCAGATCTAAAATGATTACAAAGTTCATTTCTTCTGACCTGAAGTGTGAGTTGCTCAATTTCTTTTTCCAGCTCTTTAACCTTTGCTTCTCGTTCAACCACCAGCTGTCTCAGCTGCCCTATAAGGCACTGTGATCTCTGAGCCTCACTGTTCCAGTATGGCCATAGCATCTGCTGGGAATCCTCATACTTCTCAAGCTGCTGGCTCAGGTGCTTTAACATTTCCTGCATTTCCTTGTGTTGGCTCTGCTAAAATAGAAACAGAGTGAGATCTTCAGGTTAGCAGGGCCTGTTGTGACAGGACAAGGGGTGATGGTTTGAAACTAAAAGAGGGAAGATTTGGGATATAAAGAAGACATTTTAAACACAGGATAGTGGAACACTGGCCCAGGTTGCCCAAAGAGGTGGGAGATACTTCATCTCTGGAACCATTCCAAGTCAAGTTGCCTCAGGCTCTAAGCAATCCGACCTGGCTGAAGATGTCCCAGCTTTCTGCAGGAGGTTTGGATGAAATGAGCTTTAAAGGTCTCTTCCAACCCAAAACATTGTATGATTCTATTTTCTAATTTTATTTTTGTTTGTTATTGTGACTAGGGAAGACTATTTAGAACCATGACAGGGCAAAAAATGTCTTGCAAGACCATGAGAGCAGCCATTTATTTCAGCATAACTGCATCTTGAGTCCCTGCTAGCATTCTTGTTTTTTAAGGAGTCAAAATCCTTTCAGCTCCAGCTACTGCAAGTGAATGTGCCCACAGTTTAGTGCTCATAGTTCAGCTTGTTTGTTTTGGGCAAATTGAAGTCTAAGATTGCTCCCAATGGAGCTGAAAGCAGAAAAGTGGATACAGTCCAGCTTTGTGGGTCAGGAATGAAGCCCCTACCTGCCAGAAAATCCTATTTCAATCCTGCAGAATGTTTCCTTCAATACTTGCAGCTCGGAGCCACTTAACTGCAACTGTGTCATGCCTGGTGCTGTCTTACAGCCTTTACATGATCTGAGCCCAAATGAAGGGCTTTAGCTGACTAGGGATCCTCTAGCTGTCTCAGCCTGATTCATCAGGCCCCTGTATGCCCAAAGGTTGTCTGTGTCATCATGTCATTAAATGAGATCATGCTTCATCATTTCTAGAAAGACAGCTGATGTGTAGGGGCTGGGACCAACAGTCAGACTGTACCAGTAAGGTGTCGATGAGCTCGTCGTCATGTTTTCCTTTCTCCAGCAGGGTTATGATCTGTCCCTTTAGGGTTTTCACCTCACTGCACAGTACTTTGTTCCTGGCTTTTGATGCCTCGAGTTTAGTTTTCACTTCTTCATGACTCTTTTGGAGTGCATTGTGTTCCTCAGTGAGTCTCTGCAGTAATGCAAACACATAGGAAATGACACCAAGACTTGGTGAGCTGAAGGAATCACACATCACCTGGTAGGATATAAAAAGTGGAACTGGCACATACCAGATCATCATTCAGTGGCAATTTTAAGTGCTACTACTCACTACTGAAGGCAGCTCTGTCTGCTCAGGAGTACAAGTGGACCATATTAGTTCAATAGGTGCCAGGAAGCAAATGGCAATTTAGTGTGAAAACCTAGCTCTGCCTCATTTTCCTGCCTCGTCATTCTCTCTGGGGAAACTTCCTTAGGATGTGGTCTATCAGAAGCTGTCCCTGGCATAGGCTGCCCCCAGAGACATATCTTCAACCAGATGAAACTGGTTTGGGAGCGTGCTACCAGTTAAGTACTGCTGGACAAGTACAGGGGAAGATATTGAGAACGAAGCCTGAAAGAGAAAGGCAGAAATGGAGCCATGCATATTACAGTTATTGAGGAACATCTTTCCTGTGCTATGTGCCTGTAGCTATAAATCTCCCCTTTCATTCTCACAGCCAAGAGGAAAGGTGTGTGTCACTCCACTGCTCCTTCTGTTGCATGGTCAACCTGCAGTGAGGAAAACAGCATCTACCTAAGCTCTGGGGTAGTGCCAGGTGGCCTCTACAGAGGCAAAGACAAGGAAGGAGCACAGGAAGATGAGCAGAATGTGTGTAGCTGAGCCTCACTGCCTGTGTTTCTTGCACACAAGCCTATGTATCCTTTCCACCTTAGGATTTACTACACATGCCACCAGCTATAGCTTCTCTCAACCCGTTTATTTTTATATGACTACATATGATAGATGGAGGGTAAGACCTAGAACACTTCTTAGGGGAAATCTGGTGACATTCTTAACCTCCTTCCATTCAAATGGAGAAGCCCAGAGCCACACTGATGTATGAAGTGTGAGTGGGATGCCTGTATTTAACACTGCATGAAGAATGCATACTTGGCCAAAGGGAAAGAGGAATGGAACAAACTTTGGATGCAGCTGTAGCAGGGCTTCTTTCTGCATCTGACTTCAGGATAAAGCCATTACCAGCTGGACTGCAACCCAGTGCCTCTTTCCCTCTTTCTAACATCACACATCAGCCACAGTTTTCATTCCAAACTAGAAAGATGCATCTGACACAAACCAAGAAGCAGAAAAGGCCAAATCTTGTGCTACACAAGACTGCAATACAGATAAGTGTGGAAGCCTTTTGCCCAGTCTGAACCATGGCAGAACTTCCACCAGAATATCAACTGGGTTTCTGAAATGGTCTCTGGGCAGGGTGCAACATAAACCCTGAAGGAAAGGCAAGTTCATAGACAGTCTGTACTCAAACAGGACTTTGTCAGCTCACAGGGTTTTACCTCCAAAGTTTCTTTCTTTTCTTTTTCCAAGTTGCGAATCTTCAACAAGTTCTTCTCTTGGGCTGACAACTTCTTTGGATCAGTAAGTGCCAGCAACTCCTCATCAAACTCACTCAGTGATGTTCTGGTCTTGTATTGAGCCAACTCATTTTTCAGCTCTTGAACCTAGGGGACAATAGTGACAACTCATTCGGAGTCTTTACTAGGTGTAGAGTGGTCCAGCACCAAAGAGGACATAAGCAAAGTGAAAAGAGAGTGCAGTATCATATTACTTCTTGACATTGTTATGGCTAACTAACACAGTGCAGTGACCTTTCAAATTTAAACCTGCTAACAAACCTGCAGATGTCTAGGTCATCTGTGCAAGGAGATGTGACATCAGATCTAAAGGAAACTCAGGACACATGGGAGATCTGTCCCTTACTGGAGCTACATGTGGAGGCCAGGCAGACACTCCAAAGCATCTTGAATGCTACTAAACACAGCTGGACAACAGAATAATACCTCGGATCTCCTCTAAAAGGGCAGACACCCACTCACCCATATACATTTAAGCATCTTGGTCTTTAGCAGAATCACCATCCAAGTTGTCCACAATCAAAGACAGTTCACCAGCCTGAGGACAGGTACCCAGCTCTGGTTTAGACATGCCAGGACACTGGAGACATATAGGGTACAGGATCTACAAGATATCCATACTCCACTGGAGGGGCATCTGGAGGTCAGAGGGACAATCCTACATCTAGCAGTAGACACCTCTGTGTAGCTAAGTGAACTCAACCCCTGCATCTCAGCTATTCCCTACAGAGTGCTTTTGGTCAGTAGAAGGAATCTACGTAAGTCTGCTCTACTTGATGTTCCCTGCTCACCACAGGGGGTTGGACCAGCTGACTTTTCAAGGTCGCTTCCAACACAAACCAATCTGAGACTCTATGAAATGGGCACTGCTACAGCACAGTTCCTCTGCCCTGTTCTGGAGGTGTCTTCTAAGATAAGATGCAACCTACCTCACTTTTGATCCAGTGACTGTATTTACAAGATCCCCACTGTCTACAGAAGGGGTCTGAGGAGACTGGCTCAGAAGGAAACTTCTCCATTAAAGTATGCACAGTCTACATATAAATCCCATCCAGGGCTCTAACAGAAAGAAAATGGAATTTGCTGAAGGGAAAGTAAAGGCACAAGGTAGAAGTTAACAATTTCAGACAATTAGAGTGCAGAAATCACAGGTTTTTGGCATCAAGTCAAATAGCAGAAAAATAGGAAAAAAATATATATCCAATTGTCTGAGAGAGGGGACATTTCTGAAGGAGATATTTCTGCTAGACCGTGCCCTTCAGAAGCTTCAAGAGTTAAAGATTTTACTGAAGTTCCTGTGGGAACAACTTGAAAAAATCTTATCTGGCCTCAATTCTTCACATCTGACTTCTGGCACTGAACAAAGGTGTTTTGAGTCAAAGTACAGAGACTGACAGGGCTCCTGTACTCGGTGCAGAGAGGTACCTTCAAAACATCCTGGGATTTTAACCAGGCTGCCACAGATCTGCAAGGTCACTGAACTCTCTCCTTCCACATAGATGTGGAAGACTCCCAGCTTTGAATGTTTGCAATAGACCAATCAATAGTTTGCTGGAACTCTGATGTGTAACATCTAACAGCCCAGCACCACATGTGCACATGGAAACGTAACAAAAACCTTACACAAGTGACCATTTTCTTCCAACAGTTCCTCTTCTCAACACAGAAAAGACTGGCCACGTAGTTGCAGCAAACACTGTTTGTACTGGAAGCCAGCTTAGAAGCAGATACACATGTCAAGAATTACTTAATGCAGAACTAGAAGTGTCTCTTAACCTTAAACTGGAGCAGTATCTATACTTAACAGGAGCATCCCAGCAGCCAGCTGACACCATGCAGGGTTTTAACTCACCTTACTTTGGAGAACAATAATTTGCTGAGCTCTTCCACGCCAGCTGCCAGAGTTGCTCAAGAGACTCTGAATATTCACATCTTCACCAACTTCGTTTGCTAAAAGCTATGGAAAAGGGAATGATGTCATCAGTTAGGCTAAGCTAAAATACCTGCATAAGGGAGAGGGGAGGAGAAGCTGCTCCTTAGCAGTAAACACAAAGCTCTGCATCTATGCACAGCAGTCTGGATCTGATATTTAGTATTCCATGAGATGTTAGCTCTTTCCCATCATTACAATACAGATTGCTGATGGTTTGGAGGAGTTCAGGGGTAACACGAATGGTTTCAGTTATAATTTGGTGTGTTGATAATTTTGAGCATTGTCACACAGAATCATAGAATGTATTGGGTTGGAAAGGAACCTTGAAGGTCATCTTGTCCAACACTTCTGAAGTGGGCAGGGGGTTGGACAAGATCAGGTTGTTCACCACCTCATCAAGTTTGACCTTGAATGTCTCCAGGGATGGGGCCTCAACTACATCCCTTGGCAACCTGTTCCAGTGTTTCACAGAATGTTAGCAGTAGGAAGTGACCTCAAATGCTCATCCAGTCCAATCCCCCTGTCAGAGCAGGATCACCTATACCAGATAACACAGGAATACATCCAGGCAGGTCTTGAATATCTCCAGAGAGGAACATTTTCCTAATGTACAACCTAAACCTACTTTGCTCCAGTTTTCAACCTTTGCCCCTCATGCTATCACTACAAGCCCTCCTACACATTCCTTCCCTAGCCTTCCTATAGCCCCACTTGAGATACCAAACACTGTTGTAAGGTCTCCTTGAAGCCCTCTCTTCTCCAGGCTGAATCACTCCAGCTCCATCAGCCTGTCTTTGTAGGAAAAGTGCTCCAGTCCTTCTGTAGCCCTCCTCTTGATGTGGTCCAATAGGTCCATGTGCTTCTTGTGTTTGGGGACCTCAGAGATGGACACAGCACTCCAGGTGAGGTCTCATCAGGGCCGAGTAGAGTGGCAGAATCACATCCCTTGACTTGCTGGCCAAGCTTCTCTTGGTGCAGCCCAGGACATAATTGGCCTTCTGGGCTGCAAGTGCCCATTGCTGGCTCACATCCAGCTTCCCATCCACCAGTACACCCAAGTCATTTTCTGCAGGGCTGTTCTCAATTTCATCATCCTCCAGCCTGCATTGATAATGGAGCTTGTCCTAACCCAGGTGCAGGACCATGAGGCCTTGTCCTTCACTTCCTTAAAAATGTAAATCCCGGTTTTCCTGCCTGCCTCTGGAGAGTGTCAAACTACATTATCTGTATGTCAAACCATGCTAATTTTGCAAAAAGAAAAGGGGATTTCAAACTCATCACCAAGATTCAGTAAGCATTATTAATGACTTTCAATACCCTTAATTATTTTTGATGTAATGAATACTCAGCTAGAACTGAAGAGGAACAGAGATACTGTCTTAATGCAGCTCCTTGCAATCAGGAGCAGAGCCAATCTCTCTCGCACAGCTCGCACAGCTCCGACACCGCCACATTAAGGAGAGCTAAAGTTAGTATGAAGAGCATTTAAATTATTTATAAAAAGGTCAGCAGTGTTCTATTTTTAGGAGCACATTCTCTACTGTGATCTGCATTGCAGGTCTTTTACACAAAGTAATGAAACCAAAGGAATCAGAGCACACAGTAATGCTTTCAAACCCCATTGTGAATCAGATGAAAAGGTTACCCTGCATGTCACTCCAACAAACATTTAAAGATGTGCTTTATTCCAAACTTGGTCTTTAATCCTGTGGACTTCCATGGGACTGGAGCCTACATTAAGGGTAAATACATAATTAAATGCATTGGAAAAGAGGAATGGCCCTGAAGGTGTGCTTCAAGTCAAGCACAAACCTGGTTTGCTGACCTGGGACTTTCAAACATTAAAGAATCTGTACCCATCACAGCAGTTGAAATAATGGACACAGTCATGCAGCTGTGGTGGCAGAGCATGAACTCTGTATCCATGTGCACTTTTGGGCCCCTCAATACAATAAGGACTTTGAAGTGCTGGAGTATGTCCAAGGAATGGCAACAAAGCTGGTGAAGGGTCGAAAGTACAAGTCTCATGAGAAACAGCTGAGGGAACTGGAGTTGGTCACTCTGGAGAAAAGGAGGCTGAAGGGAGACCCTCTAACTCTCTATAATTTCCTGAAAAGAGGTTTGAGAAAGGTGGGGGTTGTTCTCATCTCCCAAGAAACAAGTGCTAAGACAAGTTGTGCCAGCAGAGGTTTAGATGGGATATGAGGAAAAATTTCTTCCCCCAAAAAGGTTGTCAAGGCCTGGAACAGTCTGCCCAGGGAAGTGGTGGAGTCTCCATCCCTGGGGGGATTTAAAAGTCATGTAGATGTGGTGTTGAAAGACGTGGTTTAGTGGTGGGTTTGGCAGTGTTAAATTTACAGCTGGACTCAGTCAGAAAAGAGGTCTTTTTCAGTCTAAACAATTCTAGGAGTCCATCATTCTGTATCTTTCCACTGAAACCACCACATCCATGTCTTTTCTTAGCTCCTCACAGTTCACTGGAACACCTCATAGAGACGAATTAAAGGTCAGATGAAAAGAAGCCCCCTGACTTCACAAAAATACACCTTTGCACAGCATCCCAGCCACAGTGCCAGGCAACAGTACCTTCTGGATCACCTTCAGTTCCTGCTTTGCAGACTGGAGCTGGTTACGATACTCTGCCACTTTAAAGTTGGCTGCCATTAGTTTTTCTTGCAATGCTTTCACCTCTGCACTTTTAGCCTTTGAACAGAAAAAAAAAAAAGTGCTTATAGAATCATAGAATCAGTCAGGGTTGGAAGGGACTACAAGGATCATCTAGTTCCAACCCCCCTGTCATGCCCAGGGACACCCTACCCTAGATTAGGCTGGACAGAGCCTCATCCAGCCTTGCCTTAAACATGTCCAGGGAAGTGGTCCCAACCACCCCCCGGGCAACTTGTTCCAGGCTCTCACCACTCTCATGCTGAAGAACTTCTTCCTCACATCCAATCTCAATCTCCCCACCTCCAGCTTTGCTCCATTCCCCCTAGTCCTGTAACTAGCTGATAGCCTAAAAAGTCCCTCCCTAGCTTTTCTGTAGGCCCCCTTCAGATACTGGAAGGCCACAATAAGGTCACCTCGGAGCCTCCTCTTCTCCAAACTGAAAAGCCCAAACTCCTTCAGCCTTTCCTCATAGGAGAGGTGCTGCAGCCCTCTGATCTCCTTGTTAAGAACAGAATCTTTAGGGAAAAACTGAAGTGATTAAGATTCACAGATCCATCAGGATCACAGAATCTTTTTTTCCCCCCAGACTCATGCAAATGCCCTCTCTAATTTTGGGGGTCATAGAAGAGGTACAAACAAGGCAATCTGGTCACAAAACTGGTGACAAGTCCTTGTTGCAAGGAAATGACTGAACTATAGGAGGCAACTAAACATCAGCTTCTGACTCCCCCCCTTCAATTACAAGTCATACCAAGTTTCCTTCTGTTATCTTCACAGATGATTGCTTGGTTTCTCCATCCCCACCAAGAGAATGTATTTTTTCCATGGCTGTCTGTAGCTGGAAAAAAAATGCATCATTGTTAGTGAATGAATACAGCAAACAGCATTTGCAAAAAGATACCACATGGATGTTTAGTTCTTTTAGGGAAAACCCCCAACAACTTAATTTTGCTTTGTTTTTTAAACACAACCAGTGAGAAAGCATACAATTTTCCCCTAAAATGCTAGCAGGGTATCTAGCAGGTCTTCAGCTGCTGCAACAGAACTGCCAATCCTGTCACATCCAATAGCCCTAAAGGGAATCTGAGAGATCAGGTAACATCTCACATTGCAATTTCATGTTTATGTGCAGGCCACTGAATTACAGACCTCAGTTGTCTTGGTTTCTTTCTACTATCAATGGAGAAAGATAAGGATGTCTAGACTGTAACTCAACTTAGCTGAAGTGTCACTGCAGGCTCCTGTTTGTGACAGCTCTTCTCTTTCATCACACAACATTTTACATAGATACCTCCACTGCCAAACACTGCTTTACTTATATAGTTCTACCGTATGAGTACAATCCACAAACTCAGCTAGTGGCCATTAGGTTTAGAACAAAGCCACCTCAAACAGGGTTGGGAGAAAATTCAGACCACTGACCAGGGCATGGTTTCAGATGAACCTTGTGGTTCATCTTTACACACGTAGCTGTGTTTGGTTTTGAGGTCCATGGTGCTGGTGTCTAAAGACAGGTCATGGAATCACAGAACTTTAGAGGTTGGGAGTGACCTCCAGAGATCATCGAGTCCAACCTCCTTGCCAAAGCAGGATCACCCAGGGTAGTTCACACAGGAATGCATCCAGGTTGGCTTTGAAAGTATCCAGAGAAGAAGACTCCACAACCTCTCTGGGCAGCCTGATCCCAGACTCCATCACCCTCACCGTAAAGTTTCTCCCCATGTTGAGGTGAAACCTTCTATGTTCCAGTTTGTATCCATTGCTCCTTGTCTTATTGCTGCTGATGACCAAAAAGAGATTGGCCCCATCCACTTGACACCCACCCCCTAGATATTTGTATATATTGACAAGATTTCCTCTCAGTCTTCTCAAGACTAAACAGCTCCAGGTTTCAGTCTCTCTTCATAGGGGAGGTGCTCAAGTCCCCCAGTCATCCTCATGGCTCATATCTAAAAGGTCAGCTCATATCTGAAGTGTCCATCTCTGCTTTGACCAGCAATTACTGTTCTTTGTTTGCTTTGAGTTTGATTTTCTTCCCTAAAATGTCTGCAGTCCTTTCTTTTGGGTCAATAGCTGGTAATATTTTAAACTTCTGTTTGACTAATGCTAATTACACTTCTGCAGGAGGGGATTAAAACCAAATTGATTTTTCTTGAAATTATTCATGGCTCGCTCTCCTCCTTGTGTGATTTTGTAGCTCCCAGCTACACCTGATATTTCTTAACCAACCTGCCAACTGTTTGACAAGACCCCTCTGACCAGAACACTCTGGATGTGAATGCTTAAATTTCATCTACCACTTCTTCAGCTTTCAGGTAACCAGAGGACAATTCAGACAGATGTAGAATTAATGGTAATAAGTGATTGTGAGAGATGGATCCAGACCATCTTTGCCAGCACAATAAACATAATTGATCCATTTAAATGATGTCTCCAAAGTGCAGGGGGAAAAAAAAATAATGAAAAATTATCCAAATTTTTAACAGCATTGTATAAGGAGGATCAGTGAACACTGACATCAGGGCATCTAATGCTCATTTCAGCAGTCATCTGAGGAAAATCATTCCTGTGAAAGCACAGATGAAAAAGGTCAACTACAACAGAAAAATTAATTTGCCCAAGTGAAGATTTGATGTCTTATGTATGACAGTTTGTTACTGTCTTAGTTCTGGAAGTACTTAGGCCAAAAACCAGCTTTCCTTAGGTGGAGGAGTAAAGTTTAGAAGAATAGAGTTCTAAGTCATGGGTGGTATTAATGAGGTGGGAATGTAAGAATTTATTGTATGGAATTTGCTCCTCCTCACACACAGACCCACCAAAAAAAACACCAGAAAAACCAACCAAACAAAACTCAAAAACAAACAGAAAAAAAAAAAACCAAACCCAACTAACAATCAGGAAAATATCATTGCCATAGAGAAGCTAGAAAAGCCACTGTGCTTCAAACAAGCAAACATTCCTAACTGGCACTTCATAAATCTGTGGCTCATTATAATGTATGGATGGCCTTTCCTAGCTCCTTTCTGCAAGCAGATAAGGGCACACATATCTCTTTTCCTGTCACGGGCAGAAATGACAAGAACTCAGAGCAAGGTGGATGTAAGAGCAAATTCAAAATGAGAACATGAATCAAACCAAATTTGTTCTAGCTCCTCTATCCCAAAGGCTGGATTTCTATATTTTAACATGCAAAAAGAGAACAAGAAAAATTCCTCACTTCTCTCTCCAGGTCTTTGACTCTGTTACTCAGTTGCTTCACTTTGGCTTTTTGAGTCTCAGTCTCAGCAGTCAGCTCACGATTCTTTTTGGCCAATTCAACTATTTTAGTAGCTGCAACATCTCCAGCTAAACCAGATGCCCCTGAAAAGCACACAGAAAAGTAAAGGACACATCTTATAGTCAGATTCAGGATGGATGATGGTTTTGTTCTCTGTTCAGCTCACAATGGACTTTTATTGTCTAATCCATTTCTCTCAGAGCTGTGCCAGGCACTTAAATGAACAAGTGAGGGAAAAGAAGCGCCACTGATTCCAGCTGGATCACTTGGCCCTTTGAGTCAGTGTCACATTGTGGCTAGCAAAAACACACTTCGCACATCAGCAACAACCACGCATCTTCAGAAGGCTGCAACAGTGGTCGAGGCAACATTACTACAGAGAAAAGGCAGCGGTGGTTTTGCTCATCACTGTGAAAGACAGTTAAGAACAAGTTTTTGAGGCACGTTACAGGAAAAAAGACAACACTGTTTTACACTGCTGTTTGCTACTGGAACTGTTGCAGAAACAGAGGTGCAAACTCTTCTAGACATCTGTTCTAAAAGGTCAGACACACTATTACAGTCAGGTCCTGGATAATGTCCAGGAAATTTCATTGTGCCTATTTATATGTCCCTTGAGATTATACAGGGAGCCTTACTGTATTACTCGTGTAACTGCTCTTTTAAATGGACACTTCATTCACCTCCTTATCAGAGGGGGTTTGATTAGTGTCCCCAATAGAGCAATCCCTGGGGCTGCCTGTATGTCAGTTGGCTCTTGCTGATATCACACAGGTGAATAAAAGTTCTCACACAAGTGCAAAATGAATGGGTTGTACACAGTGTCCACAGCGACCTCTAGCTCAGCAATGAATACAAATTCTTGGTGTGATCTATGAATATTGAACTTGGCTGCTGTCATTCTCTTTAACTCCTTCCTCCTCCTTCAATGCTCTGAAGCTAAGACTTTCCTGCAAAGAGCTGAGGATGATGACTCTTAATGGAATTCTGAATCCCTCAAAACCCTGAGAGACACTGAAGAAGCTACACAGGCTATAGCTGGGAACACATTATGATTCTCCATCACTATTTAAAAACCTTGCAGAAAACACAAATTTATTATTTTTATAATAATTCCTTCTGTTCTCACTGATTTATGTCTTTTCTCTTTCCCCTCTCACCTAGAAACTATGTTTCCCTTACTTTTCATTATGTTATTTATTAATAATAAATAATGGTTACTAAGGATCACAGGATCCAACCCTGGAATTTTTCAAGGCTAGGTTGGATGGGGACTTGAGCAACTTGGTCTAGTAGGAGGTGTCCCTGCCATGGCAGGGGAGTTGGAACTAGATATCTTTAAGGTCCCTTCCAACCAAAACCATGATTCTACAAAATACTAAACTCAACCAAAGCCAGGCTGGTGCTTCCATGTGATAGCCTTCAAATTAACTGCACACCTTTAATTAAAGCCTTTCATTCCCAAGCAATGTGGGGATCTGTCTTGCCACAGAGTAGGTAGAGAAGCCAGAGACAAGGGACAAATTGCTGCAAACTGGCATAAATCAGCCAGAGAAGCTGTAACAGCACTTCTGGCTCCTGGTCCTAAGGCAGAAACTTCTCATTTCTCCTACACACAAGCTGAAGGTAGTTTAAGAGTTAAATTTTACTTTAAGTGTTATTTAACAGTGCTTACTGCTTGTTTCCCACTTCTCTACTAGCCTGGACATCCCTGCTGTCCTGAACAACAGTGGCACCAAGTGGAGGAGGCTCAGTCTGCACGGTTCGATTTTCCAAAGAGACCCAAAGCACTTAAGAAGAGGAATTTTGCCTTCAAATAGCATCCTGTGTGTGCCCTACTGAAACAAACAAAGAGCCTGAGTAATGAATTCAATGCTATACAGCAGAGAAACCTGCAACACTGCTCCTTGACGTGAACAGAAAGTGTTCTAAAGTATGATTTCTGTGGATCATAATTTTTTGGTTGCCAATAATAGCAAGTTTGCAGAACACCTGTGAGGAACATGGATCAGTGAGCACCTCGAAAGGGCATTAAACTTAAGGGACATATAATTATCAGCAACAGTAACGCAGAAAATTCCATGTAAATGTGAGGATGAGCATCTTTGGTGTGAGGGCGCTAGAGTCCTATTCCAGGCTGCCCAGAGAGGCTGTGGAGTCTCCTTCTCTGGAGAGATTCCAAACCTGCTGGGGCATTGCAGCCCTGCTTTAGAGATCCCTTCCAACCCCCACCATGCTGAGATTTTGCAGCTGAGGTCTGACCCATCTGGCTACAAGAAGCCATGTTGTGCTCTCCTTAACTAAGATGGGGAGTAATAGCACTCCTAAAGCTGAAGGAGTAAGGCACAGATCTCGAAGCACACAGCCCACTCCACGTGTAGATGCTATCATGTCAGACCATTGTGAAGAACCTTCCTCTGCAAATAAAGCAATGGCACCTCTTTACATGGAAGAGAAATGGATATTTTGTAAACTCTGCAAATGCCAAATAGTGTCAATTTAGTCCTTTGCAAGTTTTGAAACGCAGAATTGTGGAACTGTTTTGGTTGTAAAAGATCTTTAAAATCACCAAATCCAATCATTAAACCAGCACTGCAGGGCTGTGACTAAATTATGTTCCTTAGCACCACATCTGCATGGCTTTTAAATCCCTCCAGGGATGGGGACTCTACCACTGACCTGGGCAGCCTGGTCCAGGGCTTGATAACCCTTTGGGGAATGGAATTATGTTCAGCCTAAACTGCCCCCTGGTGCCACCTGAAGTTGTTTCCTCTTTGACCTTGCCACTCGTTTTGTGGGAGAAGAGATGGACCCAACCTTCTTACAAGGAATTGTAGAGAGAAAGTCTTCCCTGAGCCCCAGTTCCCTTAGCTGCTCCTCTAGGTAGTTTAAGTGTTCACCAAATCTATACCCAGGTGTCAAAGTATTTTCAATGCTCAGAGTCAAGTGGTTTCTGTGCTACTCTAAATGATTGCAAGCTCACGGAGATCAAGTCTCTCTTAGTTTAGAGCTGAATTTTGATTCTTCCCAGCAGAAGCTTATTACAGGAATGGAAATGGAGGCAACCACAATATGACCAAGATACTCCTTTTTAGCATAAAGCAGGTAAAGAGATGTCACATAAAGATTTCACTGTCAGGATCTCACAATGGATGTTAGCACACCTCTTTTGTCATCAGCATCAAGGAAACACTCGAACTAGCACAAGGAGGATACAAAAGTTGCTGTGTTTACCTGACAAAGCCAATTTGTCCTCCTGTATTTTTTTCTGGAGTTGCTTTATTTCAAATTCTTTCTCTGTCACCAGTTTGTTCAGTCTGCAGTTCTCATCTTGGGCCACTTGGAGCTGATCCTGGAGCTGCTCGTTCTCAGCCTCAAGCAATCTGTGAAAAAATAAACCAGTGTCACTGTTAATGTGCTTCAAACAGATGTTTTCAGAGATAAAAATCATGAAATGTCTGCATGCTGGGTGAGCTGAGCTTACCAGGAATGAATTTACTGAATTAAGTAGAATATCTTAAACCTGCTGCTGATCTGATCTACTCATTCAACTTCTTTCTTTAAAAATTCTGCCCTTCCTTGCGTTGTCTGGGCCAAAATACCAGAGAACTGGGACATTTATAGTGCTCTTGAGGTTACTGAGTAGTCTGATCTCATTCAATTTTATTTACCTGGTTCTTCAGAGGAAATCAGGCAGGTTCACCAGTCAGTATCTGTGACACTCAGGCTTTATTTTCTGTACTTACTGAAGCTAATAAAAGCCAGCAGAGCATGTGGCTACAAAAGCTGCTCCTGAGGTTCTTTCTTTAAAAATGAATGTTTTACAGCAACTCACAAAAGACCAATTTCCTGTGTCCTCAATCTGATTTTCTTGGAACCCTACCAGGATGGACTGGCACCAGCTTGTATTGTTACTGTTGCTTTTTTGGAATTCATTTAGAAACAAAGACTACCAAAAAGCCCTCGGAACAGAGGAAATGGCCTTGCCTCTCCTATTCTTCAGTACATTTAGTAACATTTATGGGTTTCATCTCTCTGAGACCGTCACAGAATTAAGAACTTTAATCTCTTCGCTACCCTTACATGAAGGTCCCTCTGAAAGTAAAAACTAGAAGCTAAGGCCTCAGGGGCAAAATTCAATTATGGGCACTCAAGCACCAATTTGAAATGCCCCAGGATTGTCTGAGCTTCCTGTGAGGCCAGCAGCCACAACACTGGGGTTTTGGTGAAACTTTTGAGACCTGGGCAGAGAATTGAGAGCATCTCAGAGAGCACTACCATGGATATATGATCAATGCTATGAATTTTACATCCTCCAACTTCAGACATACCCTTTGGCCAGATTCCTCCAGACAGCACCATTTCAATATCAGATTGGATGAACTCTGAGCAACCTGCTCTAGTTGAAGATGTCCCTGCTTACTGCAGGAGGGTTGGATTAGGTGACCTTTAAAGGTCCCTTCCAATCCAAAACATTCTATGATTGATTTCAGAACAGGATTGAACCTATTTCCATTCCCCAGAGAGGAAACCAAATGACCTAGGGGAAGCTGACACTCTTTGCTAAATGTGTTAGTGGTATTGCCCTTGCTAGGTCAAGTCAGTGGTTCTCATTCCGCTTGCCTATGAATTTCTTCATCTGAGTTTCAAGGTAAGGTCCCACTCCATACCAACACAGGTGTCTCTCTGTGACCAGCAACCAAAATGCACACACAATAAAAATCTGAGGAGGTCCTGTTAATGCACCCAGCACTGCCTACAGATCAGCTGCCAACTTAGGGTGATGTGAATCACTTCTCTAACTGCTACTAAGTGCACTGCTGAGGAGACTCAGTTCAGATACACACATACAGGTGCCATTTGGGCTTCTCATCCACCCCCTAGCTGCTGCTGAAGGGTGTAAGTGTCCTCTGGTGTGCTTATCATTCCCACATGGAAGTTCCTGATCTGCTACAGAATCTCAGATATCATTAGACACCTAAGAACTGACCCCCAGATTCTTACTATCTACAGTGTGACTGACCCTGGAGGTCTACATTTTGGTGACTTAATCTGTGATAGTGTCCCATCTCTTTGGACTGATTGCTCCAGATGACAACAGAAGTAGGTAGCTTGGATGATATCAGCCTAGACGTTACAGTATATCCCTGTGGCTAAGGACATATCCACAGCCAAACAAGTCAGCTCTCTCAACAGTCACCTAAACCTTTTCTGTTCAAAAGTTTTAACAACCTTTCTGCTCCAGGTGGACTTTGGAGCTTTTAAAATGCATGCTCCATATGTACATGTCACAATGAATGACCTCTCAGAGCACTGTCACAAACAGCACAGTTAATTTATGGATTCATAATCCATAATTAAAAAGTGCACTTCTGTTTCAAAGCTGAAATCAAAGGGAGATCAAAGGCAGCTGTTTACAAAGGAGAAGAAAGCAAGCAGCAGTCTGAGCAGGAAAAAGGCAAAAACAAGTTATTCCCACATGTACCACTCATAGAAATGAGCCACAAAACTCTGCAGATCTCATTAGAGATGCAGATGGCCAAAACGATTTTTTATAGTTAGAGAAGTAACATGAAAAAAAAGGTTCTAATCTCTTAACACACCTGTGTCCATCACTTGTCTTCCAAATCCTGTGAAAAAATCACCTAAAGCAGAATGGCAGAAATCCCAACTGCACAGAGATGCATTCTCCTCTGAGAAAATTCTCCATCTTAGCCTAGATTGACTTTACAAAGGAGATGGCAGGTTCTATCCAAGTGGCTGAGCCACAGGAAGTCAGCCAGCAGTGCCTGAAATGAGCAGGCTGAAATTCAGGTGTCTTTCCTAAAGCTGTTACAGCTTCTCCATGTGACAGGGCGAATCTCTTAATCTTACATACACAACAGAGAAGGGATAAAGCTACAGAAAGAAGCAAACAGAAAGACTGAAATGTCAGCTAAACACTTGCCTAAACAAAACTTGGGAGTCCTGCTGTGCCTTTACCTTTTGCTGTCATCTTCACATACAGGTTGTTCTGCTTCAAACAAGTTTAGATAATTTGGGATTCTGAAAGCTTCCTTTGCATTGCCATTATCACTGTTTTGCTTTTCCTTCTTCCTCTCCATTAGACTTTGCAGCCGCTTTTGCTGTTGCTCTTGATAAGCCTTAAATTGGCTCTTAAAATATTCATTCACTTTTATGTCTGACTCCATTGTTTACTAAAAGCACAAGAAGAAGAAAATAAAAAGTGTCAGAGAGCAGATCAACGTTGCTTTGAAAAACATCCTTTTCTAGCAGCTGTTTCTCAGTTTTTCCTCCCTGACCTCTGTAAGATCTCCCTGCCACCTCCTCCTCTCAGTCACTGTGCTTGTCAGCCCTACTGCCTTGCTTCAAGTGCCTTTTCCCATAAACAGCTTTCAGTCCTCAAAAATGTTCTTGGGCCTTTTTCACTCCAGCATTCTGAAAGCAACGTTTTAAAATGTTTTAAACAGACCTGTTTAAATAAACATTTCTACAGAAGAGCAAATTGGGGTCAAATCCAAGTGAATATGGCACTGACTAAAGGGAACAGAGTCTATTTGCAGATCTCCAGGCTTCCTTCCCACGGTACAAAGAAAGATGCAGAGCTCCCCCCTCTTTGACATGGGACTGACAGAGGATGAAAGACCCAATGCTCCATTTGGGCAGTAGACACCAAGAGTGCAACTTCTATCTTGCCCCAAAATTTCTAAGTGTTAAGTGATAACATTAAAGTGATAATATTGCTGCCCATTTAAATGTCTAGAGCTTTACTTAGGATGACTAAAGACCATCTGTCTTCTGATGTGTCCCAGCTCCTTCACCTTCTGTTTGACATCTACCATCAGTAAAAAATCCAGTGCACTACTGGTCTAGGAAAAACAATCACCCTCTACAGAACAGTTACTACAAGCTCTTTCTTGCACTAAGGCAGCAACTGCCACAACGCACTGTGTCCCTTCATGCCTCTACGGCCAGAGAAACCCTGCCAGCAGCTTCACCTCTGGACACCACGGGTGTGGACAAGCTGCATTAAGGACTAACAAGAGCAAAGAGCAGAGTTCAGTGCCTCTGCAGGGCCCACAGGCTACGAGCGATGGCTTGGGGACAGCCTTTAGCCCTCGAAGCCTACCTGGGTACCGCTGGGGATTCAAATAATTTGCTTGTATAATATCAGAATCCGTTCCATAATTGCTTAAAACGAGGTTAAATTGCCTTGATTAGCATGAGTAACTTGCTTAGCCTGAGCTGCTAAGGCCTTAGGCCACGAGCAGTGAACTTCAGCTGAACTTGGAGAGGCCTTGGGATCCTGCATCCCCTGAAAAATAAGGTAGCCAAGCTCTTACCCTCGAGGTAAGAACAGTAATAACCAGCCTGGAGACAGAAAAAGGACTTATATGAAGAACAAGAAGGCCTCAACCTCATACATTAGTGCTGGACTGAAGCATTGTGTGAGGGGTGGAGAACACAGGCTGGAAGGGAGTAATTGCTCAGGGATTTCTTTGTGCAGGGCCTCTCTCCAGAGGCACACAGCCCAAGCTGAAATAAATTGACTCTGTGGCAAAACCTGGAGTCCGAACTCTTCTTTCAGTCTGGAATTATGACTGGATCCAGTCGCACCTGCTCTCCCCTCTGAAAAGAAACTTAGAAAAGGGGTCACGACTCAGCAGGAAGGTCTTCTTGGACCCTTCTGTAACAGACCCTCACTCCAAACTAGGCACAGAGGAATCCACCACGGAATTCCTGCGTGGGAAGAGGAGGGCTTCCTCTCCGTGCCTCCAACGCCTGCCCTGCCAGGGGCCTGACCGGGCCTGCCCGGGCCGCACAGCTTCCCCCACCCTCGGGCCCTCAGCCCGCGCCTCGCCCTTCCACCCGGCCAGCCTACCGAGAAAGCCTTCCCGGGCCCCCAGGGCAGCCGGAGGGTGCCCCCAGCAGCCCTTTCCTGCCGGTTGCCGGTCCCGCTAACGGCCCGGCGCAGGCCGACGCGGTTCCTATAGCAACAGCTGCAAGGGCAGGGGAAGGGCAGGGGAAGGGCAGGGCCTCGCATGCGCCTTCCAGTCAGCAAAGCCGCCACGACAGCTGCCATGGCCCCTCCGCTCAGCCTCCTCCTGCAGGGCCCTCTCCTTCCCCCAGGAAGCCCAGCCCCAAGGCGTTATGGACATGGAGCTCTGCTCTATGCCGCCCCACTCCGGGGAGGAGTTCGCCTCCTCCTGCAGGGCCCTTTCCTTCCCGCAGGAAGCCCAGCCCCAAGGCGTTATGGACATGGAGCTCTGCTCTATGCCGCCCCACTCCGGGGAGGAGTTCGCCTCCTCCTGCAGGGCCCTTTCCTTCCCGCAGGAAGCCCAGCCCCAAGGCGTTATGGACATGGAGCTCTGCTCTATGCCGCCCCGCTCCGGGGAGGAGTTGGGCAGTGAAAGGAAAAAGGGCTCTGCGCGGCCCAAGGGCGTCTCCTCATGTCCTCTCCAGCTGTACACCGGTGAGAGCAGCGAAGGACAGCAGGATGGCACCGGCCGCGAATGCCCTTTCCAGCGGCGCTGCTCGCCCTCAGGTGCTTTTCGTGGTTTTT
>VWZI01000780.1:464806-543969 GCA_013396835.1 Psilopogon haemacephalus | reverse complement strand
TGTTAGGGGTTGGAAGGGACCTCCATAGATCATCGAGTCCAACCCCCTTGCCAGAGCAGGGCCATGGAATCTAGCTCAGGTCACTTTAGCAGATCCTGTTGTGATGGACAAGTGATGGTTTTAAACTAAGAGGGGAGACTTTTAACTGCATAGAAGAAAGGCATTTTTTATACTGGGGGTGATGAAACACTGCCCCAGGTTGCCCCGGGGAGGTGGTAGAAGCTCCATTTCTAGAACCATTCCAGGTCAAGTTGGTTTGGGTTCTGAGCAACCTGCTCTAGCTGGAAGATGGTCCTGCAGACTGGAGAGGGGTTGGACTAGATGAGCTTTAAAGGTCACTTCCAACCCAAACCATTCTATGATTTTTATTCATATATATAAGCTCACCTGATCGTTCTGCAGGAGGCTGCATGCAGAAGGGGAGACCTGCCCAACAAATCCACAGCCAAACACTTAACTGTCTGCAGTGCTCACACATTTATTTCATCTCCCACTGCTCTGTACAGTGTCAGAGAGGTGCAGTATGTACCTTGTGGTAATTGTTACAGAGAGAGATCATACTGTCACCATGGAATGTAAGGTAATAAGAGAGAAAATGAGGTTTTTACAAACAGGCTTTATGAACACATTTATTTTTGTGATTGCTGTTGGAGATACAAGGGGTTTGAGTGTAAATTAATAGTGGCAATCTACAGAGAAGGGCTTCAACACCTCATCAAGTGGACAGGGGCTTCTCAGATTTAAATGTTTTCAAATTTCCATGGGGAATAACACCACAGAAGTCAGAGCTGGACTGTATACTTTAACTAAAAGCATTAGAGCACCAAATAGAGATTTAGTTTTCACAATATGTATTTTAAATGTTACATTTAAATGTTATTCAGAAGAACACTGTAAATAAAGTTACAAAATAGAGCCATCCAAGAGTCTGTAAAAATCTATAGTAAAAATAGGGAGCCTGTGTCTTCACTAACAATGAATAAATATAACATTTAAATAGCTGCAACACACCTTAAATAAAAAAAATAGATGTTTTATCTCTCTCAGCATTTTAGAAGTCTTTTAGTGCTACTGGAAGCTTCTAAATTACAAAGCTGGAGGCTGACAAATATACAGAATAGAAAATAACAGTAAAGCCTTCACAACACTATCTTACAGGCATGGCCTCTCTGTTCTCCCTGAGGCCTGACAGAAGCTAGTTCAGACTTTGTGGTTTTGAACAATGGCAGCAAAAGAAGTCATCAATTTTAGGACTGAGCTGAGGGGAAGATAAAGGAATTCTACTATATCACCTCAAACTGTGATACAATTGTGCCAATTCAAAAAGACCCAAACCCTGATACTCGCTCCCACAGGGCACAATCATTTAGGCTGCCAGCTTGAAGGCAGTGTACCATCCACAAAAATAGGGCAATTTGCTAATAAATGTGTTTTTTTTTTTCCTCAAGAACCCCTCGATTTGAGATTTGTAGCTGCAGTACACAGGTGACCACCAGGACAGGGATTTCAGCTTACAGTTACTCCTTGGGCTTCATGATGTGCTCCCGGAACATTGAATAGAGCACACCTACAAGGCACAAATAAAAGCACAATTAGAAAGATGGGTTAAATAGCAAGTAATGAGTTTCAATGTGTGAATAATTAGTGATAGTCTCATCAGTAACACATCCTCTCCTCTTTTGGTGTATTTTTTAATGCGTGTTTTTCACACACAGAAAAAGTGGGTAGGAAAATGTACTGTGCATGAAAATGCAGATCCCAAGCCAATTCCAGTTTGCTTTGCAGGCAAAGTCAATATTTTCTGTTGCACCCTCTAGGAATACAAGAAAGATAAAACCAGTGTTCTGTGGAGTATACATTTACACAGAGACACAGCTGCAATACTTATGGGTAACTGAGATGTACAAATCACTCAGGACATTCAAGGACAATTCTAGTCCTGAAAATACCTATAAAATACATAATACCACAGTCTACAGAGGCTGATTTTCTAATGCATTAAACACAGCAACACATTTACAAGGGAAAATATTAAAATCAGTCTTTTATTTCCTTTGCCTCTAATTTCAACTCCTGCAGGACCTCACATACTCGTGTTTAGAAGTGGCAGCTTCTTCTCTCAAAGTAAGATAGTACTTAAATATATGTACTTAAACATCCATGTTACTCTAGAAAGGCTCAGTAAACACCAGTCACCACCATAACCAGCCTGAAATATAATGGCCTGAGCACTTGCACCCCAGGGATATTTCATGCCCACTGTATTACCCACCAGGAGAAGAGATGGGAGAGGTTCCCTATGACTCACTAGTGCTGGGGAGTTTCCAGTTTGATACATACCCAATGTTAAGGCTCCCACTGCAAAGCCCTGGGCTGCCACACGTGTGTGAATCAGGTGAAGTGACATTTTCATCTGGCCTCTGTGCTTCAGTCTGTATAGTCCGTAGCCAACCACCAAGGTGAAGCCAGCCATTCCTACAACACAAAGGGAGCATCCTTCTGAGTCAAGATCCATGTTACTGAAATATGTGACCTGAAATGTGTGACATGATCCACTTAAAATACCCTGAGATTGATCATGTTTTGCTCTAATCACTCACCTGTGTATAGATAGCAAGTTGTGCCCTCTCTACTGTGTCCATTTAAGTGCCATCTCATTTAATCACAGAATTATAGAACCATTTAGGTTGTAAAGGACCGTCATGATCATTGAGTCCAACTGATAACCCAACATTGCAAGGTCACCACTAAACCATGTCCCTCAGCACCACATCTACATGGCTTTTAAATACCTCCAGGAATGAGGACTGCATCACTGCCCTGGTCAGCCTGATCCTGTGCTTGATACCACTTGCACAGCAGCATATATTTTCCCTAACATCCATCTGAAACGTCCCTTGGTGAAATCTAAAGCTGCTTCCTCTGATCCTTTCGTTTGTTACTTGAGAGACAAACCCCCATCTTGCTACAAGTTCCTTTCAGGGAGTTGTAGAGAGTGAGAAGGTCTCTGTTGCCCAAGTCAGTACAGTGAAGAGCGAGAGATTTCCACTAGTGTTAAAATGTCACAACAGGAGCTCAAAGTGTCACTTTGTTGGCTGTTTTTCAGCACAAGCACTGCTTGCACCTTTTCCTGTGCAGTAGCTCACACCCACGCTCAGATCCTCAGCCTATGGACACACCCCAACATATCCACCAGCCTGCTGAAGTTGCTATTTTATGTGTTGTCATGTTTGGCCAGCTTTTGCTGTGACAGGGCAAGTCATATGTTACTTGTCCCGAGCTGTGGGGGGACAGGAGTTCAGCTAGATCTCTCTTACAGGGACAGAGTCCACTTCTGGTCCTTCAACAGATCAAACACAGCCAAGGCTGTGCAGCTCCAGCATGTGTACATCGCTTCTCTCAGAGCACAGAGCAGCAACACACTGAATCCCACATTCCATCCACTGATTATTTACAAACTCCAAAACAGGCTGCCACTTTTAAAGTGTTTGCATTATTCACTGCCAGGAGCTCAGACAGCTTGTCTCCCTGAACAGGAAGATTACCAGTTCCACTTGTGGAGATGTGAGCCCTGACTTCACTGGTGTACAGTCCCTTTAAGGAAGCTACCTTCATTAAGCACCAATTAAGAGTTTTAGGTCCTTCTGACTAGCTCCAGCACAAACTAAAGGTAAGTTCTGGCAATCTACTCAGAAGCACCTAAACTTGAGGAGTTTGTAATATGCCCTAGTGAGCTGGAGGGCAAAGTCCTGTGACCACAGACACCAGTGACAGATATCCATTGGCAAGTACCCAGTAGAGTTCACTCCAGGTGACCTGACTGCTCTCCATTTAAGGTGGCTGGAAATCAAAACGTGTCTTGTGTCAGTTCCTGATCAAAGGAAAGTTCTCAGGAGGAACACAACTGATCCAATGCTCCCCTCAGAAGCTTTTTTGGGGTCTCAGCAAAGAGGCTGAGAACTTGAACTGCCTCAAGCTGGACTACCATAAAACCTACTAAAAAACACATTTTAAACTAAGATGGCAGAAGAGATGGAGGTCTTTTTAGCAGCTAGGTTGTATTTTGTATCTTTCTGCCTTGTTAACTTGAAATTCACTTGTAGTCACTAGGAACTATGGGATCACTACACTAGAGAGGAGCTCTCATGCATGCTCCTTACCACCCAATAGTATCACTTGAACATGTTTTCTAAGCTCACTTAAGCAGTCTGTAAGGGTTTGTTTGGTTTGGATTTAGGGGGCAATTGCAGGTTCTGAGTTTTCTGTTTCAGATAAAAGGCCTCATTGATTTGTGTTTGAGGCAGAACAAACATCAATATAGGCAGGAGGAGTGCTGCTGGCACTGTACAGGTTGCTGCACGAGGAAGTATTTTCAAAGTAATTTCCTGTTCACAGTGAGCAGTGATGGTGTTTATTGCCCATAAAGAGGAAGAACTAAATAAACACACTTCATCTTTCAACTTACCAATGGGTACAAATGGTGTCTCTTTAAATTTCCTTAACAGCTTTGAGGTCTGGCTGGTCTCAGACTCATACTCAGAGAAAACAGAATCCTGGCTGGATGACATGGTGGCTGGGAAGACAAAGAGTAGTCTCTCTTCAGGTTTTAAAAACACCAAGTTAAGAAATTTTTTTAGACAAATAAAATGTTTTCCGTATTCCACAAGTGACAAACACCCATGTAGTAAAGTATAACCACAGCAGCTAGATTCGAGCTGATGAGCTACATACAGATGATTTAACTTAAGTGAAGTGTCAGGAAGCAAGATTGTTGCATACCAGAACACATAAGGACAGGACACAGAAAAAGTAGCAAGGCAACAAATTTTTGCTATCTTTTCACATCGTAGTGCTCCTTCCACGCTCACAGGCAGCAAGAAGCCACCAGAAGTTTTGCGTGCTGCCTGTGTTTCCCTTCAGGACTTCCATCCTCCACCAGACCACAGGCTGTTCTTTAATAGCAGCTCTGACCTCAGAAAAGTTCATTCCTCTTCTTTCACTCCCTGCCAAGAACAGCAATCAAAGCCCTTGGGGTGCAAAGCGGGAGCTGTTGCAGAAGGTCAGCCCTACCCGGTAGCTTAGTAGTCCCTACTACGGCCTATCTCTCCTCATCCACCACTCCAGTGTGTTTCAGACTCCTGCTGGAGAACACGGAGTGTAAAATGGCCACTGCTGAGGAGTGGGAACAAGTCTTGCAGCCCTTGATAGATGCAGAGTCTTGTGGGGATGCATGAGTGGAACAGAGTCTCCACTGCAACAGAGGTCATTTCTCACCTGTCCCCAAGGTAAAAAACACCCCAGCAACATCCCTGAGAACAGCTCTGCTCACCAAGCCATCACCACCAGTGAGACCACCAAAACTTGCCAGCTCATCCTGCTGTCCCCATCACAGATTGCACCAAGACCGGTATGTAGCATAAGCATCACCCTTTAACTAATGCCTATTTCTGCCAGCACAATTAGCTCAGCAACATCAGAAAGGTCTCTGCTAGAAAAATCTCAAAACTCCCTCAGCAGCAAAATACAGAGCCTAACATGGAACTACTCCAAGATCTTAAAATAAACTACCAGGAATTTAATTTAACCCCACACAAAAAGATACTTCAAACGAAGCTGTATTCCCCGGTTACGCAGCACTTTGGGTTCATACACTGCAGCCAACAGAGAGGTTTGTAAACTGAACAAAGTGTTTCCTCTGCGGGCCAAAAGATCTGGGCTGTGCCTACTACAATTACTCTGGTTTGCTAAACAGAAATTGTATTTTAATCTGACCCGTTTGGAGTCGGAAACGTGAGAACACCCTGTCACTGGGAGAGGTGGAGACAGACGAAGGTGAGATTTAGACAAGTAAAAGATACTGAGAAGTGAGTCAATTTAGCTATGGTAAAAGGTTTGCGTGACCTTCAGCTCTGGCAGAGGCTGGGCTGAGCACAGGGCAGAGGAAATAGTGGGAAAGTAACAGGTCCCAGTGACCCTCTTGACTAGGAAGTGGCCAAGGGCACCACTGGGCTGCCTTCCTCTTAACCAGACCCGCATCAGGTCCCGACCCTACTCCAGCACCAGGTCAAAAACACCCCACACAAGGCCTCTGTCGTACTCCAGGTGCCCACAGCCCACACTGACCTTTTGCCCTACTCTAGGTCCCCCTCGCCACACCAAGCTTCTGCCCTGTCTCAGGTCCCTACGTTCTACGGCAGACTTCTTTCTTATCCCAGCCCGGGTTCCTGCACCTCATATCGCGCTTCCGCCCCATCTTAAGCCTAGGTCCCCACACAAGGCCCCCGCCGTACATCGGGCTCCAGCGTCTCCACCCACACAGGGCCTACACCCCTAGACCTGCCCCCGGTGCTCCTCCTCACCGCAGCGCTGCCTCCCTAAGCCTCATCTCTCTCCTCGGCACCCGAACCTTTCGTTCCCGGCTCCCAAGCCCTGCCGGCAAAGGCCCCACACTCACCAGGCTGCCGCTGCTCCCCGTCACCGGCCGGCATCTGCCGCGCTTCGCCCCGCCCCCAACCCTTATTGGCTGGCTGCGCCCCGCCCCCGGCCCTCGCGCCCTCCGGGCGGGCCGGAGAACCACAACTCCCAGCGTGCAGCGCGGCAGCGCCGCCCGCCCATCCAGAGCGCGCCCATTCTGTCGGTAGTCAATCCGGGGCGCGGCCGCTGGCACGGCCTAATGATGAGGACAGGACGGGACGGGTAGGCTGTGACGTCACGGGCGGGGGCTCTGCATTGCGGCGGCCGCGGAGTGACGGGAAAACGTGGAGCTGCGGGCCCGCCCCGCCGCTAGGGAGCGCTGTGAGGAGAGGCCTGTTCTCAGCCTCTGCCCGCGATCCGTTGTTAGAGGCGGCTCACTCGGGCTCTGCTGCTATCGCTACCTGCAGTTTATCCCCGGTAGCCTTGGTTCGCAACTTCTGCTTTCAGCCTCTGCCCGCGATCCGTTGTTAGAGACGGCTCTCTCGGGCTCTGCTGCTATCGCTACCTGCAGTTTATCCCCGGTAGCCTTGGTTCGCAACTTCTGCTTTCAGCCTCTGCCCGCGATCCGTTGTTAGAGACGGCTCTCTCGGGCTCTGCTGCTATCGCTACCTGCAGTTTATCCCCGGTAGCCTTGGTTCGCAACTTCTGCTTTCAGCCTCTGCCCGCGATCCGTTGTTAGAGACGGCTCTCTCGGGCTCTGCTGCTATCGCTACCTGCAGTTTATCCCCGGTAGCCTTGGTCCGCAACTTCTGCTCCCAGCCTCTGCCCGCGATCCCTTGTTAGAGGCGGCTCTTTCGGGCTCTGCTGCTGTCGTTGCCAGCAGTTTATCCCTGGTAGCCCAGGTCCGCAACTTCTGCTCTCAGCCCCTGCGCGCAACCTTTGGCCTTAGCCTGCAACCTGTTCCTACAGTATGTCCCTGCAGCCTACACCCGCAGCGCCTGCAGTCGACCGCTGCTCTCAACCTCTGCCTATAGTCTTCGTCTGCCGCGGTCTGAACTCCCTACCCGCAGCCCGTGCATGTACCCGAAACCTGCAAAACTGGCAGCCCTGCCCGAAAAAGAATGTTTTCCCTCTCCCAAGCACGGCAGGTTACAAATTACCCGATATATGCAAAATGTAGAAACTTTGGGTTAAACTCGGCAACATGTTTCACCCCGAAACGCCTTTTCTAATAGATAACGTAGTTCTCTAAGCCCCACACTGGGATCCTGTTGATGCCTAAACTTGGGAGCAGGTTATGAAAGCGAAATAGACGAGAGAAGTCCTTTCTTCCAAAAACCCTTCCCGTTTTTCTCAGTGCTTTGGTCCGGTGTTTGCCATGCTCCATCCCTGAGCAGGGTGGGAAGCAGAGCTCCTTGCAGTGCCAGCCTGCTGCTGCCCTGCACCGTTCTTTGGCAGCAGGAAGAAAAGTGGCTCAAATAACTCTTCGTTAGTATTGCTGTATCTCCTTAAATGTGCTTCCCATTACATCTAATTTGGTTATTTTAATTGCCAAAGCCATTAGGGCTCTGCAGAGTCTGAAAAGAAAAGAAGAAGGGGGGGTGGGGGGGAAATCTATGCAATTACCAGCACCCAAATTGAGTTAAAAACCTTCTAATAAATGACAGTGGAGGCTACCTTCTGCAGTGGCTCTCAGAGGTACATTTAATTCCCTGCAGCTCTGAGCGATATGTGCTTCAAGGGAGAAACTCAATTAAGCCTCAAAACTTATTTGACTGTAATTGCTGGGCTAATGAAACTGCTGTCACCTGTAGCTGCCCTATGGTTGTCTGGTGTCTCGGCTTCACCAGCAGCTTCTTGCTCTCTGCTGATGTGTGTGTTGCCCATATATATTTATTCGTAGATTCATCATGTTGTTTTTGTTGGAAAAGACTTTTAAAATCAAGTACAACCTGAGACCTAACACCACCATGGCCACTAAACTGTGTCCCAACGTGCCCTATCCACAGGTTTCTTGAACACTTCCAGGGATGGTGACTCTACTACCTCCCTGGTCAGCCTGTTCCAATGCCTGACCACTCTTTCAGTGAAAGAATTTTTTTCCCAATCTCCACCCTAAACCTCTCCTGGCACAATTTCAGGCTGTTTCCTCTCACTCACCTGATACTATGGAGAAGAGATCGACCACCACCTCACTCCAGCCTCCTTTCAGAGAGCAATGAGGTCTCCCCTCAGCCTCCTCTTTTCCAAACATACACATTCACACTTCCCTCAGTCACCTTTCTCTGGACATGCTCCAGCACCTCAGTGGCCTTCTTGTAGTAAGAGGCTTAAAACTGAACACCCTGCTCAAGGTGCAGCCTCACCACTGCTGAGTACAGAGGGACAACTACCTCCCTACTCCTGCTGGCCACACTATTGTGATACAGGCCAGGATGCTGTTGGCCTTGGCAACCTAAGCACACTGCTGGCTCAAATATTCTATGTCTTTTATATCATGTACCTCAGCTGAGGGTGGCAAGCATGGAAGTGGGTGAAAATAACATTTCTCTCTGTGAATCCACCTACCATGGGGCGGGTTGGGTGTGGAGCTGTGACCATTGCTGCTGCTACATTCACCTGTTTTAAACAGGGCGGTTTGGAGTTTAGAACCAGAGCCAGGGATGGATGGTACAGGGGATGGTCTTGGCATGGTCATTGTGTTCCTCATGTCATTCTTTGGGAGTGAGACAAAAGAAGCAAGGTGGAGGGTGACCTCTCACTAACAATGATGCTCTAAAACCTTTCCAATAAACCACTTTATCTGACAGCAAAAGGTGATGCCATGAATCTGTCCCCAGAAATGTCCCTGTGGCAGTGCAAGGAGCCTGACATACCTCTGCTGTGGTCAATCTCTGCATGTTCAACCACAGCAAAAAGCAACTTCTTCTGATACTACTGGCAAGACATCACCACTACCTGCAAAGATGTGATTGCCCACATGGAACAGCCAATACTGCCAGCCCTGGCTGTGTCACTGCCACAGCTCTTTCTGCTCTTATGGGGGATGAGGATCCTGCAGCATCCAAGCAGCACAAGACTTACTCAGAATTCCTGGAACAACTGCAGATTTTAGATCTGGGTCTTAGCCCTGAAGCCTCTCAGAGCAGAGACCAAGAAGGTTCAGTCCTGCTGGGGGGGACCTGGGAGGTGGGAAGGGTGGACACCATCTTTCAGGCAATTAATTAAAGCATTAAGAAAACAGTAAGAGGGAGCTTGTTGCTGTTTCTGGTGTTGGGATGCAGCAAACTCAGTCAACAGGAAAAAGTAAATTAGGGATAGATTGCTTGTTTGGGAAGAGATAGGGTGGAAAAATGGAAGGACCAAGGGAAAAATGGAGAGAAGGGCAAAAAAAACCCCCACTGATTAACTTTAAGCAGGGGACTGGTCTGTGTGACCCTGGTTTGGCACATCCCTGAAGAATCTACTTAAGACTATCTTTCAGTTGGTCTCCCCGCCCAGACTGTGCATGTCACAGGATCCACCAGGGATTTTCATGAGCTAGTGCGAGTCCTTGGTCCCAGTGGCTCTAGGCTGTGCCTAACACAGTGCCTGACTTGAGATAGACAAGAACAGGATGAGTGAAGATGGAGTGTTGGGCCTCTGTGGCATAAGGCACTGTGGTTCTGATGGGGATCTCAAGTGGGAAAGCCCAACACTGGGTGCAGGTACCAGTTGTAGAGGGACTTGTGCTTAGACACAGCACAGAGATGATTTCTCCAGTGCTGTCACTCCCTGATCAACACCAGGAAGAGCAAAACAAAACCAGGGAGGTCACACAGCTCATATTTCCTGCCCACGCTCTTACACAAGTGAAAGAGGTTCCTAGAAGTCCGATTCAAGCCTCCAGGAGAATGGGAACAGGAGAAGAAGCTCCTGTAAGTGCATTTTCTGCTTCTTGCTTATAGACAAAGCTGCACAAGAAACCTAGAGAGGTTCCCTTTTATTCTTGAAAGTGAACCAGGGCTTGGACAGGCTGGGGATTAATTTCTGAGCTCAGCCCACATTGCATCAGGTCTCTGCTATGAGCTATGGGATGAGAATGTGAATGCCAGTGATGGCCTGATATGGAGGGGGGAAGGCAGGGCAGAGGGAGAAAAGATGTCTCAGTGTGCTGGGAGAGACCCAGAAATGGGATTCTGGGGCATGTGGGTGCAGAGGTTGTGTGTGGGGGGAAGGTGTTTAGGGGTCTCGCAGGGTGTTGCTGTGATCAGAGGGTGGGCAACAGGCAGCTCTGTATAGGACTAAGGATGATTTCCCTCTAAAATATGAAGTAGGGAAGGAAGAAAAACAAACGAAAACCACACCTCATTCCCAAAAGAAGTCTTTTCTGGTGGCAGATCTCTGCTCTCTGTGGCTGCTTTGTCTGGAGTGCCCTGCATCACTTGAAGAACTGAGACAGCAAGAAAGCATTTCAGTCCAGCCCAACTCAAATTTCTCTTTCTTTTCAGCTGCCTGGAGCTGCTGGGGATGGATATTTAATCAATTTCAGGCATGAGACCACAACAGGTATGTGCAGAGCTTCACTGACAGGAGGTGGCTCAGGCAGATCCCATGTCCCACTGCAGGAGACAGGCTCCTCAGTGACAGCCATTGCCCAGTTTAGGTGGAGTTTGGAAAATGAAACCATTGCAGTATTTTTGCTTGTGGGTTTTCTTTTCTGCAAATCAGACTCCCAGAGTAAGAAGCTCTCCACATCAGTCATCATTTCCTGAAATCTGGACTGCAGCTGTCTAAACACTGGCACCAGCCTGCAGTCCTGAGGAGCAGCCAACTGCACAGCCCTCACTCTCCTCCATCAGCCTCCCCTCATCTCATGCAGGATCAATTCCAGCACTGTCCTTCCACTTAAACCTGTACTTCTAACTTGGATTCTGGACTACCTGTATCTCTAACCTTGATTCTGGAGTTGACTCTGGTGTCTACATGTCCTTACCTTGGATGAAATTTTGTGCAGCCTGATCTACTGAAAAGTGCTTCTGTCCCTGACAGGAGGGTTAGAACCAGATGATTGTCAAGGTCCCTTCCAACCCAAGTCATTCTATGACTTGATTCAATGATTCTGATTCTTCCACTTACCTTTTACAAGAACCTGTGGCTTGATGCCCTAGAATTGGCACCAAGAGGGCTTAGTGTTCTACCAGAAGCAGCATTTCACCTCTGGGAGTAGTTCCATCAGCTGGTTCTGCTTCACCAAGAACTGAGATACTGCTTTCTCATTGGTGACATAGCTGAATCTAAAGCAGCTGACAGTGAGGTGTGGTGCTGGATTTCCCATAAATTAGTCAGAAGCTTCCTCAAAAGCTTGCAGTGGTTTCAGGAGGAAGTGGGAACCTACGTCAGAGGAGACTGCTTGTTTGCTTTCGAGTTATAATGTGCTGGGAGTAAGGAATCCAGAATTGTTGTGGTTATCTGTCTGTGAAGGCAGCTGTCCCCGTGCCACAGGCAAAGGCACAAAAGAGTGCAGGCCACAAAAGACTTATCAGAAGAAAACTACTATCAGGAGAAATTTAAACCTATTACCTAGAAGAAACCCGTCTCTGGTGCCATATTGGCTTTTCCCGTGTGGATTAGAACAGTATTTTGACTCCTTGCACTTTCCTTTTGCTCCTAGGTGGCTATTTGTCAAACTCAACTTCAGAAGTGGTGACACCAATGGCTGATGTCACCGTCAATTCAAGCGACTACCTGTATGAGTTCTTGGACGAGGAGGATTACCTGCTCTATGGCCTCTGCACAAAAGAAGAGGTACTCTCTTTTAGCAGAGTCTTCTTGCCATCTTTTTACACTGTGGTCTTCCTGATTGGCTTGGCTGGGAATGTCCTTCTGTTTATTGTCCTCGTTTTGCACATCCAGAAGAAAAAGAAGATGGTGGAGGTGTATCTGCTGAACTTGGTGGTTTCAGACTTCCTGTTGCTAGTAACCCTTCCTTTTTGGGCTCTCTACATTTCTCAGCGGGTCACCTGGGATATATTGTGCCCTGTTTTAAATGCCATGTACACCATGAATTTCTACAGTGGTGTCTTTCTCGTGAGCTGCATGAGTCTGGACATGTATCTTCAGATAGTTCATGCTTGCTCTCCTGGCAGCTCCATGACGCGACGTAAGTCCATCCTTGTCTTGGTGGTGGTGTGGATTCTTTCCATGCTGCTCGCCATTCCTGATGGCCTCTTCACCAGCACAAGGCAAATCCACAATGAAACCATCATGTGTGCCCATGATTATGGCCAGAAACACTTATTTTGGAAAGTTGTCTTTCGGGTCACCCAAAACATCTTGGGTTTTCTTTTGCCATTCCTCTTCATGATGTTCTGCTATTCGCGCATCGCCTGTGTCCTCACCGCATCTCACACGCCTGGCTCGAGGAGAGCGCTCTGCTTAGTCTTTACTCTGGTGTGTGTCTTCTGTGTCCTGTGGTCCCCTTACAACGTGGTTCTCATCCTCCACTCCCTGCAAGATGTCGGTGTGATCAGGAGCTGCGAAAGCAGTAGGCAGTTGGACTATGCCATGCAGATCACAGAGAGTTTGTCCTTCGTCCACTGTTGTCTCAACCCCTTGCTCTATGCTTTTGTGAAAAAGCGTTTCAGGTTATACTTGTGGAAGATCCCCCAGGCCATTTGCAGGAGAAGAGCTTTCTTTGACATCCAGCCCTCAGAGACAAGCCAGTCTGGCAGCAGATATGCAGCAGAGATAGAGATGTTGAGTATCACAAATATTTAGTATCACCATGCTTGTGTTATTTACGCTACATCTATGCCCTCATCGCTGAACTTTACTGGTCCTGGCCATACAAGGAAGCTGGTATGAGCCCACATCACTGGTAACCAGATATTCCATCAAGGCAAAGGATTTTCCACACTGGGATTGAAAACATATACTTGAGATTTGTTTCTGCTGTAATTGGAATTGTTATAAAAGCATTGCCTTGGATTTATGCTTGTGGAAGAAACCCAGCTCCTCTCTGGAGTACATGGGTGGATGAAGCTTTATCCAGAAGTTGTCCCCTTAAAAGGCAGGTTGAAACTTGGGCAGAACTTCCCCCACTAGATCCCAAAGGGTGTGATGGAGGAGAGTGATACCATTATCTCTCCCGCTTGTGAGGAATGGATTTGCCATGCTCATCTATCAGGCCATGTATGAGTGGACCAGAAGCCCTGAGTGAACGGTGGCTTTGCTTCTGACTTCTGTGTGTTCTGGGTTGATGTGTTCAGCTGGGCTCATCCCTTTTTCTACCAGGAGAGAACACATGAGGAACCAGACACCTTTAACTGAATTGTCTGACCAATAATAGGTTTCTATGTTACTGTGAGTTGTGCCACACTCAGGTCTGCTGAGCAGGAAACTACCTTTCTGAGGGAGAGATCCTGGGCTGGAGATCAGTTGATCAGCAGCTGATTTGAGATGAGTTCGATCAGCAACGGAGTTCAAACCAGTAAGAACCAGTGAAGAGGACAAAAGAAACCCAAACAAACCTAGGCTCAGCAGAACAATGATGGAAATATTCCTGAAGATCTGTTTTGACAAGATAAGAAAGGTCCATGGAGACCATCATTAAATATTGGCTTTGTAACACTGCAGAGTGAGAACGCAGCCTCAAGCAGGAGAGCTCTTAGCCAATCCTTGTTACCCAGTGCAGCTTTAAAGATCAAGGTTATTAGTTTGCTGATCATTATTTAAAGGTACTACTCGCTCATTGAACCTTAAAATGGGCCCTTCTCAGCCTGGAAACCTGTTGAGCACCAGAGTTGCCTAGAACTGTGCAAATAAGATTAGTAATTCAAGGGAAAACAGCCAGCACATTAATTTTATTGCTAGGCAAGGTTATTGGACTGAGAAGGGCTTTGAGTTGATGTGGGAAGGTAGATTTATTTTTCACTGCTGTTATTTTTTTCTTGCCAGGATTGCTACAGTAAGCTTCCAAAACTATGAGGCTTTGGAAAAAAAAAAAGTTCTGACTTCTTTCCTTAATAATAACACTAATAATAAAAAAAAAAGGCAAAAAATAAATATTTATCTGATGTTCTGATGTGGCCTTCATTCCACGGGTCAGGTCACTGGGAGGGGATGTGGAAAAGAGGAGCATCTGGGAAGCAGAAATGAAGATGGTGATTCCATACAGAGGAGGACTCATGGGACTGTGTGAAACTTCTGATGCGATGCTCAGGGGAAGGGCAAAGGTGAAGGAAGTGGAGTGGGGATAAAAGGGGCTGGTTGTGTGTAAGCACTGTGTCTGCTCACAACAATCTGTCCTGTCGCCATATTAAATACTTTTTCTTCACTTTGTTTCCATATGGTGTCACTCTCTGTCCACATGTGGGTGCTGTGAGGTCCAAGCACCAACCTCTGGGGCAGAGGCTGCAGTGACTGGGTGCACAGATTACAGAATTATAGAATATTTGGGGTTGGAAGGGACCTTTTAAAGGCCATTCAGTACAACCTCCCTGCAGTCAGCAGGGACATCTGCAACCAGAGCATGTTGCTCAGAGCCCCAACCAACCTCACCTGGAATGGTTCCAGGGGTGGGGCATCTGCTGCCTCTCTGGGCAACCTGGAACAGTGCTTTTCCACCTTCAGTGTAAGAATTTTCTTCCTTCTAAAATCAGGGTGGCAGCATCCATGGTGCTGGATGGGGCAGAAAGTAATTGGTATCATCCTTAAACCCTATCTGGAGAGTGGGAAGCAGAAGAGGCTGAGAAACCAAAGAGAAGATGGGTAAAACTGCCAGAAACAAGGATGGGACCAGAGAGTTTGGGGTGCTGCTCTGGCTGAATGGGTCACAACTGATTTCCAGCTGCAGAGCACTGGGGCAGATGAAAGTGCTGTCGTCCATCTGCTGCTCTCCAGTCATGAGATGGCCTTAGCTATTTGAAGACTCTGGACTTGTCTAATACAATGCAAATGCAACTGATTCAAACCCTCAGCATTTGTGGGGGATGCAGACCTCTCTTGCTTTGCTCTTGTTTGGGTTAGCAGTGCTGGCACTGTGTATTAGTAAAGTACTCATGGGGCACAGTGTATTGGAGAACATCAAAAAGACCTTTCCCTCTCTTGGCATTTGAGACCAAATTAGCTCAGCTGTAACCCCCTTCCCTCAGTCCTCAGCTCATTTCCAGCAGCATTTCATAGAGTCATAAGACTGTTCCAACTGGAAAAGCCTCTAAGATTATCAAATCCAACCATCATCCTAAGATCACCATGGCCATTAAACCATCTCAAAATGCTGTGTCCATACATTTCTTGGACCACCACCAGGGATGGTGACTCCTGTTCCAATGCCTGACCACTCTTTCAGTAAAATAATTTTTTCCTAATCTCCTCCACAGACCTCCTCTGGCACAATTTCAGGCCGTTTCCTCTCATTCTATCACCTGATGTTAGGGAGAAAGGACTGACCACCATCTCACCCCAGCCTCTTTTCAGAGAATTGTAGAGAGCAATGAGGTCTCCCCTCAGCCTCCTCTTCTCCAAACTAACATCCATATCCCACATCCACTCTTCCTTTCAGTTTTCCCATATGTTCACAGCCTGGTTTGAAAGGCAGAAATCACTGAGTCAAATTCCCTGAACTTTCTTTTTCAAAAGCTGGGCTCTGTGCCACCTAGAGAAGGGAATTTCCTTAAACTGCTGCAGAGCACACACCAAAACCCATTCACCTTATGCAGCAGCCCAGTAACTCCAGCTACATCATGCTCCAGAAATGATCCCAACCTACCTTCTGCTCTGGCAGGGCAATTGGACTAGATGATCTTTTGAGGTCCCTTCTAACACCTAACATTCTGTGACTCTGCGGTTCCACCTTAAAAACCTCTGTCTGCTCATCAAGAGACAAACGGGGGCAAGGCAAAAGCTTGCTGCCAATGGGGACAGAGGCTGGCAGCTGTCTGTCTGCCTACCAACTGCTGAGAGGGAACGAAAAGCACATTGCTGTCCCAGTCTAGCTCTAGCCCAAGCTCCTGGAGGGTTGCAGAGCTCCCATGGCTCTCTGGGTGATTCTCCTGTGTACCTTAATAGCATCAGTTCTCGGTGGGCTGTACCTCCTGGGCATGTTTCGGAGACAGAGACCCAATGAACCACCTCTGGACAAAGGTACCATTCCCTGGCTGGGTTATGCACTGGATTTCAGTAGAGACAGCTCAGAGTTTCTAAAAGGCATGCGGAGAAAGCACGGGGATGTTTTCACAGTGCTGATGGGAGGCTACTACTTCACCTTTGTGTTGGACCCCTTCTGCTTTGGAGCCATTGTGAAGGAATCACGATCCAAACTAGACTTCAAGACTTCTGCAAGGAAACTGGTGCTGCAGGTTTTTGGCTACAAGCCCATCGAAGCCAGCAAGAACGTAGTTCATGCATCGAGCACGAAGCATCTGATAGGAGATGGGCTCACTGTCATGATCCAGGCCACCATGGAGAACTTTCAGAAGCTGATGCTTTTCTGTGTGAGCTCAGGGGAGGAGAAGCGAGTGTGGCAGGAGGATGGCCTCTTCTACTACTGCTACAACATCGTCTTCAGAGCAGGGTACCTGGCTCTGTATGGTACTGAGCCACACCAAGGGGCAGCTGACAAGGAGGAAGCTAACGAGCAAGATCGCATCCACTCCAACCAGCTGTTCCACGAGTTCCGGAAGTACGACCGCCTCTTCCCTCAGCTGGCCCGTGCCATGTTGTCTCCCAAGGACAAGAGAGAAGCTGAACGGCTGAAGAGGCTCTTCTGGAGCATGCTGTCTGTGAAGAATCGCTGGCGGAAGGACAATGTCAGTGGATGGCTAAGTGATCAAGACAAACTTCTGGTAGAAAATGGTGTCCCCGAGTACATGCGGGATCGGTTCATGTTTATGCTCCTCTGGGCGTCCCAGAGCAATACTGGCCCAACTGCCTTCTGGCTCCTCTTGTATCTAATGAAACATCCAGAAGCTATGAAGGCTGTGAAGGATGAGGTAGGTAAAGTCTCAAGGGAGAGTGGCCAGGAAGTGAAGCCAGGGAGCCCACCAATTAACATCACTAGAGACATGTTAAACCTCTGTCCTCTTCTGGATAGCGCTTTGGAGGAGACCCTGAGGTTGGTGGCAGCCCCACTCCTGGTCAGAGCTGTCCTCCAGGAGATCAGCCTTAAGACGGGCAGTGGGACAGAGTACACTCTCCGCAAAGGAGACAGGGTGGCTTTGTTCCCGCATCTCTCCGTGCAGATGAACCCAGAAATCCACCCCGAGCCTGACAAATTTAAGTACGACCGCTTTGTAAACCCAGACGGCACCAAGAAAGAGTTCTACAGAAACGGGAAGAAGCTGAAATACTTCAGCATGCCCTGGGGGGCAGGAGTATCCATCTGTCCGGGGAGGTTCTTTGCCACCGCTGAAGTCAAACTGTTTGTGTTCCTGATGCTGAGTCACTATGACCTGGAGCTGGTCAACAGAGAGGAGGAGATCCCAGCCATAGACATCAGCCGCTGGGGGTTTGGCACAATGCAGCCTGTCCGCGATGTTCGGTTCAGATACCGTCCCCGCTTTTGATGTGGCAAGCCCCTCTGGTGGTGCTTGCCCTGGTGTTATCTGTGAAATAAAGGCTGTGATCCTGTGCTTCTCTGAGCTGTGCAATGCCAGCACTGATATGGGCTTGTTTGCTAGAGCAGTTACCATGACTTTCCCCTTTAGCTCCTTCACGTGCCTTGCTTCTCTGGTTGTCAAGGGCTTGGGTTGTGTGATGAAAGTTCACCTCCACACCCACAAAGGGGCACAGAGAGGCAGGCTACTCCTAGAACCATCGCAGGGGCCATCAGCCCATCTAAAGCCCATCTGCAGAAGCCCAGAGGAGCATAGGGACATATTGGCAGGTGGGAACCTAAATGAAGGGCTTCCAAGGAATGGGCGTTTTGTTCAGGTCCCTTCCCAGAACTGTCCCTGTGGAGCCATCAGCCCCATAGTCCTGGCATAAGACCCATCAAGATGTGTCACTGGGAGCAGCTCCCTGGATCACTATCTGGATTAAGAGGCATTGCTATGAACAGAGGGAGGACATTTTAAAGTATTCCTTGGAGTTTATGGTAAGACGTTTAGGGAAGGAACCAAAAGTGGGAAAAGAAGGGAATTAGGTGATTTAGGGACGAAAAGAGAGAAGGGGATAAAAAGGGCTGGTTGTGTGTATATAAGCAGCTGGCCCATACACTTGTCTGGTCTTACCTTACACCTGACCAGCACAGTCTGTCCCATTGTCTTTAATTAAAGTCCTTTCCTTGAATTCCAGACCTTCACCAGTGCAGAAGGCAGTGGATTGATTTTAACACTGACACTAACCTTGGACTTTGGAGGTTATGCACGACCAAGGACTAACTCAAACATTTTCCCTGTGTGTCCATATATCAAAGCTGGATTCTGTTTTGTTTTGCAGAGGACAGTTATGTTGTAATTGTGTGTCAAGGGCAAACCAACCTGTACAGATAGACTGCACATTAACCTGGACTTGGTGGTGAGAGAAATTCAGGCAGGAACCATGAAGCAGCTGTGACAGAGCCAAGGGAAAGAAAAACTACCAGTAACTGCACAAGGCTTGACTAGCACAGTTAATATTGCCCTCAGTTCAGTACCTTTTCATGACTTCCACATTCTCTCTATGACCCCTACCTTTTTCCTTTTTTTTTTTCCTTTTTTTTTTTTTCTTTTCCCCACCTATGGGTTAATTTCTTTGTTCTGTTACCCACCTACTGACTGATGGTTTGACCTTTGTAACCTCCAAACTGTGCCCAGGAATGCCTTGGGGTAGCTGGATAGGTCAGAGCCACAGTGACATGCTGGTCAAATGGCTTCCTCATTGCAAGGCTCTAGCCAGAGGATTTTTTGTGCAGGTGCTTTGCAGGAAGTTATTCCCTGCTTATGCATGGTTGTCTACTCATGGTTAGCATTTGTAGCTACCCCGGGTCAGAGGTGAGGGCTGAGGGGTGGGTGCTGCACAAACATGGACTGGATTTGATGAAGGGATATAACAACAAGGACACTGACAACGATTCAGCAGAAAAATCTGGCTTTACTTCCTTGACAGAATGGTTCAGTTAACCAAACAGTATTGAGTCTGTAAAAGACCTCAGACATGCTCAAATGCCTGCAGTTGTGAGAAGCAAAGAAACATAAAATTACTTCATTTGAGTCTTATATGGAAGAGTGTGAAAAGCTCCACATGAGTTAATCTGCAGTTACGTTTCATGCTTAGAGGGGTTGTCTCCTAGCACTGAGCTTTCCATCCTAAAGTGCACCAGCAAGAGTAAGGAATGAGCCTGTGCCAATAGAAACCTTACTGGATTTGTAGAGAAGTGGGATTGGAAGGAGTTCAAGGTGCTGAAAAGTTTTTTGGGGGGATAGAGCTTATGGCAGTGTCTGTCTTGTGGAACTCCTCTGTTCTCCAAGAGAACTGAGCATGGAGCCTAGCTAGGAACTCTTGGTTTTCTCTTCTGTAGTGCGCAGTGAAGCCAATGTCACTTTGACATTCAAATCTTTACAATCTCTAGAGTCAGTGTCTGCTCTCCACAGCACAGGGAAAGCTCCTCTGCCCTCAGTCACTCTTCCTACTCTGCACACTATGCAAGGGAAGAAGGTCTGATGCTACTCTCATCAGGTTTGGAGCAAGATGGGTTACAGGTGTCAGAGAAGCCCACCCCTGGTTAAACAGCATCACTTCCAGTATTAAACTGTAACTCACCAGGAACTGTTTCCCCTTTGTTCCCCTAAACACAGCCAGATACAGCTCTGAGAAAGCTTCTGCTTGCTGCTGCTTGTAAGGAAAATGGAAGAAGCTCATCAAATTTGAGGAGAAAACAATTGGTGTATCACTGAGAAGAAACTAACTGCTATATCACTGGGAAGAAACCAATAGATAGATCATTCACTTCAGAGAAACTCAAAGGAACACTGAGGTTATAGGCACAAAGCAGTGACACAGCTAACACCATCCATTGCAAGGGAAAGCAGGTTTTGAAGGAGAAAGGAACGTCAAAGTTCAGGATTGCTTCTAAGAGTGAAATGTCACAGCATTTGCTGGTCATGCTGCTGCCACATCTTCCTGTAGATGTGCCTCTGCACTCTCCAGAATAGAAGAGCCCAGCTTCAAAGTGGCAAAATCTGTCAGTGGTACAACATCTGCATGCAATGAAACCATGGCCACTATTGCATTTGCTGCTTTTACTGTCTGGTGGCTAAGTTATTCCCACAAGAGGATGGTGGAGAGCTTGGGCAAGTAAGTGACATACTGAGTCTGGCTGCTCACGGGTGCTAGCAGAGTTCCACTGCTCACCATGTGTCTGGCACTTGGCAAAGACATAGACAGGACAAGTCAGGTTAGGAGGGAGCTCAGGAGGTCTCTAGTCCAACATTCTGCTCAAAGTAAGGTCAGCTGTCAGCTCAGGATGGACCATTCAGGTCTTTTTCTAGTTAGACCTTGACATCCAAAGCCTGAAGACACATTGCTGCCTAACCTCAGCCCCCTAAAAGTGCTTCATTCTTCCCTGTTTTCCCTTCATAACTGGCCACTGAATTCTTTTGGATTGGAGGCATGTGAAGAACCCACCAGTCACTTAAACCTTGCTCTGGTGGTCGTGGTGGGGTGAGAAGTGTGTAGCATCTGAAAGTGTGTCTGGGTTATCATGTCCTGAAGTGGGAGGCAGAAGTCAGTGCCCAACACTGGCACATATGGAGTCTCTCTGGCCTCAGGGAAGGGTTTGCAAAGCTGCTTGGGCCTGGGAGCTGTCCCATTCAGAAATCTTCCCTGGTTGTTCCAGGGAGTGTGCAGCCAGGTGGCACACATCCTGTCAAGTTCCCATAGGTCAGCTGAGCCCCACCAGCAGTCCATATTTCTGCTTTTACCTTGTGGCAATGCCCATACCTGAGCTAATTTGCTCAGTTTTGCTAAATCCTATTCACAGCGAGTGGTTACCCCAGCTCAGCTGATGCACAGCAACTTGACAGGACCATCTGGTACCAAACACTCAGTGCAGAAGGGAAGAAGATGACAATTCTTATTTGTGACTGCATCCACATCACTGTGCAATCATGAGGCCATACTTGGAGCACAGCAGGCCCCTTTTCTTTTCCCGTTCAGTGAGGAAGTTCCTTAGTTTTGTGGTAGGGAAGGTGACCAGTGCTTGCTGTCTGTTGTCTAAACCTGTCTCCTGGAGCCATGGGCTCTGAAGGCACTCTGAGGCTGATGGCCTTCCCCTAGGACAGAAGAAGGTGAGAAGGTCAGTTGAGGATCCAGGCTGGGTGAGAAGATTCCTTGCAAAGAAGGAAAAAGAAGGGGCAATAGCCAGGGTCTGCACCAAGTGACATCATCTTACCAGGGATTAGCACAGAGTGTGCTCTGAAGAAAGGACACTGCTCCCCCAGACAGCCCTGCGTAGCACCGCGTGAGCTTCACTTTACCCTTCCTGGCCACTCTCAGGAACTCGCAGGGTACATCTGAGCTGACAGGGTAGTTGGCACTCAACCTGCCCCAGGAGAAGAGAATTGATCAGCGTGAAGAACATTGCTCAGGGTGCTCCTTTTCCCAGGAATTCCCAGCCAGCAGAGAGAGGACATTTCTGTTGCACAGAAATGCCATACAGGAAAGCAGACCCTCAAACGGCACAGTTCTTCAGTGGGTTTCGTTGAGGTTTGGCTGCTTTGCCACTTGGTGGCTTTGGAATTTTCCTGCTAAAGTTAGGGCTTTTCAGATGAGGCTGAGTGAGAAACACCCACGGCTGCTGTGTTGTAAAGCAACCTCCTTGCTCTGCATGAAGACATTGCTGGGACTAGACAGCTTCAGATCAGGTTGTTCAGAGCTCCCAGACAGCCTGACCTGGAATGGTTCCAGGGATGGGGAATCGACCACCTCTCTGGGCAACCTGTGCCAGTGTCTCAGTGTGCAGCCAGCTCCATCCTCTCCATTACACAGCCTTCTGTGCTGTTGCCAATGAGAGGGGTCACAACTGAGGTTAAGTCCCTGAATCAGTGCACCTCCCCTGATTGATGATCCTGACATTTCACTTTTAAAGCTTCTTAGAGAGCAGGGAAGGACAAACTGACTTACATGATGAAGGCTGTGATTCCAATGGACCAGATATCAGTCTGTGGGAGGGCTCCTTGCTCTGTCAGCAGTTCTGGAGCTAGAAAAACAAACTGGTGTGAGAACAGCACAAAAGCAGCAGGTATTTTTATGCTTAGCTACCTTCCCAAGAGTGAAAAAGAAGCAGCTTCTAGTGCAGGGAGCTGGCTGAGCTAAGGCACCCTCACGGGTGATGACTGCAATGAAACCTCAAGAACATCTGGCCCAATGGCAGTAATATTATGTTCTCAAGCTCTGGAAAGGTGGATGCCAGGCAGAGAGGTGTTGGCCATGTCCTCTGTGGTCTGTAAGTGGCTGTTACCTGCTGCTGCAAACTCAGTTACTGGAAGGCAGCATCTGGGAGACTCTGCATGCTGGGGCCAACTGCTGCCCTGACCAATGGCTCTGTCTTTCTGTTTACCACAGATGGCATGCAAGGCCAAGGTTGCTGTGACTGACCTCTGTACTCACCCATTGTTTCAACATAGTCCATGCACTTGTCCATGATAATAACTTTGTCTTGTGCATAGAACTGTGCGTTGCCAAAATCCAGGAGTTTCAGCAGGTTGGGCTCAGTGATGATTATGTTTTCAGACCTGAGATCCAAGTGCAAGATGTTGTGTGCATGGAGGTACTCAACAGCACTGAGGATCTGCCACAGGTAGTCTCGGACTTCCACCTCTGAGTATGATGTCCTGGCAGAAGATAGGGAATAGAAACCAGAGATGACCTATCTGCATTCAGAAAAGTGTCATTATACACTCACTATCATCCTGTCCTGGATGTCTAATCCCATGAGACCCTTTTGAGAAGGAACAGCTCTATTCATTCAGCCAATCTATCATACATAGAGAAGCTGGGCTGGACTGTGGGTCAGCATTACAGATATGAGCGGTTCAGGAGTTGCAGAGCTGCATGTCAGAGAAAGCAGCACTTGTGCAGCAATCAAAATGTAGATTTGATGCCCACCATTCTCTCTCCTTTAATCAAAGAATTTTAGCAGATCCATTTTCTGCCTTTATGAGGAAAAAAAAACGTGGAGGAGAAATATGGCTTCCTGAGCCACACTAATCCTCTTGTATCATAGAATCACAGGATGGTTTGGGTTGGAAGGAACCTTTAAAGGTCAGCTAGCCCAATCCCCCTGCAGTCAGCAGGGACATCTGCAACTAGAACAGGTTGCTCAGAGTCACAAACTACCTAAATTGGAATGGTTCCAGGGATGGGACATCTACCACCTCTCTGGGCAGCCTGGGACAGTGTTTCACCATCTAATTAAAAAAAATGTCTTATTTCTATTGAGCCTAAATGTTCCTCTTCCAGTTTAAACCCATCACTCCTTGCCCTGTTGCAACAGGCCCTGCTAAAATGTCTATCCCCACCTTTCTTATTGACCACTTTTAAGTATTGAAAGGCCACCAGAAGGTCTCTCTGGAGCTTTCTCTTTTCCAGGCTGAAGAACACCAACTCTCTCAGCCTGTCCAGCTAGGAGAGGTGTTCCAGCCCTTACAAAGCCCATGTGCAATGACAGCACACTGCAATAGATGCAGAGAGATTCTCCAGTTTGCCATAAGTGTTTTGCTTCCTACACCAGCCCTGACTGGAGTGCCCTTCCCTCTCCTCGCTGTTACCTTAGCGCCAAGGAGTGGAGCAGCTCTGGTCCCACACACATCTCCTGGATCAACACCAAGTGCCGTGGGCTGATGTAGGCTCCCTTCAGCTGGGCTATGTTTGTGTGTTGAAGCTTCCTCAGGACTTGGTACTCCAGGAGCACGGTCTGCTTGTCCTCTTGCCAGTAAGGGATAATTTTAGCAGCTAAAGTCTTGCCAGTTTCTTTTTCCCTGCACTGCCGGACGATGCTGAAACGTCCCCTGGTACAAAGGAACACAAAGGCAAGTGAAGCTTCTATGCTGCTCCTGGAAGGGCCAGGGCCTTCTGTTCTTTAAAACCACCATGCTGTGCTTTTCATCCATACCCAACATGCATCTGTTGTCACAGTTTGCACATCCTCCCGTGTCTCTAAATTGTACACTCTACAGTGACTCCTGCAGTGCAGGAGTGCACATCTTCCCATGTCTCTAAATTGTAAAGTCACTCTGGAGTGCAGGAGTGAGGGCTGAACTCCTCTGGAGAGAGAGAGAAGGTAGCTTGTATGGCCTCGAGCAACAGAACCTGTTGATGCCTATCCTCCAGACAGAGAAAGCTGAATCCCAACCCCATGTCTGAAACTGATAACTGCAAAGGTTGATGAAACAAGAAGGGGCTGAATCCCAACCCCATGTCTGAAACTGATAACTCCACAGGTTGATGAAACAAGGAGGGGAGCCTGTGTGAGCTCTGGGCTCACCACACAGCAACCTGAGGGACTTTCCTAATGATCAGCAGACACCTTTCTCCTCTCCTAGAAAATCAACAGCTGAATCCTACCAAACAAAGCTGAAGGTTGCTCAGTCAATGACCTCAGGTTCATATACAGTGCTGTGGAGATGTTTTCAGCATCACCATGAAACTAGCAGAACATGACTGTCCTAAAATCCAGCATTTCCCACTGGCTGGTTGAGAGCTCAGCTGGATTCATTACCTTTTGATCTCTGTTTGGAAGGCGTAGGTCTGGTAGGTTGGGAAGGGCTCAGGTGGGGTGATTATTTCACTGTCTTCTTCTGATGCAGAGCTCTGTATTCCAGCATGAAGCTCTGCAGAGAAAAAGGCACAGGGATTACACAGACCCATAGAATTGTTTCAGTTGGAGAAGACCTCTAAGATCATTGAGTCTGTCAGCCTAGGGGCACCAAGGCTGTAAAACCACACAGGGAAAGTGAAGCCTCTCTGAGCCACCTTTCACTATGAACAACACCAAAGGCAAGAGCAGAGCTTTCTCCAGGTGAGTCTGCAGGTTGTCTCCTAGATGTGGCACCCCAGGCTGTTTGAATGTAACAGGTTTTGGACTGTCCACCCATAAATTCCCTGCTGCGACCACTCTAGACTATATGACATGGGTTGTATGTTGAGTGCTATGATATCAAACATCTCAGCCACTGGTTCTTGTCTTCTCACATAACTCATCAGGGCATAGCAAGACACCAACAAAGAATTAGAAGCTTCTTTAAGTTGGGTATTTTAGGACAGTACCTGGAACTTGTTGCTCTGGTTCTGCTCTGTGGTTGTGTCCGAGTGCCCTCTGAAATATTAAAGCAACCCTTGACCCAGTAAAGCTTCAGCTTGGAAATGCTAAATGCACATTGAAATACATTAAGGAATCCTGGGCCAAAGGGAAAGGAGAGGATTTAGGGTGAGATAAAAATATCTCTGTGAACTGATTTTTACAGACTAATCCTCTCCACTGGGAGGAAATTCCAGTAAGAGCATCCTTTCACTCCTTGGCAGGAAGGATACTTCCTTTGCTACAAGGATGGATTTGCTGTGGGGTTATGGATTTCTTAATTTTAAAAACATGTGAACAGTCCAAAGTATTCAAACAGGTGGTAAACAAAGAGTAAATTGTGCTGTCTCTACTTCAGACAGAAAATACAGCCCAAAAATACAACCACGATGGGGCGATAATGCCCAGTGGCAAACAACAGAACCCATCAACGTTACCAGGGCCTGTTGTGACAAGACAAGAGGCATTTGCTTTAAACTAAAAGAGGAAAATTTAGAGTAGATATTAATAAGATTTATTTTTTTTTTCCCATACTGAGGGTGGTGAAACCCTTGACTAGATTTGTCAAAGAGAGATGGTAGAAGCCTGAAAACATTCCCAGTCAGGTTGTTTGGGTCTCTGAGCAACCTGAACTAGTTGCAGATGTCCCTGCTGATGGCAGCTGGGTTGGACTACATGACCTTTAAAGGTCCCTTCCAACCCAGACCATTCTATCATTCAGTCCATAACAAAGAGCAGGTCCAGGGCTTTCACCAGTGGCAAGTCTATACCAATAAATCAGTGCTTCCTGTAATGAATTAATTGTCTCAGGTCTACTTCCTGTTGATCTCAGAACAAAAAACTGAGTGTGGATAATCTACAGCTTCCAGATTTTTGTTGTATTCTTAGATTTTTTTTTTAAATATCCTTACATATTATTTATATTTGCCTATTGTTATATTTTATTACTGCTTTGTTGCATATTTACACATACTCCCCTATCTGTGTCCAGAATTATAATTTCCATTTAAATGAGAAAGCCAAAGAGAAGGAAGTCCTAAACCACCCTGAGCCAAGTGGAATTGGTCTTTATTCACTTTCTCTTGACTTCTCAGCCTGCATTCAAAATTCCCACAAGAGTAGTACTTGTTCTGATGGAGGAAAAGCCCCAAATGCTTTCTTGGCATTTGGTCTTACCCATTTGATCCTTCCCAGTGATTTTCACTTTGGCAGATGGGTCACTGTAAGGCCCCATTCCTGCTTTGCTGGTGCAGGCTATCCTGAAGCAGTAGATGAACCCCTTGGAGAGATTTTTAGCGTTGTAGCAGCAGTCAGCGATGTCAGAAGCAAGAGTGGTCCACTCCCCATCTGAACCAAAGAAAGGCAGAAGACAGATTAGGACCCAGTTAAAACAGTGAGACTTTTGAGTTTTGGGGTTTTGTTGATGTCTTTTCTCCATCAGGGTTATTTATGTGCTGGGAATGTGGACAAGCAGTGGAATCTCACAGAGTGAAGGAAAAGTTTATTTGCTATGACCAATTGCTGTACCCAGTGTCACTGTGCAAAACTCATCTTGCCTGAAAACACCTGGTTTCTATCCAAATCTGACAAATACTGTTTCAGAGGAGTGGTGAAACTTCCCTTTATAGTTTACCTAACTCCTGCCACCAATTTCTAATGCAGGTAATGCCTGACCACAGCATCAGTGCTGATGGTGACATCATTGCCAGCAGGGGTTGCTTTCATGTTATGAATTATGCAAAATTAATCATCAATATTAATTTTGGTATCCAGGTGAAAATTGTTGGTAACTATGAAAACTGTTTATTAACATTAAATCTCGCCAGAAAACTTACTTATAATGTTCAAAACACAGGGTTTGGATACTTATACACAAAGGGAACAGGCAAAACTAGAACACTTAAAGAAATAAGTAGCAAGTGCAAACATTAAAACTGGAAAGAGGTTCTTAGTTTCAACTATACCTCTTGCCCACCAGGGGACTCGAGAGGCTCCTTTTTGCTACTAAATCAGAAACGCACAACAGAATTTGGTTACAGAATTTCTTAGAGAGAGGCTTTGAAATATTTGCTCACAAAATAGTATCAGACAGTACCCAAAGCTCAAAGGGAATTTGAATTCTGTCCATATCTTGAAAGTCACTGCAGGCAGAGCATGTGGCAGGGCAGAGCAGACAAACCAAAAGTAAAAGCAAAAGCAGCAAAGCCTGTGGCAGAAGCCTGTTTCTTGATTGCCCAAATGTCAATGGCTGCCGTGGCCACACAAACTCACCAACCAAAATGTCACTTTGCCAAATCTGACCATATTAGGTGAAGTCAGGAGCTTGCTTGCCCTTATTTGGGAGGAACAAGTCTGGGCAAATCTTGCACCCTCAAAGTTGTTGTCTCCCAGCCTTTGTTTTCTCCCTGCACTCTGCTTCCTCCCTCCCCCAGCCGAGGGAAGGGACCGTGGGATCATGCCTCAGCAAGCCAGGACATGGATCTTCCACAAGAGTTCTATGTTGATTTGTATCTATTTGTATTTATTTCATTTTATTACTGTCATTAAAGCTGGTTTAATATAGTTTCCAACCCATTAGCCTTTCTCCCTTATTCCCTTCTCATTCGGGAAGGAAAAGGGGTTCATGGAGCATCTGCCATTTGTCTAGAGGCTGCCCCAGCTCTAACCCTTGAAAGAAGTTCATGTATGGTCAGACAATTAAAAGAAGGAACATGGGGAAATTTAATCCAAAGGGCTGTGTGTGTGACTGCAGGAGAAGCTGCTGTCAGATAGAACGTTCATAATAATAACAACAGCAAAAACAGTCCCAGGAGAGATGGAACAGGCTTGGGGATTTGATTCAAAGTTTGTGGAATCAAACAAGAAAACATTCACTGACTTCATCAGGCTCTGGCCCAAGCCTGGGAAGAAAACATCAAAGAGATGGTGCAGTTTTGCCAAACTTTTGTCATCTTGTCCTGGCTGCTTGCCTCAGGCTGAATGGGAAAAGGCAGCATGAGTGTTCAGCAGAGGGTGGATGGCCTTTTGGAGAGACCATCTTTCTCCACACGCTGTACAGAAAGCCTGGGGATAGGCTGAAGTTGTCTGCTGATCATTGTCGCTGGGAATTATTAGTGCCTGATGTTGTCAGGGCTCTAAGCTGAGTCCTCAGGACTGTGAATCTGCCACCAGCCCTGTGTATTCTTCTGCTGCTGTTCAGTTTTTGGTCATGGCTTCCACGTGACCTGCTTTGCTTCACAAAGCCTTTATGTGAGTATGCACGTTCCAGGCTGCTTCAGCCAGCACGATGTCTGACTTCTAGATGGCTAAATGATATCTGTAGGATTTCATTCCTAACTCTAAGCTAGTAGAGCTAAAAACCAGGCTGGTTTTGAACAAAACCAAAATACCCAGCTGGTGAGGAAAGCACCCAAATTGGGATGGTCCCTGCAAGGTCTAAGGACACATCTCCACTTCACCTTCACTCTTGCACTGGACAGTGTAATGGATGGGAATGTTGGTTTCCACAGGTTTCCAGACCACTTGCACTCCATCTTCGTAGACATCCACAACATCAGGGGGTGGAGGGCTGGGAGGAACCTCTGTTGAGAGGAGAAACAAAAACCAGTGGCTGTTAGCAGTAGTACTGCTGTGATACAAACCTCTACACTTCCCAGTTACAGGTAGTCTTTTCATAAATATATTATAGATCTGTGGAATCATAGACTGGTTGGGAAGAGACATTTAAAACTCATTTGGTCCAGTCCCCTGCAGTCAGCAGGGACATCTTCAACTACAGCAGGTTGCTCAGAGCCCCAGACAACCTAATCTGGAGTGGTTCCGGGGATGAGGCATCTGCTACCTCTCTGGGCCACCTGGGCCACAGTCTCATCACTCAGTGTTTCAAAAATTCTTCCTCTTTCTAGTCTCAGTCTCTCTCTTTTAGTTTAAACCCACCACTCCTTGATCTGTCAGGCCCCACTGAAAGTTTGAATATGCATTTAAAACCACAGATGCATTTATATGTTTATATACATACACAAATATCTGGTGGGACAGTCTAATTTAAACTCAATATTAAGATCTCGAAGTCTACTTCTAGAACCACATGATTGTTGGAGTGACCAGGAGAGAAACTAAAGAATGAGGAAGAAGGAATGAACCCTGCAAAATGTGCCATGCTGCCAGACAGGAAGGTTTGTGGTTGTGGACTACATCAGGCAAGGGGGAGATTGTCCACTGTACCTGTCTGCAGAAATCTTACCTGACGTTGCATAACGATGTCACACAAGTCAGGGGAATTTCAACAGGCAGGTTCTGCCCCTGACACGTCAAGTTTTTGGAGTCTCACCTATTAGGTGTTTATTGGTCACATTTCACAGAATCCCAGCATGGTGAGGGTTGGAAGCAACCTCTGGAGAGCATCTATTCCAACACCCTGCTAAAGCAGGTTCACCCAGAGCAAGTTGTCCAGGATCACAATGTCCAGGTGGGTTTGGAATCTCTCCACAACCTGTCTGGGCAACCTGCTCCATGGCTCTGGCACCTCTAGTATCATTTCTGTGTGGAAGTAATTATAATACCTACTTCTGTAGCTGCTGCTCCTCTCACCTGCTTTTCTTATGATGCAAGAGGTGCATGCTGAGCCCAGGGAATTTGTGGCCACACAAGTGTAGATGCCAAAATCATCAGCACTAACAGAGAGAATAGTTAACAGCTGAAAGTTCTTGAGTGTGGATGAGATGAGGATCCTGCTGCTGCTCTGGACAGGTATCCCATCTGAAAAGCAGAAGGTAGGGGAAATAAGTACCCTGCAAAGCCACCAGTGTATCTAATCCCCCCTCTGTACCTCTGTCCCAGAGATTAGGGTCTCCTTAGGGAAATGTCACCTCTGAACCAGTTGATGTGCAGGGAGGAGTGAGCTGCTGTCCGGCATGACAGCGTCACACACTGCCCAACAGCTGCAGCCTGGTCAATGAGCTCCTCAACGAATGAAGGTGCTGCAAAGAAGAGGAAAAGCAATGACTCAGGGTGGCCAGGAGGCCTATGTGGCAAATGAGCACACACAGGACATCAGAAACCATCTTTCATTGGTTCAGGAACATTTCTGGTTCATGCTTGGGAAATGGTGGAGCCACCATCCCTGGAGCTATTTAAAAGACATGTAGGAGGGATGCTGAGGACATGGTCTAGTGGTGGACATGGCAGTGCTGGGTTAATGCTTGGACACAGTGATCACAGAATCATAGAATCATTCAGGTTGGAAAAGGGCCTTGAGATCATCAGGTTCAGCCATTAACCCTACCCTACCAAGTTCCCCACTAAACCATACCACTAAGCACCACATCTCACTGACCTTTAAACACATCCAGGGGTGATGACTCAGCCAGCTCCCTGGGCAGCATGTTCCAATGCCTGGCCACTCTCTCAGTGATTTTTTATTCCTCTAATGTCTACCCTAAGATTGTTTTGCCTGGAGAAGAGGACCTCATTGCTGTCTACAACTGCCTTAAGGGAGGTTGTAGCCAGGTGGGGTTGGTCTCTTCTCCCAGGCAACCAGCAACAGAATGAGGGGACACAGTCTCTAGTTGTGCTGGGGAAGGTATAGGCTGGATATTAGGAGGAAATTCTTCACAGAGAGAGTGATTTGCATTGGCATGGGCTGCCCAGGGAGATGGTGGAGTCACCATCCCTGGAGGTGTTCAAGAAAAGACTGGATGGAGCTTTTAGTGCTATAGGCTAGGGCTGGGTGATAGGTTGGAGTGGATGAGCTTGGAGGTCTCTTCCAACCTGCCTTTATTCTATTCTATTCTATTCTATTCTATTCTATTCTATTCTATTCTATTCTACTCTATTCTATTCTGCTCTAATCTGAAAGGTTTTTTTTCCAACCCATTTGGTTCTGTCATTCTAGAAACCCCATTCTGCCTCCATGGATGCAGTGTGACTGCTCATCCATGATAATCCAGATGAATTTTGGAAAGTCCATGGTGAACATCTGCATTGCCCAGCCCTGCTGATACAGCAAGAGCAGCAGAACAGCTCAGAGGAGAGAGTGAGCATGTCACAGCAAGAGTTTTCTTCTGGCCTAGCCTAAGTGTAGAGGCAAAATTGAATGATGGTGTTGCAAGGATCAGGAGATCAGTTCAAGGCAACAAAAAAGGAGAGAAGAGGTTAAGGAAGGGTATAGAGGAAGGAAAAACACCCCACGGTGCAGCAAATCTGCTGCTCTCTCTGTGGGGAAGGGGAGCTAAGGTTTTCTTCTGTTTTTGTCTAGGGTTTTTTTCTCCACAGTGCCCAGGAGCTGCCAGCCTCACTCACTTGGCCTTCCCAGTGCTCTGCTGGGCTCTGCTGAACACTGGAATATAATCCTGACCTCAGAAAATGCTCCTGCTAGAGTCAAGGCTGCCTTAGCAAAAGCAAGTTCAGCTTTGCTGACACAGAATTTGGGGCTGCCCCACCACTTTGCATCTCACAGCTCTAGATCAACATATCTGGCCCTTATGCATGTGTGCAGGACTGGAGTGAAGGGTTTCACAACTCCCTGCTTCTGCCAACCTAACCTTGGATGCTTCATTTCTTCTCTTTCCAGCTTGCAGCCAGGTTTTATTCCTTTGCAGTGGCTTCCTAGAATTTGCAAGCAGTGCCAAGAGAAGACAGTTTTAGCACGGACTTGTCTGTGATTGTAAAGAGAGGAGGCTGGCTCATACTGCATTTGTTGATCAAGGCCATCTCAGGACAATCCATCCTTAGCAACTGGTCTCAGACATCACTGTCATTCATTAGTGACACTGCATAATAAAGCTAACTGATGACTTCTGCAAAGGCAATACCTTTCTCCTTTGAGATGAAGCTTGGTAACTTGAAGGAAGAGAGGGCTGATTTCTTCTTCAGAGATCCTTCAGCTCCTATTAATTGCTCCTTTTCTTCTGCCTCACTTCCCAGCTCACCAAACTCTGTTTTGGAGAAAGGATGAGAAGTCATTCAAGGCCACCCTTCTCCCTGGGGCACCATTTAGAGCAGACAGTTCTGCTGGTGGTGTAGCAGTCACAGGTTTTGTTATGAACAAGCCTTCAGTCAATGGGGAATCATAGAATGCCTTGGCCTGGGAGAGACCCTCGAGGGTTATCTCATCCAACTCCCCTGCAGTGAGAAGGGACATCTTTATCTAGATCAGGTTGCCCAGGCAGAATGATGTCCTGCAAGAACAGGGCATGTCTAGAGAGGACAGAGAAGAAAGAACTGATTTTCTTGTCCAGTTTCATTGATTTAGGCAGCCAGGATGGCTTTACTAACTTCTCCCAGGCACTTCTCCCTTAAAGGTTTACCATGGTGAGATGAGAAGTGCAGAAGAAACTGCAGCAAGGAAAGTGTCACGAAGCCCTGGTCTGCTTTTGTGCAAACTCACACAGGGGAACTCCAGCCACTTCCATCAGCAGATTAACCCAGCTGGCTCTAATGAAGCGAGCCAGGAACCAGTCGTGGGGCTGAACACCACTAATTTCATAGCCTGTCACTGCCAGTTTTGCAATGAGGGTCCAAGCACAACCTTGGATATACTGGGGAGGAAGGAAAAGGCAGGCTCAGCAGAACCCAAAGAGCAGCAGGTTTGTGAAGGCATCAGCTGAGACATTTACCTTCCTCTGACTCTGGCTCAGGCGATATCTTTCCTTTCAGGATTCTTGAAATATGGGCAACAGAAGCTTTTACTTTTTTCTTCAGACTCTGCTCCATTGACTGCTCCATTGAGTTTGACCTTGCGTATGGCTTAAAGAGTCCTGGCTTGTGGATGGAGCTTTTCTGCTTTCCACTGGAGTCCTTTTGGGGGCCATACATTTCTTTATGGCCCTCTGAGCCTTTTCCCATGGCCAATAAGTTAGCTGCCTTTGAATCCTCGAATATCTCCAACTGGTTCTTCCTGTTCTTGTCTCCTGCCTCTTCTCTGATGCACAACCTTTTATCCCTGTGCAGGTGTCCTGCAGGAGGTGACCTTGCCCTTTCACTGAAAGGTATAAACCTTCGACCAGCTGGTTTGGGCTGAGGCTTCCTATAGCTCATGAATTCAAAGGGGAAATAGACAATGTCATACAAGTCAGAGAAGTTCAGATAGGCAGGCTCAACCTCCGAGATGTCAAATTTGGTGCCACTGCTGAGGCTGGGTGCTTCATCTGACAGGTCTCTGATTTTCACCAAAAACACTTCTGGGTATTTGCCAGTGTCCTTGCTCACTGACACCTGACCAGGTCTTTTCCCAGTGTCCAAACTCTCTGTTGAGGAGATGCTTGATACGCAGCTCTCAAATGCTTCTTCCAGGTGCTCGCATTCGTGAGGAGCCGTCGGGGCTCCCTGCCCTTCCAGTGCCCCTGACTCCTCACTCACAACAAGATGGGGTTCTGCAACCTCTTCCAGCTCAGAGACCTCTCCTCTTTTAGCTCCTCGTACAGAAGGGAATGAGATGTCCATGGATTCCTGGATACCTGGGCCTTTGTAGAACACCTCTGTGGGAGGAGAGATGTGCTTTCTGCATTCCCCCTCACCAGAAACAGACTCTGCCCAAACATTCATCTCTTCAGAGAGAGAAACCATCTCATCCACTAAGCCCTCCAGCACAGCAGACTCCTCATCACTGTAAAAAGACAACCTGTGCTGTGAGACCTCTTGCCTTTGACCCCTGCGGAGTGATGGTGGGACAGTTTCTCCAGCATCACAGCTTCCACTTCCTAAGGCAACTCCTCTTCCCTCACCATAAACCTCAGCACCTTCCTCATGCTGTAGCTCATACACTGAAGCTGAAGAAACTTCTTCTTGGGAAGCAGTTGGGACACCTGGACACGCACCCTCCAGACCAGCAGAAGAAACTCTGCCACTGCCTTTAGACACCTTCTGGAGTTCAGCTGCCTTGATTTCAGCCTCATGGGCCAAATTGGGAACAACCTCTGTGACAGCTGAGCTTTTACTCCTCAGAGCAGCAATCCTCTCCTTGCTGTGAGCTGGCTGCTCCCTTCCAGCCTGCTGGGCTCCATCAGAGACCCAAGTGGGCACTGCTTTTGGTGGTGGGGCTTTTGGAACAAGGAGATGATCACCCTTTGGGATAACTGATGCTGTGTCCATGTGAACAGAAGCCTTCTTGTGTGCTTGGCTTCCACCAACATGAGCTGATGATGGAGTGATTCCCGTAGCACTCGGTCCTTCATCCTCTAGGAGAGCAGATCCCACCTCTTTATAGGTCTTCATCTTCTGATGAGCATCTTCATCAGCTGTATACAGAGAAGTTAGAGTACCTGGCTGTTTGCCTGCTGAGACAGCAGCTGCTGGAACACTTTGACCATGGAGCTCCTGACTTTTATCTGTACATGGTGGAAGTGAATCAGTTTCTCTTTGTGGACCTGGTAAACCAGCAGAGCTTTCATGCTCCATGAGGTCTGACTTGGCAATGCTATGAGTAGAAGTTTTCTCATGTGAATGTTTCTGCCTTTTTTCTTTCCAAGGAAGAACTGGGGCTGGCCTTTTGAACAGTGAGCTTCCACTTTTTCCTTCTGGCTGGATGTCAGTACTGTCAGCAGACTCCTGGGGCAGACATACAACTCCCCTACTTGTAGGGGCCGGCATGGAGGTGGTCTGTGACTGTGTGGAAGTTGGAATGGAATGTTTGCCTTCCTGAAAAGCAGTGTCGGAGGCACTGCCAGACCACTGACCATGCTTCATGCTTTCAGGCTTTTGAGCTGATGATGCAGATGCATCTAAGCACTGGGCATTTAGAATGGGGCTTTTGTCCTCCAGATCTTCAGCTTCGTCGTCAATGTAAGTAGCTTTTGACTTCTTCAGTAAATGTTTCCTATTCTCACTCCTGTGAGGTGACACTGGAAGTCTCTCTAGATGTTGCCCAAGAGCAGCTGAGCACCCTTTACCCTCACATTGTGTGGAAGGAGAGGATTGCTCAGAAGACTTGCTGACTTCCCTGAAGTCCTCCCGCTTTGAAGTGTCTGCAGAACATCCCTTGCCAGGCCCTGCAGAACTGTCACAGTGGTCACTGCCTTCAGGGCAGCTTTCCTGTGACAATATATCAGAGTCTTCTTCCAGAATATCTTGTTCCAGCAATGACCTCGAGGCCCTCAGCCTGTAGTCATCCAAGGAACGGCTTCGGGTGGCACCAGCAATGGCAGGATGTGGTGGTTTTCTTGCAGTGTCAAAGGAAGCTGATTTGGTCAAGGAACCAAGCAGACTTTCCCTGTGATCATCACCAGCCCTTCCTTCTTCTTCTTCTTCCAGTTCAAACTGCTCTAGGAGGGGCTCACGGAGACCACTGAGAGGCACCTTTGAATATCCAGCTTTACGGAAAGTCCTTCTGGCTCTGTCCATGTGCCTTCTGAACTCCCTGCCTGGGGAGGAAGGGCTCTTTGCAGGTATCTCAGCTGCTTGGCTGTAGAAAGTGCTCTTAATGACACTCTGTCTAGGAACAAAGACAGGTGCCTTTTCTGTCTCATCTCCAGAGGTTTCAGTTGTGTCCTTATCAGGTAAGAGTGTGCCTGTTTCTTCTTTCTGACGTAGATGTGATGTGCTTTCTGTGGGAGCCCTCACTGGTGAAGGCTCAGCAGCACTGCTTCTTTGGGACTGCTCTGCCCTTTCATCTCCAAATCTGGGATGGAGTTCCTCCTCTTTCTCCTTTAATATTCTTTCCATGAATTCTTTGGCTTCTGTAGGTGATTTGTCCCCCACCTCAGCTTTCACTGCAGCATACTTCCTTCTCATGGGTTTCACCGGAGGGATTGGGGTTTTGGAGTGCTTCTCTTCACTTGCATGTTTTGAAGACTCCTGCTGGCTTGGTGCCTCAAACATGGACAAATGCAGTTCGGGTGTGGATCCAAAGTGCCTCTTCTTGGGGAAGTGAGAGTTCTCATTGTCTGAAGAGGAGCCACTGGTACTGGATGAAGTGCTCTCTTCGATGAGGTGTCGGGAGATGGCCAGGGAGGTGTTGTCATGAGTCCTTTCCAGGATTTCTGGGATGGACCGCATCACCAGGATGGATTTATAGCACATCAGAGAGCGCTGAAACGCAAAACGCGGCACCGTCAGATGGAAACCTGCTTAGGAGCACAGTAATGCAAGCACATCAACTCAAACATCTGCACTCTTAAATCCCACACATACTGGTTGAATGACACCTTGCCACCCTCTGCTGTGTACCTTCAATCCAGACCTCAAATTGCTCTCCCAGTTTTCTTCTTCTTGCATTCACAGAGGGGAAACTATGTTGACTTCATGGGACTTGCTGCTGTGAATTGGGAAGCAGGACCCTGCTTGAGATTTTCAAAGGCAAGCTGTCCATTCAAAACCAATCAAAAAGGAGGTTTTTTTAATGCAAGACCTCAGAGGAGAGCTTAGCTGGAGTAAGTGGCCATAAGTCCATTGACTGCAGTACAACCCACAGCGACTTAGGCCAAGAGAGGACCTACGAGACTGTAGGAGGTGGGATTCATCTGCTTTAACTTCTGCCACATGTGACATTGCAGCTGAAGTTGAGCAGCTAACCTCTCCTTACAGCCAAAGAGAGGAACAGGCATCTTCAGAATGCAATCAATCTGATTATGTCAGAGAACTTCAGGAATAAGGGAAGATTCTTGGGACCTGTCTATAATGCAGCATCAACTGCAAAGGCAGCTGAGGGTACCTAAAGATAACCATGTCTATAATGGGCACCTGCATTAAACCAGATGATTTCCAGGCACTAAAAGTTTAGATAATAAATTTCTGCCACATCCATCAACCACTCTCTCCTGGGCTTATTTTCTGTTCTTAGCCAAGCTGAGATTTCTTCTGGGCTCACTGTGCCAGACAGGACCTTAAAAGATGCAAATGCAATTACAAATACATGTATAAAGTAAAAAAACCCCTCAGCTTAGATCAAGGCCAACTCACCTGCCACTTGCTCCGAGCCACAATGAATTTGAGCTGCTTGGTGTTAATGAAATGAGCTGCTTCAAGGGGGACGTTATGCTGCCAGGTGGAATGAGAGGAAAAACATCAATTAGAAAGTCCTGACTTAATTTCCAGAGTAGTTCTTTGGTTGCTTCTTGGGTTTTTATTAAGGATTCCTTCCTCCCAAAAATTAATTTAGGAAAGTTAACAATAGACCAAATGCTACAGTCCCTTTGTGATTAAATTGCAGGCAGCCTCAGCTCTTCAGTGACAAGAGCAAGCCTTCTTCAATGCATGTCACTAAATTACTCATTACTTTTGGTTAATTTTTAGCTCTTTTCCTTAGTAATTTAAGGCTTCAGAGTATCAGCCATAACTTTCCAAGCAGACATGTATCTTCTCAAGTCAGTGGTAACCTTTATCTTTTGAAAGGAAAGATAAACACCAATGGGTCCCCTCTTTCTGGAGACCCATGCCTGAGCTCCTCTGTAGGACTGAAAGTAGGAGACCCAGAGGAGCAACAAGTCAGCAAATAAGGTCAAGCAGCTTTACAAGCTGCCCCCAAGAAAGTCTCTTCCAATTTGGCTAATAAAGAATCAAGACAAACTTACCATGAACCACTTGTGGGAAAGACAATCCAAAGCACTAGGCCTGTCTCTGATAAGAGAAAAAGATCACTGGTTTAGTAGCAAGCCACTTCCAGCAGCAACCACCAGATCTTTCTGAAGGTGCCTGCTTCACAGGGCCACAGGTATAAACATCTGTGTATGATGTTCTTCTGCATACGGAGTCGTGGAATAGCTTGGGTTGGAAAGGACCTTTTAAGGTCATCTAGTCCAAGCCCCTTGCAGTCAGCAGAGACATCTACAACTACAGCAGGTTGCTCAGAGCCCCAGACAACCTGACCTGCAATGGTTCTAGGGATGGGACACCTCGCAGGGACAACCTGGGACAGGGTCTCACCACCCTCAGTGCAAAAAAATGTCTTCTTTATATCTAAATCTCACTAAATCTCCCTCTTTCAATTTAAAGTCATCACCCCTTTCCTGTCAGAACAGACCCTGTTAAAAAGTCTGTCCCCAGATTGCTGATTGACAACCTTAAGTACTGAAAGCCCACTAGAAGGTGTCCCTGGAACCTTCTCTTCTCTGGGCTGGACAACCCAAACTCTCAGCCTGGCCTCACAGCAGAGGGCTTCCAGCCCTTTGGCTATTGTTGTGGCCTCCTCTGGCCTCACTGCAGCAGGTCTATGTTCTCCTTATACTGAGGACTCCAGCACTGCAGGTGATGGTCTAACCAGAGGAGAGCAGAGCAGAAGGGCAGAATCCTCTTCTTCCAACTGCTGCCCATGCTGCTGGGGATCAGCCCAAGACTTTTCAGCCACCAATGCCCCCAAGTCCTTCTCCACAGGGCTCCTCTCAAGCCCATCATCCCCCAAGCCTGTATTGATACTGGGCTGTTGATACTGGTGTTATCTAGGCTGCTGTGTTGTAGCTGAGAAACAAAGCAGAAAGAGGCTTTCAACCCAAGGTTGAAAGGTTTCCTTCCCTTCAGGTGAAGCAATCCTCCTTTTTCAGTTTGCCTCTCCCTGCAGATCCTCAGGAAGACCCCATGGCACTCTGTAGAGAGCCTTCTCCAGGGCATCAAGAGCAGCCCTAAGAGTGACTTGGACTCTTTAGGTTCTCAAGAGTTAAAAACAGCTTTGGCAGCAGGCAGAAAGAATTGAAATGAAATTTAAGAACAAGTGTTGGCAACGCATGCCTTCAAGTTGCCTGTTGTACCTGAAATTGCTTAATGAATGTGGTAAACATTATTTGATTCTCACATAAGCCTCTTTATTCCAGTCCTTGCTTCATTGTCAGTTTAAAAACTGATCTGCCTGGAGGAGTCAGGGAGTGAGGACATCACCCTACCAGGAACAGGCCAATTTGGCAAAATACCAAATTGTGTTTTGAGTAATGGGGGATAATCAAGAATAATTAGGGCATAAGAAACCTCGAGTTTCTGCTTTTCAAAGTAACTGTGGCTCTAATGAGCTGAGATATGCCTGCTGAGACACCAGGGTCTTGGCACGTTGGCTGTAGGCAGCACAGAAGCGATGCACTCACTTGGGGTTCTGCCGTAGGATCCCTTGCATGAAGTCCTTTGCATCTTCGCTCAAGTGAACGACATCAGGAATGGTCCATGAGATTTCCCCCTTCTGGATATTGAGAAGGGTTCCTCTGTCATTCTCCCCAGCAAATGGAGACTTGCACGTTAGGCTTGTTTGTTGAAAGCCCCAAAACAAAAGGAGACAGGCATTAGACTTCTAGCTGCTCTTCAAAGGACAGAAGCACAAATGCTCCTGTGGGGCATAAAATGCTTGAGGGACTCCATCTCTGTGGGGGAGGTTTGCAGTGCTTGTGAGGACTCCATCTCCATGGGTGGGGTTGCTGTTGCTGTCTCCACCGAGAGAGCATCTTTCAACTCAACATCACATGGAACTTAACTGAATTATTGATCCCTGTTTCACAGATAAGGAGTTAAGGGTTTGATTTTGAACAGCTACTGTAGGAGGTTGGCTTAAACAGGCAAGAAGACTGAACCTCACCTGCCACTCTCACTGCTAACTAAATGGAGAGCAGATGTCAAGTCCTCAAGCAGGGACAATAACCAAAGCTCTGGGCAACCAGGGAAGGATGAGTAAAGAAAACCACAGCAGAAATTGCCCTCATTATAGAAGGACTCAGTGCTTCACTCAGAATCCTCCCTGAAGGTACTGGAGGGCTCTGACTGACAAGGGAACATTGTGTGAGTCTATTTACCTTAAATATGTGATGACTCCAACAGCCCTGAGGAGAGAGAGAACAGACTGTCAGGTGTACTTCACTAGTTCTCCACCACAGAGTCCCTCTTTGTGCCACCAGGCACCCCAGCACAGTAAGAGCTCTTTCTTCTCCTCATCTTTCCAAAGAAAATAAGTCCCCAAAGCTACTGCTCCCACCCTTTGGATTTTTTCCCTTTAACGTTTTAGAAAATAACCCCCCACTAATTCTCCATTTTTAAAGCACAAATAGAGGAGAAGAGGAGTTTGTCTGCCTTTTTTTTAGCCAGCCCCTTAGGATCACCCTCCCTGCCTGCTGCCTCTAATGAAGATCAGCTCCCTTGCATTCATTAGCTGTCAGAGTTCAATTATGGTTGAATAAAACAGGCAGAAGGAACTTTGAAGAGCCCTGATGGGTTTGGGATTCTCAGTGCTCGCTCTCAGTTTATCATCACTGCCCCATTTACTTATTAACAACAAATGGAAATAGAGGGCACCCAAGGTAAAAGCTTTTCAGAAAGCTGAGCAGTTACCAGATATCAGTGGCTTTTGACACCGGCGACAGAGAAACCATTTCTGGGGCAACAAACTCTGGGGACCCATATTTGCTGTACTGAGGCTCGAAGGGGGTGATCTTCTGAGCAAATCCAAAGTCACAGAGCTTAAGGTCCTCCCTTTCAGGATAAACCATGAGGATATTGAGTGGCTGGTAGAGGAAATCAAATAGAAAGGAGAAAGTTTTCTTGAAATCAGGCCATAAGTTTTGGTTGCAAGCATAACTGGAACAGAGAATGCCCACTTGCTGGCCACCAGCAAGAGGCTGTGGTAAGATAGGACTGCCATTAGGTGTTACCTTAATATCCAAGTGAAGGATGTTGTTGTCATGAAGATATTTGATCCCTTCCAAAATTTGCTTGATATACAATTTGACCTAAAAATTAAATGGATTAAAAAAAAAAAAAAAAAATTAAAGAAGAAGGTCCCTGATTCCACCAGCATTTTTAATCAATGAGAGTGGCAGAGATTGAACTGGAAATAGGACCAAAATTAACTTCTTGAAGTACTTGGACTTCGAGGTCAGGTTGGACAGGGCCTTAGGCAACCTCATCCGGTGGAAGGTGTCGCTGCCCATGGTGTGGCATTTGGAACTAGATCTTTAAGGTCCCTTCCAAACCAAAGTATTCTATGTTTCTTTGTTGGTCACCTCTGAGCACTCTAAAGAAAAATCAGTTTTACCAAAAAATAATATTTTACCAATAAATAAGAGATCTCTTCCAAACCAAACCATTCTATGTTTCTTTGGTGGTCATCTCTGAACACTAAAGAAAAATCCATTTTACCAATAAACATGAGATCCTTTCCAAACCAAACCATTCTATGTTTCTTTGATGGTAATCTCTGAGCACTGTAAAGAAAAATCAATTTTACCAATAAATATGGGATATCTGCCTACTAGATGTGAAAGATTTTGAACTTGGAGCACTAAGGATCTCAAAAAATGACCTAAGAAACTGTGGGTTCATCCTTTGGTTTGGAGACTGATAGAGAGTGGCTGGAAGTACAGTTGTGAGCGCATAAAGTTCCATTAAACAAGTGAAGATAGAGGAGCTCTGGGTAATAAATGGCAAGAAAGGATGAGAGCAGAGCAAATATCCTCTCTATTAGGCTGAATGCAATGCTGGTGGTCAAAACCCTTTCGGAAAACAATCAACTAAGCAATGAAAGTTGATGGGCACACATTGAAAGGGATGGTTCTGTTTTGACAAGTTATCACTGATGAAGGGCAGTCCTCATATTAAAAAAAAGAAAGAAAAGAAAAAAAATGCAGGTGGAAGGTGCTCTGGTGGATTTTTGGCTAAGGAAGGCAGATTACCTCAGCTTCAGTGACCACACTCTTCTTGAATAACCGGTCGAGGAGCTCTTCATTGGAGCATCTGACAAGAGGCATTAAGGGCAAACAGAACTACAGGTAAAAGCTGTTTCTCACTTTGTTACCACCTCTGTCCAGGTGAGGTGATCTCAGACAACTTCATCTGCAAGTAATTCATTAAAGTCTCTATTGCACCAGTCTCTCTCTTGCTGAATTTGGCTTCTCTGAACCTGTGCTCCCTACAAGGAGGAGCATAGTATCCCTTGTGCTAAAATCTACTTGTTGGCTCTTGCCTTTTTTCGCTCTGCAATCTATTTTCCTGGTGCTCTCCTAGACTGGATCTCATGGAAAGGGAATTTTGTACTTCCAGACATTTCAGAAAAGAGTTTTGGTTCTTCAGAGCTCATTGCCACTTGTAAATACCCAAGGCCAAAAACAATATGAGGGATGAAATCCCTCTGCTGTGAGGACAGGCTGTGAGAGTTGGGGTTGTTCAGCCTGGAGAAGAGAAGGATCCAGGGAGACCTTCTGGTGGCCTTTCAGTACTTAAAGGGGATCTATAAGAAATCTGGAGATGGCTTGAGACAGCTTCAGACTGCTTTGGGCTGTGGCTGCTCCTGCATGGCTCTTTCTTCCCTGCCTTTCATAGCTGAATCTGAATAATTTAATTAACTTCTTTCCTGCTGCTAATCCCCCTGGTCGATCTGCCTCTGCCTATCTGCTGCATGAAACAGATGGTGAGATAAGATTAGGGAAAGGGGGAAGCTGGTAGGGGTGGTTAGAAACCCCACTTAGGGATTCTGATCTCTGGGAGGGCTGTGGTGTTTCGTTTTGACCTTTTTACTANAATCCTATTCTATTCTATTTTATTCTATCCTATCCTATTCTATTCTTGTCTATCCTATCCTATTCTATTCTATCTATCCTATTCTTATTATATTTTATCCTATCATATACTATTCTATTCTATCCTATTCTTGTCTATTCTATTCTATTCTTGTCTATTCTATTCTATTCTTGTCTATTCTATCCTATTCTTGTCTATCCTATCCTATTCTATTCCATTCCTATTCTATTCTATTCTATTCTACTCCCCAGCAGCACAGCAAAGGATACAACTCCAGAATCAAAATCAGTGTTTTCCTTGTTTCAAAGTGATCCAGCAGCCTGGTGATTCTGTCGTGGGACAGAGAGGCAAGGATGTCCCTCTCTTGGTGCGCTCGAGCCTTTGTTTTGCTTCGTAGGGGAATGAATTTGGCAGCACAAGACACTCCATTCCCTTTGTGCACAACTCGTTTCACAAAACTGAAGCAGCCCCTGCGTGAAAATCAAAGGAGAAGCCCTGCTCAGGCTGGGTTCAAAGCCCTGTGGCACAGCAGGTGTAGACCTTTCCACGTCCCAGCCTTTGACAGCTCCCTGCTGTTCAAGGCTTACGTTCCCCAACATAAAAAGCTCCTTTTCCTGTCTGCGGGGTGCTGTTGCCCTCTCCTGGCTGTCTCCAAAATGAAGCAATGAATTAGCTTAATTTCACGAGTTAGCTAAAGCTCTCCCAGGTGCTGCAGCCTTGTGCAGACAACAGCTGATGCTCCCTTGGGTGGATACGGTGCCTGTGCATAGGTTGCCAGGGGCTTGTGATGCCCATTGCCAACATGCCATACATGGGCACCTATCCTGCCAGCCTCTGGCTGGGATTTTTTCTGCTTGGAGCTGCCTGGACCTATGAGCTGTATGGACTCTCCTGTCCTCTGTCAGAAACCTCAGGGAAGCGTTTCTAGCACACTTCTACCAGTACTTTGATCTTTTCAGACCTTTCCATCTCTGCCTCTGGTCACACAAGCTCAACAGCTCAGATGGGTAAGCAGATATCCTACAGCAGTCATTTCTGGAGAAAAGGAGGCAGAGGGGAGACCTTCTCTCTCTCTCTCTCTTTCTACAACTCCCTGAAAGGAGGTTGTAGTGAGGTGGGGGTCAGTCTTTCCACTGTAATCTCAAGTGATAGGACAAGAGGAGATGGCCTCAAGTTGCACCAGGAGACGTTTAGCCTGGACATTGAAACAAACTTCTTCACTGCATGTGTTATCAAACACTGGAACAAGCTCCCCAGGGAGGTGCCTGAATCCTCATCTCCATAGATGTTTAAAAGCTGCAGAGATGTGATGCTGAGGAATGTGGTTTAGCCCCAGATTTGGTAGAGTTAGATACTGGTTGGACTTGGTGATTTTAAAGATCTTTGCAAACAAAATGAATTCTATGAAGTCAGGAAATTCACTTACCTTCCAATCTCCTGCTTAACCTCATAAAGGGAATGAAGCTTTCTCCTGGTGGCCACTTTCTTTGCCTCTTGCTCTTTCTTAGCTTTGGAAATGAAGGAGAATATAAGTGTTGACACTCAGACAAGAGTGCCTCACTAAGAACGTGCAAAGTCATTACAGGACAATATAAGGCCTGAAAAATCACAGGGGCCCTCCAAACTTCTGCACAGTGGAGCTGTTTGATGACAGAACCTGACAGTATTACCTTCAGGGATGCATCTTTAGTCAGGAGAAGAGGAGGCTGGGGGACAAACTTCATTGCTTTCTACAACTACCTGGAAGCAGGTCAGAGTGAGGTGTGTGTGGGGGGGACAGTTTGTTCTCTCTTGTATCAGGCAATAGAATGAGAGGAAGTGGCCTCAGTTATTTCTGAGTTATTTCAGATGTGTGAAGAAAGGGGCAACAAGAATCTCATTTGCCTATATATGTCTGCAGGTCATTAGATCATTTGCTCTTCCACTGGATCCTGCCATACTGGGAACATATAAATGCTGAATGCAGGAATGCAGAACAGATACCTTCTGGGTACCAGAAGATGGCCACAACAGAGTGCACATTACAGTGACTAGGGAAGAAACTCCAGCAGCTGACATCATGACAGTACCTGCATGCACAACAAGCTCTGCTTTGCACAAAACCTCCCCTCCTGTGTTTTTGGCAACGCAGGTATAAACACCACCATCTTCTGAGACAGTGTCATCCACAACTAAGAAATATGTTGTTCCTTCCTCCCCTTGGTGGATCCTGTTGCTGTCTGTCAGCAATGAAGTGCCCTGAAAGAATGAAAGGACATTTTAACACCAGGGGGGAAAAAAAATCCAACATGAAAATGGATGGTTTTTCTCCTCATGAAATGAGATACAGGACCAGAACTATGTTTGGGCAAAGAAACCTCACTAAAAAGGTTGCCCAGGGAGGTTGTGGCTGGTCCCTCCCTGGAGGTGTTCAAGGCTAGGCTGGATGAGGCCTTGAGCGACCTGTTCTAGTGGGAGGTGTCCCTGCCTATGGCAGGGGGTTGGAACTGGATGATCTTTGAGGTCTCTTCCAACCTAAACCATTCTATGATTGAAAAAATGCTGACTGAAGAAGACCTCCTTGTCTCCCTGTTTCTCTGTTTCCATATTAACTCAAATATCTTTTGTCCCATAACCTGTTCATAGGAGGATTGGGAGGGTCACCAGGACTATGGGGTTCATTCTTCAGCTCTCCCAGCACAACATGCCTGAGCAGCAAGCCCAGGGATCACAAGGGTCAGATACTTTGCTCCTGCCTGGTCTCCAGCTTGTTCTGGCTTAATATATTCATAAATGCTACAAATAAAGGGACAGGAGAAGTGTGTACATTATGGAGTTTTGCCACACACTGGAGACAAAGTGAGATGCATGGGTGGTGGTTGCAACAAAGCCTATAGACAGGACCCAGAATCAGTGTAGATGAAAGAGCAGAAGAAATTCCCCACAGAAGCACTGCACAGTAGTCCTTTCTGTGGAGCTGTGGTGGTTTAGCAGTTACCTGCCTCCCCATCCCCCCTCGCATTTGATATAACACAGGCTAGGACTCAGAGTGGCTGGAAGTTGATTAATGAAGCTTTATATTTACAGCAGTGCTCAATATACAAGCAGATATTTACAATGTAGAACAGATATTTACAGATATATACAGTGAAAAGGTAATACAGAAACACCACAGCCCTCCTAGAGATCAAAATCCCCAAGAGGGGTTTCTAACCACCCCTACCACCTTTCCCCCCTTCCCCAGTCTTATCTCACCACCTGTTGATGGAGCAGATAGGCAGAGGTAGATCAGCCAGGGAGATCAGCAGTAGGAAAGATGTTAGTGGAATTATTGAAAATCAGCTACACAAGGCAGAGAAAAGGAGCTATGCAAGACAGCAGCCACAGCCCAAAGAGGTTTGAAACTGTCTCCCTTATCTATATTTGGGTTACAGCTCTTAAAACAATTTTTTTTTTCTTTCTCAGTAGAGCTCTGAGGGAAGTAGCATCATCAGTTTCCCCTCTCTCAGCCTGTAGTCTAATTTTCTCGTTCAAATCCTCCAATTAGTTCAAACCAGCACAGGGGCTCACTTCTCAGCCAGAGGAAAATCTGTGCTTACCTTAAACCACAGGACAGTGGGCCGAGGGGTTCCTTCAATGACTGCCTGAAATTTGGCAGGCTCCCCAGCATTCACCTGCACATCCTCTATCGTTACTTGCATGTAGGGAGGACCTGGTGAGACAAAAAGCTTTGTGTGCACAGTGCCACCACTTTATTTGTTGTGTACTGATGTGGGTGGAGTGACTCAGAGGGGATTTTTAGGACTGGCCTTTTAGGATAAATCATTGGCTTAAGGTCAGAGCAGGAGATACCACAGCAATGTATTTGGGCTTCTTTATACGAGCATTACTTTTAAGCTTCTTTGTGCTTCTTTGGTTTACTTTCTGTTTAATTAACAGTCGCTACTCAAGGAATGGAAGTACTTAAAAGAACACCAACAGGGAAGACAAAGACAATCCTGGGAAGAAGTGGGAAGCAGAAATTAGGTTCTCACTTACTTGTTGGAGTCTTCTCTTCAGTCTTATATACGCGAGTTCTTTCTGTGGTCTCAATATAAACTTCACTGTGTACATCCCAGACCACATCTCCTTCTCTTCTGTACCACTCTCCTGCCCCTGAGTCTGGTGATGGTCTTTAATAAAGCCCAAGAGAGAAGGTCAATACATGATCAAGTACAACTGCAGAGACAGAGGATTACACCCTGTCATTGATCTGTGTATTTAACCAGCAGGTAAATAATGATTTGTGGAGTCATAGAATTGCTTCAGTTGGAAAAGACCTCTAAGATCATTGGACCCAAACTAAGACCACCATGGTAATTAAACTGCATCCCAAGGGGCCATATCCACACATTTCTTGAACATCTGCAGGGACAGTGACTCCACCACCTCCCTGGGCAACCTGTGCCAGTGTCTCACCACCCTCACTGCAAACAACTTCCTCCTAACATCGAGTTTTAATCTCCCCTCTGCCAGTTTAAACTCATTCCTCCTCATTCTGTTATTACAAGACCTTGTCAATAGTCCCTCCTCAGCTTTCCTGGCCCCTTTCAGATACTGGAAGGCTACTATAAGGTCTCCTGGAAGCCATCTCTTTTTCAAGCTGCAGAGCCTCAACTCTCAGCGTGTCCTCAGAACAGAGCTGCTGCAGCCCTCTGAGCATCTTTGTGGCCCAGTGTTTAAGGCCAGGCTGTATGTGGCTTGAAGCAACCTGCTCTGGTAGAAGATGTCCCTGCCCACAGCAGCAGGGGTAGAACTAAATGATTTTTAAGGTCTCTTCCAACACAACCCATTCTATGATTCCATGAGCCCAGTTTATTGAGATGGGATTTACCTGGTAGGAGGAACAGTGTGCTCCTGAGTGCTTTCATCTCCAGCTGCTGTTTCTTCATGGGCAGGACTGGGGCTGGGCTTTGGCAAACGTGGTTCTTCATCTGGAATCTGCCTTTGTGCTTTGGCAGCAGAAATAGGTCAAGTTAGGCACATCACCTATGCCAGCACACCTTAAACCCAGAGCAAACCTTTGGAGCTATCTCTAGTCTGCTTTGTGTCAGGAAAAAAAAAAAAAAAAAGAGTCCATCTGACCTGAGCTGAGTGCAGTCACTGAAGCTAAGAGGGGATTTGGCCCTTATGAGAAAATCAGATGAAGCAAGGGGCTTGGATAACGTCAGAGAGCCTGAATGATAGCACACTGCTGACTGGGCAAAACTAATTTGGCTGTAAGGAAACACAGAGACAAAAATAGGAGAGGTGGTCAGTAGGGACAGGAAGAAATAGGATTACTGGAAGGACAACATGAGTGACCTGCTCTAGTGGGAGGTGTCCCTGCCTATGACAGGGGGTTGGAACTGGATGATCTTTGAGGTCTCTTCCAACCTAAACCATTCTATGATTCTATATATATATCACTTACAGGAGACATTTGCATTCCAACTCCATAGAAAGAGTCCTTTGAGATCACTGAGTCCAACCATCAGCTCATCACTGCCTAAACCATGTCCCTCAGCACTACATTTAAGCACCTCCAAGGATGTCCAGCTTTAGCTTCACACACATGAATGCTTCAATTAAACTTTGTTTTACAGGAATAGTCCTTAGCTCATTGGTGCAATCACAGACAGCATCAGAGAGATCAGTAAGCTTACTGCAATATAAAACTGGTGGTCAAGGCAGGCCCTGGCTGGGGATATAACTCATATGGAGGTGATATTGAGGTATGCTAATATGGAGGACCTGCTGATATTCTAACACCATTGTGCTGGTTTGAGGGGAATGGGAACATTTTAATGCTAAAAATTAGATTATAGGCTGTGAAAAAAAAACAGTGGTTAACTGAGATGTACTAAAGCACAAACATACATAAGACAGAGTCTGTGGAGTCTGAGCTCTCTCTGCCTGGCTTCTAGCTGTGTCTGTGTAACCCTAATAATCAATTCTGCTTCTAACTCCCCTCACTGATCTCTCTGATTTATCTTACACATAAGGCAGATTCTATGATAAGGTTGGGAGGTAGGGAGAAGGGTGGTTGGGAACCCCTCTTGGGGACTCTGATGTCACGGAGAGGCATTGTGTTTCTGTATTACTTTTAACTTGTGTATTCATCTATATAGCTGTAAATATTTGTAATATCTTGTAAATAGCCTGGAGAAGAGGAGGCTCAGGGGTGACCTCATTGCTGTCTACAACTACCTAAAGAGAGGTTGTAGCTAGGTGGGGGTTGGTCTCTTCTCCCAGGCAACCAGCAACAGAACAAGTGGGACTCAGTCTCAAGTTGTGCTGGGAGAGGTGTAGGCTGGATATTAGGAAGAAGTTCCTCACAGAGAGAGTGACTGGCATTGGAATGGGCTACCCAGGGAGGTGGTGGAGTCACCATCCCTTGAGGTATTCAAGAAAAGACTGGATGGAGCACTTAGTGCCATTGGCTAGAGCTAGGTGATAGGTTGGACTGGATCATCTTGGAAGTCTCTTCCAACCTGGCTTATCCTATCCTATCCTATCCTATCCTATCCTATCCTATCCTATCCTATCCTATCCTATCCTATCCTATCCTATCCTATCCTATCCTATCCTATCCTATCCTACATTGTGCTAAGCTGTGAATATAAAGCTTCATTCCTTAACTTCCAGCTGGCTGAGTCTAATCTGGGTGCAATCAGCAATGGTGCATCTCTGTTGGGTTCTTTGAAAATGTCCTCCTACAACTACAAGTTACACCAGAACAAGATTTGGCATCTGGGGCTTACAGGAACAAGGAAACAAAGACAATGCAGTTTGATGACAGTCCAGGCATTGTTCAGCTTTTAATTATTTTATCAGATATGTCTTCCAAAGTTGACTTGACCTTCCATTCCTAAAGTACTTGGATTGTCTTTTAATGTTGACCACTGGAGTTACCCACCACCTGAGGAGAAAAGGTTAAGCCACAAGAAACCTTCTCCCTATTGGAAGAGTCTTTTTGAGGAGCACTCTAGGGACGTTTGGTACTGGCTGGTTTTGGGAGGGAAAAAAAAAAAAAAAAAAAAAAGCAAAAAAAAAGCAGCAATTTCTAGAAATCCCAGAAACCAGCTCAACTGGGATGGAAAGTATGCTTAGTCAAGGCATTACTAGCATGATCAGAGATCCCAGCTTGGTGGGATTTTCCTTTTCTACTGCCAGCGTTATTGAAAGATTCGCCTTGTTTTTATTCAGAGCATGTGATCAGAGGGGCAGTTTCTCATGTTGATAACCTGTTTAGCTTTCTCAGATGAGAAGACTGCAAACCCATCTCATTCACTGCTCTGTTATCACTGTAGTTAAGACTAAGGAAATAATTTGCTGCTTGACATTTTGTCGTAAGATTTTTGACTCATCCTGCTTCATCAGAGGATCATTTTCACAGACAATTTTCAACTAGAAAGGGAAAAAAAAAGGTGTTTAAATCCTGTCACTGTTTTATTTTGGGTCTGATTCCATGAAATATTTCTGCCCTTCTGATATTTAGACAGGAATATCTCTCTATTTTTTTTTTTTTTTAACAGTATCTGGAGTTTGAAGGCTGAAGGCCATTTGACATTGTCCTTTGAAGTTAGTACTGGTAGAGGACAGTTAGTCTGGCTTGACACAGAGGCAGCTTAGACAAGTTGCTATGGCAGAAGCAGAAGGAAAAGTGGAAGGGTTGCCTCTTATTCACAGTAAAAACAAAGCAGAGACAGAAGACATTTTCCTCCTAGCAAGACACAGTCACACACAGCATAGCTTTTAAACACATGCAAACTGCTAAGAGTCTATCAAGGCTCCAGGACCAGTGAAATGAAAGTGAACTTAATGCACTCAGTGTCTTAGTCTCTGCAGTTGACACAGGAGTGTTAAACACATCTCCAGCTTGTTTATAGCAAACGATAAAAGAAAAGCAACCTCCCTTACCCACCCCAAAAAAACCCCAAAACCAAAAACCCAATTACTTTTGTAAATGTAAAGGAAGAAACCCACCCCACCTTCTCCCCAAAACAACCCAAGCTCTCGTCAAAAGTGGACACACAAATCCCCCATCTCTCCATTCTTGGCAGGTGATGAACCCAGGCACAGTTTTCAACCACCTCCTGTTCTCAGAAAGATCTGCCCAAACTTGTGGTCAACCTAACCCCCTCCCACAGCCCCACATTAATTTGGGTCCGAGTGTCCTCTTAGCCTTCAACTGCTCAAAACACAACAAACCAGAAAATTCAGGGGGCAAGTGTCATTATTGATGTGTTCAATACTTTTATCTCTCTTGCTTCCCATAGAACATCTTTCAGACTGATGCCAAACCTACCATGCCCTCCAGCAGCCTGGGTTTGGGTACTGGCTTCATGAACTAGCACAGAGGACCTGGCTGAGTGGTCTGGAGGAATGGACCCAGAAAGGCCAAGACCATCAGCTCCTCCTTCCATGCCTGGGGGAAGATTCACCAGCAGTGATGCCGAGTCCATGAGTTTCCTTAGAGCTGTCTTGATCTCTTTGTCAGCACGCTGAAGCGAGGCTTGGACAGATGTCTCCATCTCTGACTGTGAGGAAGTCATTCCTACAGATGAGAAGAACAGCTTTGCTCTCTTCAGGCTAACATGAAAAGAGCAGCATCATCTGACCCATGGAAATACTTCACTTCTATTGTTTTCCCCTCCTAGAGCAGAGAGCTGCTACAGAAATGGTCGTCCCAGCAAGAGGAACATAGCTAAGACTTAGAGTAAGAAGACTGACACAACACTCTTTGGGAAGACAGATCTCACCAGGCTGAGGACACTGTGCCGCACTGCTCACACATTCAGACTGTCTCCAGAAAGCAGAACAAAGGTTTCGTCTCCCAGCTCAACCTGGCACTGTCTCATCTGTCAAAAATATCTTTGTTAAGATCAGTCAGATGAACCCAGCAGTGACTGACTGCACTGATACAGACCCAACGTGCAAGGAGAACATTCTTCTCACTGGGAATGAGGAGGAGGGAGCAGAGACTAGCCTCAGTGGTGATGCTGGGGAAGGGCAGGGCGAAGAAAGGGTTATCCTGCTTCGTGGTTCTTTAAGAGTGAGAGGGGGGACAAAAAAGCTCCTCCTTGCTCTAGAGTGATGTGTTTGTCCTAGATGACAGTGTGTGAATGTTCTTGCTGGGCTGTGCACCAGAAGGTACCTGAGGCTTTAAAATTTGTACTGGGCTAAGTCTTTGCAAGGTACTCCAGAAGCAAGATCGCCTGCTCTGTGAAGTAATGTACAGGGAAGCATGATACACAGGAGGATACAACTCCTGACTGAACAAACAAAAGGTTTCCATGCAGAAAAAATGGATTTTCAAGCTTATATCTTTACAGAATGGCCACCTGGGAAATGAATGCCATGGCCTCATCTCCAGTCAGTGCTGGCAGAAGGAGGTAGGCTAAGCTGGAACTATAGGACCCCAGGAGCTCATCTCACTCAGTTTTCTGCCTAATACACCTTTCCACAGGTCTTGAAGAGGCGCAACAAAAGGACAGCTGGTATCCAGGAAACCCCTCGAGTACCCATAAATACAGACAAAATGCATGTCAGATTAAACCCCTTCATTGTGCTCCTGATGTAATTGCTTGCCAAGCCAGAATGCAGACTCAAACAATTGTGTGCTGAAATAAAACTCTGATCAGTTGGCACACCAATGACTCTGACTGGATTAGTGTCATTGGCACTGGAGCATGAATCTTTTGATTCTGCTCTTTTGCCAGCCTTAAAAGAGTTAAATCTATGTGGTAGACCTTAGCAGGTAAAGTTGACCATTATGTTTGGATCAGCCCCCTTTGAAGACTTCTTACCTGATTTCTGTTCTCAATGTCTTCCACATGATCGTAGTGGTTATCAGAGTATCATAGGATGGTACAGGTTGGAAGGGAACTTAAATATCATCTAGTTCCAACCCCCCTTCCATAAGCAGGGACATCTTCCACTAGACCAGGTTGCTTAAAGCCCCATCAGCCTGGCCTTGAGCACTTCCAAGGAGAGGGAATATTTCACTTGTGGGTTTGTTGATATGAGAGTAAAACTTGCTCTATCCATGTCCCAGACAGCACCAGGCTGAGTGGAAGACCTTTAAATGTTCTTTTATGTAAATATTTTCATTCTCTGGTGTTCCTGTCATGCTTGCTGCCAACTAGTGCTGTCCTATGAGCTGGGCAGCTGCCAACAAATGAACTGTTTAGAAACACCCTTGGTCTCCCATGATGAGAAGATATATCCACAGGTTCTACATACCCACAAGTCTCTCCCATTATGCTAATACCATCACTTTCCTCCCTGTTCAAGGAGGTTACACACTGTGAGTCAGGCTGCTGGCCTGAGGAACCTAAATATTAGCTGAGGTATGCCAAACTGGTCCCTCAGTGATGACACACCTGTGATGGACAGCCTTGTTCCTACTTCTGAAATCTCAGCCATGAACCTCTCCACACATCTCCTGAGGCAATGCCAGGAGCAGAAGACTGACATAATTTGAAGCTCCAATTCAGCATCAAAGAAGGACCCAAGAGGAGGAGCATCACTCAAAACTATCAACTCATAGATCCGAGTTGGAAAAATCCCCGAGAACAAATTCTTCCACTTCAGCACTTCTGAAACTGTCCCTGAAAGTGGAGCCAGAACTCAACCGCGTTCAGGTTCTCAGCTGGCAACCCAGCTTCTGCTGAAGATGTCAGTGGGTGAGCTGAGGGACAATCAAGTGGCGTGAGCAGAGAAGAACACAGAAACCCAACGAGCTTAATGACAGCTGATGCAAGACATTTATTGATATAAACTCAGCATCTAACAGCGTACCTTGATTTTGGGGCTTTTTCTGGGGGGGGCGATGTATTTTTTACCCTTCTGTGCCTCAAGCGAACTGAAGTTTCCACTTTATCAATACCCATTTACTTGCAGGAATTTTAGGAAAACATTTTCTGTGTCAAACTTTTTGAGTACAGCTGTGTCTTTCCATCTACAGGAAGTGAATCCCCATATCTCATTAGTTATCCACATATCCTTTTGTCACTTACAAGCCTCATTTTTAACCTCTAGGAAAATATTCTGGAAGTATATGCAAGGAACTTTTCACAAACCTTTTGCTTTTGGAACGGAGTCCTGCAAAAGGATTTTTAAAATGCCTTTTTGACTGATTCTTTTATTTTTTCCCCTTAAAATTCAAAAGGAAATGTAAACAGGTATTAATTGCTTTAAGCTAATGAATCTAAGGGTACTTATTTCTTCTATTGCCATCTGAACTGCAACCTTTTAGGTTCCTTAAAATAAGCAGAGCATCAACCACGGCAGGTGGAACCTCTGCATTTCTTGACATCTTTTGGATGGATATTATTATTTTTTGAGGACTACCACAGGGCAAGTTCTTTTCTCAGCAGTATCTTTGTAAAGCTGAATCAAAGCCACTTCTGTGAAACTATTCTAGATTGACATTGAAGTAACTGAGATCAGAGTCAGGCCCAATATAAAAGCAAAGAGGAAGCATTTCCCTGCTGTATGCCTGTTACTTCCCAGTGCAATCCATATCCAAATAAGATAAAATTTAAAAAGCACTAATATATATCCACCATATCGCTTAATTATAAAACTAACAGTATAAACCAAGGAGATGTTATAAAAAAAGTGGGGAAATAACATAAAAGAGGCTTTCCTTCACCACATGTCATCACTGGAAAAGCATCCTGGATTGTGAGGGTAGTGCACAAGATACCACACAAATAGTTGCAAGTAAAAGGCTGTGAAGTTAATGTGCTCATTTCAGTCAGCACATGATCAAGGTGCAGCCACAGTTGGGGAGGGGAAAAAAAAAAGTTTTAGTTTTCTACAAGCACCTTTTTGGTGAATACAGTCCCTGTTAGCAGGAATATTGCCCAGAGGACTCCAGAACAAGCTTCACAAGATCACCTAGCTGGGAAACACTGGGACAACATCACGCACAATTTCAAGGCAGAAACTCGCTCGATCCTCTCTCTTTGTGCTGGTTAGAAATCCAGCTGTGTCTGAGCACTTCTGGTTTCCCAACACCATCTAAACTGAGACATTTTCTATCACAACACTTCTACACAACTCAGATGGGACAAGGTGTTGGGACTTCTCATCCCACATCCCTGTCAGAGAGGGCCATGCTTGGTCCTACTGAGATCAATGACAAACTCCAGCTGACTTCAACTGTGACTAATATTTGAATTCACAAGCTCATTTCTCTCCAGGGCCAAACGACTTGTTGAAGGTCTGTGCAACATCCATTTTTGGTGAAGCCAACAGGAATGGGCCATGCTCAGTGCATCTTAGCTTTCCCCTCAATCAGTGCTCCTGCTGCCAGGCTCCAGAGGAATTCAAGGGAAGGCAGCACCTCTACAAGGCAACTCAACATACACACTTACAGTAACATGATGCAATTGCAGCGGGCAGTGCTTCCAAGCAGCCCAATGTATTTTCTACAGGTGTATTTTCCAACCAGGCATTTATGGTAGAGATCTCTTTGTCTGTTTATTTTAAAACTCTTTGTGCTCCTACTACCTTGCTCAGTGGTGCAAAGGAGATAGAGGAGATCTCACCCATCAATCTACAAACAGCAATGTTTCACCACTGGCAGGTACAGGAGAATATTCTCCCAGTAACACTTATTGACAGAGACCACAATTGTGGTTCCTTTGCATATGTTAGCATTTAATTATAGAGGCAGCAATTTTGTGCAGCACTTCAATCTTTGGTTGCACGTTAAGTAAATCTATGTTTTAAGAGATAGGGTTTCTAAATCCACTTGTAGGTTCCATCCACAATGAAACCTTCGGATGGCTAGGAGGTGGACTTGAAAACAGTAGTCCTTTAGAGATGGTCTTTCACTACTCAGAGCAGAAGCAACAACAAAAAAATCCTTGCTTCCTCAAGCCAGTGGGATTTTCACCATTGGCTTTAGTCAAATTGGGATTTCAGCCAAAAAGGGCTGAGCAGCCCTCTGCACCCCTAGCAAACACAATATTTTCTGTATGTTTCATTCCACGGCAGAAGTTTAAAATAATGTAGCCAGAACACTGAAAAGTTTATGAAGAAATGCCGATAGTGCTAACTGGTGTCGCAAGTGTGCAGTGGAGTCAAAGCAGTGCCAGGCTTCACCAGCTTCAAGCATGCGCAGTGACAGGAGGTCAGGTTAGCTGGAAATAGTCCTCCTGTCCTGGGCTGCTGAAGGCTGCTTTGAAAGCCCAGACACTTCCACCTTCTTGCCACACCACAACGTACAAATTGGCACTTGAAAGAATTTTTAAAGCTCACGGACAAATGAATCACTTATTCGTCCATATTTCTGTCGTAGGCTTTTCCTAAACCTCCCATCCCTGCTCTGCTATGGAATGATAAACGTTCACCTCGACCAAAGCTTCCGAAATTGCAAACTCTTCTGACAGACATGTTCCCTTTAAGACTGGAAAAGCTCTACGTAGGGAATTGAAACATGTTTTCCTCAGGGGTATTCCCTCGCACACGTCACCCCGCAATCTTTGCCACCAATTTCCCCTCGCCTACAACAGCTCGCGTTAGTTTTTGGTTTTGTCGGTTTTTGTTTTCTTCTGTTCTAAAACGCCGCTTTCTTTCGCGTGGAAAGTTACGCTTGCACCTCCTCAGCTTTGGGAGAGGTCTTCTGTGCTGATGTGCAAGGTAACAGGCTCGCCGACCGTCCCGTAGCTGAGGGTTCTTGTGGAAACTTCAGTTTTAAAGCTCGACTGTCCGTTGTCTGCTGAGAGCTGGACTTCGGTGCAGAAAGAAGGCTTCACTGTGAAGGAAGGAGCGGGAGAAGCCGCTGCTGTTGCTGCGTGCACTCCGGCCAGGCAGGCGTCACTCACGTGGAAAGAGATGTTTGAGGGGCCTACAGACTGCACACCGCTTACTCTGGATGCTGACACGAACACGCCCCCAGGAATGTGCTCCTCAAACTGGCTGAAAAACCTTTGCCTGGGCTCGGGCACCACAGGTCTTACCAGGTTCAGCAGCACTGGCTTGCCAACTGTGGGCTCGTTAATCTCTGTCTGGAGCACGGAGATCTCGCAGGGTCTCTCTGCTGCATGGCTCTGATCTTCGCAGCCGTAGGTCTCACCTTCTTCAGGAACATAATCTTCAAGATCCTCCAGAGTTAATACTTTGCCGTTGTGGGTTAGGATTTTGCGTTCCCGGGTGCTAATGTCATCCGGCTGTAGTTCCTCTGGCTCATCAACTATAATGACATTATCATCTTCTGGAAGGACATCTTCCACTACTTCGGGTGCCCCTTCTTCAACAGGCCAAGATGTATCGAGTTCCTCTACCTCTTCCTCAACCTCTGGACTCACTAATGAGAATCGAAGTTCATGCTGGTCTGGAGCAGTTGTCTCAATACTGAAGACCAAAGGCTCACCCCTGCAGGCAAGCAGTGGAGGTGAGACATCTGGCCCATGGTGAGCACTTGTCTCCTGTGGGAAGCTCTTTCCTTCAGCTGCACAATCCATATATGAGTTATTTTCTAGTTGCTCAGCTCCATATGGAGAACTTCTGTCTTCGCTGCTGACTTGAGGTCCTTCCTGCTCAGTTACATACACCAGAGGCTGGATATCAGCTTCAGAGAGACTATCACTGGGCAAAGATTTTGACTGTTCTACCAATTTATTATTGGAGTTGTTTGTGTTGGGGTCATCTTCTGGGGAATGCCCAGGCCTTGAGCTGGGAAAAGTGAATGTTAACATCCCTGAATCATCTTTTTCTTGCTTTGCTGGGGAAGTGCCTCTTTTCCTTGCAGGTTTTGGTGGTTTTTTCACCTTGAATTCAATTATTTCCTCCACTTCGACCCATTTGGGCTTTTTCTCATCCACTTTGGTCTCAGTGATGACATCTCCAGCTGCTGCTCCTTGCCTGTCTTCGTGTTCTGTCACAAACAGCATGGGAACAGCAGACTTTGGTGTTGCCTCCTGCTCGTATCTGTGGACAGGCTGCCTGATCTTTGACACGTACACTGGCTCTGGAGCTGGCTCTGCTCTTGGGGAGCGGGAAGGTGAGCGTGAAGAAGAGCGAGCAGGAGAAACCCTTCCCCTCTGTCTCGGGTTCTTCACCACAGTGGTTATCGTTTCCTCTCTGATGACAGAAAGGGTTGGGTTGGAGTTGGCAGGAAGATGAGACTTTTGGAGGAGCCACACTCCACCAGCACATGCCACGGTCGCTCTAGGTGCTACAGGGAGGTTAGTTTTGTGAGCACTCCAGCTTTTGGTGAAGGGATACACACGCAACACACACCCCCCACGTGCCCTTCTCCATCTGCTTTCTGATTCCAGGGAAAGCCTCAGTGCCCCTTCCCCCCAGGTGGACCCTAGCTCCATCACCCTCCTTGAGCAGATGAACATACAATGAGTATGTCCAGCTGAGAAATGCTCTTCTGGATGCTGCTGTATTTCACGTGCTTGTGTTGACCACCTGTTGTGCTACTTTGGACCCGTGGAGGTTCTGCTCAAAGATTTAAAAAATTTGAGGAGTTCAGCCTTTTCCTGAGGCTCTTTGGCTTCATCAGACTCAGTGTGAAAATGTTGCTTATTAAAATAGTGTCAGCAGTGTCCCTTCTTCAAATAAATGTAGGATATCTCTAATTGTCTTTATGAAATGACTCCTCCAAGACCAGAAATCTGCATTTTTCACAAGCAGAACAGTTAGATTAAAAGGGCATTAAGCATTTGGAGACAGGAAAAGACAGCTAGAACATTTCCTGCATGAGTCATCAGTGCCAAAACAGATTTATTTTTTCGCCTTTCATAAAATCATTATTGCAGACACAGCTGGATCCTAGAAAGGGCCACTGACATAAAGGTACCAAATTGATCTGGGATTCATGGCTGTAATTTCCCAGCATATTTCTGCTGGCCTTAGATATTTTTGAGGCATCCTAAGAGATTGGAACTTCTCAGCATCCCCTATATAGGTACGTGCCAGGACAAACTTGGCCTTGTGCTTTGACTGAGCTACAGATGGAGCTGGATCAAGTAGTTTGAAAATCTGGGGACAAGAACACTTAAACCCAGACTTCAATGCCCTCCATTTTTTTTCCTGCAGACTTTTTAGTACCATTTCTTACAGGGAAAAACTTGAAGGTAAAGACACTGTTGGCTTTGCAAGACATGAAGCTGATGCTCTCCAGAGGGAGGTAGCTGGCTCAGTGGAACTAACAGGCAGAGCCAATTTTGTTTCTGTGTGGAGATTCTATTCTGCCTCAAAGCAACAAAAAAAATTAACTGAATGATGAAGACAATGACCTGAATTAGGGTTATGAATCCAGATAGCAGCTTTTTCATTTCTCTCTTTTTCCCCCCCAGCCTCTAGTCACAGCTCTGTAAGGCTGAAAGCCACTAGCTCTGCTCTCCAGCCAGCTCTGCTCTGGGTCTTGCACCAAGGTAAAGTGGAAGAAGTCCTTGTGAAAGGAGACCCTGTTCCTCTCATAGCATTTGTCTAGCCATTGTGAAAGACTAACCCTCCAAGATATTTTGTAGCCTTTCCCATCTCTTGGTCTTAGGTTTGGACACTGACACTGCCTTCATCTGTGGAGATCAGATTTCTTTCCACCATCAATCTCTCCTTGAGAGGATGAGGTTGAAGTCCAGGACTAGATTGGCTACAGTGAGATTTCTTTTTTTTCCCAGAGCACTAGCTTATGTCCATCTGACCAGGACACCATCCAATGTTGGGCTTCTCTGCCCTCTGACACTGCTGTGGAGCTTTAAGGTCTGTGCAGAGCCTTCATAGTGGCCACAGTGACTTTCTGAATTAGAGGAAACTGAACTATTTTAGAGGAAGATAAGAATGAATCTGTGCACTCTTGTACTAGACCTTGCTCTACATTGCAAGTTACAATGCTTTTTTTGGGGCCTGAAATTTGCATCTATAAACTTTGTTCAATCCCAGCTCTAAATTATCTGCTGTTTTCTACTAGTAATTCCAAAGCTGCTTCTGTTTCTCAGCTCTCTAAGCATTGAGAGCTGGAATGTGCTCTTAGAGAGTTGTTCCCCAAGATTTACCCCATCACTATCCCACTTCCAGCTGAGGTCCACTCTAATAAGTTCATGATCTCATCCTCTAGCAAAAGGAAGAGAATTTCTGCTGTCCTGAGATCCCACTCATAGATGTACCAACCTCCCTTGGGGCTGCAGCCCTTATCTTAGGGATCACTTCTTCAGCTGCCCAAGGAATTAGCCTGTGGAATTTACACATCAGAAATCAAGAACTGATGGCATTTTGTAATAGTTTGTTATTATTTCATCAGCTGATACTGATGACACTGCTCGTGGTTTGAAGTCATGAAAGGAAAAGGAGGACTCTTGTCTGACTTAGGAGAGATGCAAAATAAAAGCATCTCTCCAGGTGATTTACAGGAATAGAGATATAGGTAGATGAGGTTTTCTAAGCTCTAGATACGGTTTGGCTCTGAGTGATTTCTTCTGATGCTTCTGAACATAACATAAAAAGGTATTTCCCCATTTAGCTACCCCACTAGTACCTGAGCCCTGGTCCTTGAGGTGCTGCAAGCAGAAACACCTTTGTTTTCTGCTCTTTGCAGGGAAAAAAAGCCTAATGACTAGAGGGGTTAACTGAACAGATGTGCAAGAGAGGGTCAAAGGCTGCTAAGAGGGGGCACATACCTTCTTATAAGCCACTGCCTCCAAATGGGCTCAGTTCATGAATCATAAGAAATGGTCAGCATAGAAAATAATAACAGATAAAAAGTAAGCAGCCCTTAACTATACCTCAGCTGTGACTTCACACGTTCTCCTCACCATCCAACAAAAGGAGCAGTCAACTTTGGCATCGTGTCCAAGTCGAGGACTGATTTTAGCAATATTGAGGGAATGCACTGTCTCCAAATATCCATTTTATAGTCACCTGCTACTGTTAGGGCATGATTTGAATAGCTTGGGGGTGCTCTGAGGGCCTACCACAGAAGGACAAGGTTCCCCTTCTAGCACATGAAACAATTTTGTTGGGTATTTATTTGTGATACTTAAAAACAAGAAGATAGTTTAGGATTGTAATGGCTGTTGGGCTTCTGGTCTACACCTGAGTGAGCAACTACAGCTTTTTGCTGCAATTAATATCTTATGGGCACCAATATAAACCAGATTCAAAGTGTCCCATATGACGAAGTCATTATGAGGGCAAAATACCATATTAGACATGTAGAGGCAGAAGGGGACAGAAATGTGCATCTTCCTTCCTTCTGCTTGATCACTAAAGGCTTTCCTGAAGAATTTAAAATAGGAAACCAGGAGAAGTCACTGTAAGATGTGAGATAGTTCTCAATTTGGTACATTTTTTCAGCTAGCCCATTCTCAAAGCTGGTTTCTTTTCAACCTCAAGAGTCAGACTTTGCCTTCTTGAACTCTTGTGCAACTCCAGCAGTATCCAGCAATTTTTTTTTCATATGTAATATCATAAAAAAACCCCAAAACAACAAAACCCTGACCCAAGCTGTGTCTAACCTCAGTGCTGCTATTTTTTGACCTATTTAGTAAGTTTGGTTTTTTTTTTTTTCAGGTGGTCACTTTGCACCATGAGATGTGGTGGGATGGGAATGAACACACTTGCATGGCCAATAAAGACAAGCTTGTTATTGGATCATGCATAGGCAGCAAGGCAAAACACAAATGTTACCCAAAAAAAAAAAATCAATCAGCACTTACATGATGATGGTTTTCTTGGGCACTTTAGTCTCTTGTTCAGTGACTACAAAGAAAACAGTATGAACAGCATGGGGTTAAAGAAAGGCAAAAGCTGAAATGATTAAATTAACTTTGCTCAGTTAATCAGAGTAAACTGGAGTGAGACAAACAAATAAATCTACAACTGTACCATCCCATCCATGCTTTCTGTGGTTACTTCCAGCAGCATCTTTAGTGTCTCTGACCAAGAATGAGAGTTCAGAGGGCTCCCTGAACAGTGCCTGATATAAGCTTTGAAGTGAAATGTTTTGTGGAGAACAGTAGTGCAAAAGGTGTGTGGCAGGCCAAAGCTGTTTCCTATCAAAAGGTAGTGATGGTGTAAGAGACCTGAGATCTGGAAAATGCTGGAGGGCTGACCTTCTTTACACTGGGATTTCACCTACTGCAAAAAGAGTTTCCCCAAAGACTGTTTGCAAAGGTAGACTAGATGCAAAATTCAAGTTGACAACAACGAAAACGAAAATCATCAATGCCAGGATCAAAGGTCTGCCTCAAAAATCCTCCCTAGGAAACTCTATGCCTGTTTCTAACCCATCTCCTCCTTTGCTGTAATCTGCAGTTTCCCCTGACCTTCATCCCAGAGCAAACTTGTTGCGTCTCAAGACCAAAGAAGTGATACTGGCCATCCAGTATTTGAAGGGGGCCTACAGAAAAGCTGGGGAGGGACTTTCTAGGCTATCAGGTAGTGACAGGACTAGAGGGAATGGAGCAAAGCTGGAGGTGGGGAGATTCACATTGGATATGAGGAGGAAGTTCTTCAGCATGAGAGTGGTGAGAGCCTGGAATGGGTTGCCCAGAGAGGTGGTTGGGGCCAGATCCCTGGAGGTGTTTGCAGCCAGGCTGGCAGAGGCTGTGGGCAGCCTGATCTAGGGTAGGGTGTCCCTGGGCATGGCAGGGGGGTTGGAACTGGCTGATCCTTGTGTTCCCTTCCAGCCCTGACTGATTTTATGATTTTCCAAGTATTTCTTAAAATCTGTGTTTTTTGTTGTTGGGTTTTTTTTTTGTTCCTTACAATAAGAAAGATGCCATCTGAAGAGCTTAGAGAGATTTTAGGCAGGTTCCCATGCTATCTGCTGGAATAAAATTAAGACTCTCTTTGAACCAGACTGGTTCGAACACACCCTGAGCTGCTGAACCTGTTTGAGATCTAGAAGAAACAAGCAAGCCTCACTTCTAATTGATAAAAAGAAAAATAGCAAAGCTTCTAAAACTCCTTAATTTAGCCTCAGAGTAATTTGTCCAATGATTGGTTTACAATCTTCCAGGCAGCCTACAATAAACTCTGGTAATTTCCAGTTGTCACAATTAAAAGTGAACTGCAGCTTAAAAAAAAATTATAGAATGGTTTGAGTTGGAAGGGACCTTAAAGATCTTCTAGTTCCAACCTCCCTTCCACTAGACCAGGTTGCTCAAGGGCTTGTCCAACCCGGCCTTGAACAGTTCCAGGGAGGGGATATCCACAGCCTCCCTGGGCAACCTCTTCCAGTGTCTCATCACCCTCACTGTAAAGAATTTCTTTCTAATATCCAGTCTTAATCTACCCTCTTCCAGTTTAAATCCATTCCTATCACAAGAAGCTCTTGCAAACAGTTCCTCCTCAGCTTTCTTGGAGCCCTCTTCAGATAGTGGAAGGTCTATAAAACCTAAAGTCACAAACAGTTCTCACCCAGGGGATTTGTGATTTCTGTATTATTTATCAAGTAACTGCTGAGTAGTGCTGACACTGTCCCAAAACTGCACTGACTGAAAATTAAAAACACTTTTACAGTAGTTTAACCTCATTTTCCTTCCATTTGACTTCCAAGGGTTTTGCTCTGCTTGCAGGTAAAACGTGAAACCCCATCCTAATGAAAAAGAACTTTGTGCTAAGCTGGGTGTCAGTGATCACCTAGAGCTCTGTGGTTTCTTGGCAGAGCCTTGTCTCACTGAAGCATGTCAAAATCTGGGATGACTTCCAACAGAGTCAAAGGAACTACTGCAGTACGAGGTGGGCTTAAAGAAAACCTGCTTGGAAATTAAGAGTTTATAGTTTATTGGGTAAATAAATGGCAAACCTCTTTTCTCTCTGAACAGAGCTGCAATATAACCCTTTACCTGTGCTTAATTAAATCGTTCAAACCCTTTTTAAAATGGTGGAGTGGTAATTACACAGCGATGGAAGATGAGCTCACCCAGGTTCAAAATTCTCCCTGGATTTTTAAACCCTCGAATGGAGATTGTGAAATCTCCCTGCCACTCTTAGAAAAAACCTCATCAAGTGATGTCAGTGAGCTTAATCCACAAGCAGCAAGGGCATCAGTTCTGATGCAGATGGGAATCCATTTCATCATACACCTAGAGGTGGTTTATATGGCCATGTTAACAACTCTATTTGGATGCTAATTTCGTGATGCACCTAAACAAAGGTGGTTTATGTAGCTAGCAAAAGGGTTTAGGTGATAATTAATTATCTATTTAGTGAAATCTCTCATTAAGAGGAAGGTTCTTTGTTGCTCACTCTGTTAAAGTCTACTCCTGCAGTTGTCCCAGGCATCCATGGCAGTATTTCTGTATCTAGCAAAGGTCAAAGGGATTCAGTACCCGCAAGTTTGGCAGGTCTGGGATGAGAAAGCCATAAATGACATAGATAGAGTAGAGGGGCCTTGATGGACTTACTTTAGTGCCTGACAGCTCAGTTTTATGTGTGCTATCCGAGGTGTGAGGGAGGGTTTAAGTAATCCTATGTGAAGGATAGAACCACATGAAAGTAGGATGAGAGAATTTAGTTTAGTTTTGGTTTTTTTTTTTCCTTTCCTCTTTTTTTTTTTTCCCCGAGAGGAAAATATTCTGCATCCATTTTAGCACCAGATTTATCATTTCAACTTGTTCAACAGCATTTTAGGACAAACAGCTTTGCCAAGCAGGAGCCCCTGATAAGCAGGTTAAGAGCTGTAAGCATTAGGATCAGCCACTGCTTCTCTAGGACTAGACTCCTCTTTGGTTAATACATCAAATCATCGACTTACAGGTGATGAAACATTTAGGATAAGCCAGTTCTTGTTGCTCTGAATGGATGAAAGGTGGTTTGTAGCCTTCATCACAACCTTTAAGTCTGTTTTCTCCATTTACAGAAGCACAAACCTATTTTTTCCTGCGTGTGGCACAAGCCACAGGAGCACTGCTCAGCCTTCACCCCTCTTCTGCTCCACCTCAAACATCAGCCCACAACAGGGGATGCACAAATCTGACATGAGCTGCTAAAGCTCAGCTTAATATGAGCAGTTCATGGACATCACACTAAATTCTGTAAATCAAATGGGAGTGTTTTGCACCCTCTCTAAGAAACAAGGCTCCACTCCTGCAGTGAGGAAAGTGGTTGTACAGACAGGTTGTGCTCTGGAATTTACACTAACGACCAGATGGCCAGCCCCAAAATGAGGCTAACCAACCATGATAACAGAGTAGACAAATATCCTAATCATCACCCTAATCAGGCAACTAACAATGTCACAGCACAAAACTCCTACACTCCATTTCTTTACCAAGAGCTCCAATGATTTTCTGTGTTTTAAAGCAAGCTTCAACCTCAGAGCCTCATTTTTGTGGCTTTTCCCTGCAAGCAGGATATTACCAGAGGCAACTAAACTTGCCCAGAGCTCTGCATGAGATATAAGGCAAGACTATGGAGAGATTCCTGTTGCCTGGCTGTAACTCTTCTGGGCATTTTTTCTTTCTGGCTTTCCTTATCTTCACTCATGCAGCTGATTCTATCTTCTACAATCAACTGTCTTGTTATAACATGTCCTAGATCTGCCCATCCATATGCAAGTACAATGCCTTTCAAAACCACTGGGCTTTGATTTTCTCTAAAACTTTAGAAGTTAGTGAGCCTGGGATGAGCGGATTGCAATGGGAACACGTTAAACAGGGATGCCAGAGCACATCAACTCAGATCTGCCTCGTGTAGCTTAAGCAGCAAGGTACAAAGCAGACAGTTAATTTGAAGTCAAAGAGAAGAATCTTCTTTTGGTTACAGTGGTTCCAATACCCACAGGAAAAACAAAATCCCAATTTTAAAACTAACTCTCTATTGACTTCAGTGCAGCAACCAGGTGTAGCTGAAGGCAGATCTCAGCATTTCAGGCTTGCAGCCCAAGCTGTGGGTGCCCACAAAGGGACCCATTAAGTCCAGTGGTTACCATCCTTTCTGGATTTGGGCCTTCCAGTAGATCAGTAAATTCCCATAGTGTGAATTTCAGCCTTATGACAAGAAGTTTAGAGAGTTTGTTGAATCATCACTTACTGCAGAGCAGGGCTCATAAACCACTGGACTAATGGTATCCCAAATTGTGACAGTAGATTTGATCCAGTATAATAAACAGTACAGACAGGCAGGAGGATGAAAACTAATACAGTGGCAACTAAAGCCCCTTGGGTGCTTCAGGAGACTCTGACAATGGTCATTTAACAGAACCAGTGATAAATCAGGTAAAACTTAGACCCACTGTGCAGGCGAACAAGGAAACAGACAGAGTTATCTATTTTCTGTTGTAATAGTACCACACAGCAGTAATGTTGTCCTCTTGGTGAAGTTACAAATAATCCCATTCTCACAAATGGAAAGGATTGTAAGGATGGAAAGAGAAATCCTTCATGAGATCCATCCGTCCTCCAGTTCTTTGCCAGGTGAACCTGATTTTTTTTCCATTGGTAGATCAGAGCTGGTTATTGATGCCCAGGAAAGCAACGAATTCCCTCCTCGGTCAAGTGCACTCTGCCAAATGCATCCCTGATGAGATTCTGCTCAGAACAATCCTCTTGCTCCATGGGTGAGCCTGCTCTGTGCTCCACTGGCCTGAAGCTGCTCCTCCTTGGGGATGTTCCAAGGACCTAATCCCTTCCCTATAACCAAGTTCAAGCAACTGCACATCATGGACCAAAAGCTATTTCATAACATTTCTGAAGCTTCAGCTTCCAGGCAAACTCCAATTATATTTCTTCAGCCAAGCTCATGAAATCTTTCCTTTATGACCCTGAGAATAACAGCACATTAAGTAATTTGGGGCTGGACACACATTTACAACCCCAAGAGCTGAGCAATGCTCCTAATGCTGTTGTACAACTCTTGTTTGTTTTCATGATGTCTTCTTGGTGGAAGGGAACTTCACCAAGATATGCCACCCTAAGAGGTTTGTTTGTGTTCCTCTACATCCTTCATGCAACCTACTTTTCTGTCTTCAGGGCACAGCAAGGACAAAGTATTCAAACACTTTAAGGTTTGTTCTTCTTAAACAGTCATAGAATGAAAGAATCTTAGAATGGTTTGAGTTAGAAGGGACCTTTAAAAGTCATCCATTCCAATCCCCCTGCAGTCACGAGGGACACCTGCAGGCTGCTCAGAGCCCCAAACAACCTGACCTGGAATAGTTCCAGGGACAGGACTTGTACCACCTCTGTGGACATCCTAAGCCAATGTTTCACCACCCTCAGTATAAAAAATGTCTTCCTCTTTTCTAGTCTTTCACTTTAAAACCATCACTCTCTGTCCTGTCATAACAGGCCTTTCTGAAGTCTGTCTCCAGCTTTCTCCAGCTCCTTTGAGTACTGAACAGTCTGGTACTGAAGGAACCGAGGTGGCTCCTTGGCTGTATTATGTCCTGAACCGCTGCTGGGAACCTCTTGAGAGAGACAGCACTGACTGGCCCATGCTCAGCCAGCCAAAGACACTTCTGAGATGCACAAAGGGTTAGTTCCCTAATGCCAGGAAATGTTCCCCAGGATGATGCAGCCACTGATCTAAACTGAGTTGTGATAGGTTTAAAACAAGCAGGTCTAACACACTGCCTGTGGAAATCCCTTTGGTATGAAGGTAACTAGTCAGTGGCACCCTAAAGATATTAAGAAAGAGGTGTGCTGCTGGATGGGTGCAAAATTCAGTGGCTTGTTTCACCAATTCAGGTGAAAACTGATGAAAAAAAATAAACTAAGAGATTCTATGGCTCTGTGCTGTCTAATACCTGGAGAGCCCTAGATGATGGATGAACTATTACTTAGTGCTCAGGATGAACTGCTGTCAGTTCTGCTTTCTCAGTCACTCCAGGTGGTCTTCAGTGGTATTTCAGAAATGATCACAATGTGCCTGGCTGGCTCCTGATTGCTCTCAGGAGTGCACAACTCACATTCTACACCAGGCTGACACAGGTTTACAAGTATCCAGGGAGAAATAAAACCCATCTTTCTTGCACTACTGGCAGTGTGACATACCCTTCATTTGCTCCTCCTTTGTCATATAATGCCTGTATGAACATTATATGATGAAGTTGATTTGCCAGGTCTGGAAATCAACAGATGGTGATGGGTACAGGGCTGAGCTGCTGAGCTGCAGTATATACCCATTCACATCTCGCTAGACAGACGGATACATGTACACCAACAATCAACATGGATAAGATGGCAAATATCCTCAAAGATCCTCAGCAAGGTGGCTTTAGAGTGGTTCAGTGACATACTTACACAGCTGGCCAAGGGTCATACCTTCTATTGTAATGGCTTGGTCTCCTCTCCTCTCTTGGGTCAGGGCCGCAGCGGTGTGGTGGTAAAGTTCTGCTCCGCTTTTTGCAGACCCTAATCTGTTCATCAGCTAAAGAGAATGATGCAGCACCAAATGAAACACAAGGTGGCTTTGTGTAATGAAAACCTTCCTCCCATACATTACAAATCCACCCCAGCGGCATCACAACAGAAATGGATGAAGGTGTGGACCCCAACCCATGCCGCAGCTTGAATGAACACATTGCTGCTCAGTGGAGCTCATAGAAACATGGAATGGCTTTGGGTTGGAAAGGACTTTAAAATGGCATCTAGGCCTTTAAAGGTCATGGAGTTCAACCCCCTCTGCAGTGAGCAGAGAAATCTCCAGCTAACTTGGAGGCTAAGTTCTGCCAAATAATTACAGCATCACAGAAGCATCCAGGTTGCAAAAGCCCCTCAGGATCACCAAGTCCAACCTAGAGCCCTACTCTACAAGATTCACCTTAAACCATATCCCTAAGCACCACATCCAAACCACCCTGAAAGACATCCAGGATGGGTGACTAAGCCCTTGGGGATCTTAGCTAATGGCCAATGCAAAGCAACATGATTTGCTAAAGTTCTACTAGAAGTCTTTAAATTCATCAAACTTCCTAAACGTTTCTGTGGAGTGGCTTTGAAGTTGCTGTGAGCTGAGCCAGGCACTGATCCATGGCAATTTTCTAAACCAAGGTCGATTTGCTTTTATTGCCAAACCCTGAGAGCACATTACTATTTTACTACAATCAGTGCACAGGCCATGACTAATTATTACAAAATATTTTATGGTACATTTATTTTATTAGATACTTTCACAAACACTTGCTAAGCAGGAATAAATAAATAACAAATAGTGATTTGGGCTTCTTATTCAGCTATTTCTCTCTTTTGGCTTTGGAAGGTTTCTCTCTAGCAATGTCAGTCTGTCCTAATTTAAAGGTGGTCCAGAAACAAAACACCATTATTAGTCTTAAACTTCTTAAGAGGTTCCTCTAGAGGATCTGGATTTAAGCTGCAGAATGAGCTTAGCCAATTATTATTTCAACAGCCAAGCTCTCGGATCAGAATGTTCTAAGCTTTTGGATGTTGACAGTCCATAGCAGAGGAGATTTTGACTTTGTATAAACCTTTAGTATATGACAGGCAGCAGTGATTACGCAGCCACCAGTCCCATGCAATGGATATCTCCCAGTAAAGTGACTTCTCCACCTATCAGGTGGCAGATCTTGATACCCCTCCAAACTCACCTCACATTCATAGTGTCCCATATCTTCATTGGAAGGGTTCTTGACCACCAGGACTATTATGCCACTCCGTGGTTCACTGAAAGTCTGGTATTTACTGGTGTCCTTCAAGAGTACACCATCTTTGTACCATCTGCACATAGAAAACACTGAGCATTAGGCAGGAAAAAAACACATGCTGGCAAGAAGTCCTCAGCTCACTGATCCAGCTACCAGGCCAGTGAGCAACCAACTCAAGAGGGCATCATTAGACAAATGCTTGGAGCCTGCAATATAGGTCTACAGGTGGGTAGATCACACTTGGATACTAAACTGCACAGAGTTATAAGATTCTTCTCCTGAAGTCCCATCTGTCCTGCACACAGTACCTGCAGTTCTGGAGCCCCCAGCACAAGAAGGACATGGAACTGTTGGAGAGAGTCCAGAGGAGGGCCACAAAGATGATCAGAGGGCTGCAGCAGCTCTGCTATGAGGACAGGCTGAGAGAGTTGGGGCTTTTCAGCCTGGAGAAGAGAAGGCTTCTAGGAGAATTTCTAGTAGCCTTCCAGTATCTGAAGGGGGCCTACAGGAGGGCTGGGGAGGGACTCTTCACAAGGTCTTGTCATGACAGGATGAGGAGGAATGGGTTTAAACTGGCAGAAGGGAGATTTAAAGGGGATGTTAGGTGAGACACTGGAACAGGTTGTCCAGGGAGGTTGTGGCTGCTCCCTCCCTGGGGGTGTTCAAGGCCAGGCTGGATGAGGTCTTGAGCGACCTGTTCTAGTAGTAGGTATCCCTGCCTATGGCAGGGGGTTGGAACTGGATGAGCTTTGAGGTCTCTTTCAACCTAATCCATTCTATGATTCTATGATCAGTCAATGCAGGGAAAAGGGTTTCAAATCATGAGAAGATAGGCTGAGCATTTTTGCCTGAATAACCCAGAGTGGTTGCTGACTAAATCAATTCAAGGAGGGTGAAGGACTGATACGGTGTGGTCAGGACAGGAGATCTGGTACAATCCTGTAGCAGGGATTATTGGCAGGCATTTCATTTCAGATGTTAACTGGAATGAGTTGCTGAGAATCTCAGGAATACTGCCTTCAGTTTTGGGCTCCCCAGTTTAAAAGGGACAGGGATCTGCTGGAGAGAGTGTCCAGCGGAGGGCTACGAGGATGATTAGGGGACTGGAGCACTGTCTGATGAGGGACCTGGGGCTGCTTAGTCTGGAGAAGAGAAAACTGAGAGGGGATTTAATAAATGTTTATAAATATCTGAGGGCTGGGGGTCAGGAGAGGGGACACAGGCTCTGCTCACTGTGATAGAACAAGGAGCAATGGATGGAAGCTATAGCACAGGAGGTTCCAGCTCAACACAAGTGGGAACCTTTTTACTGTAAGGGTCACAGAACACTGGAACAGGCTCCCCAGAGAGGTTGTGGAGTCTCCTTCTCTGGAGATTTTCAAGGCCTATCTGGATGTGTTTCTCTGTGATCTGAGCTAGATTGGATGGCCCTGCTCTGGCAGAGGAGTTGGACTCAATGGTTTATTTGTGTCCCTTCCCACCCATAACATCCTGTGATTGGGAAGAGCCAGTATTGCAATGGGGTTAAGGTGGAAAGCCCTGAGAAGAAATGGTCATAACCTCAAAAGTTAGGGCAGTAGACTCTTCAGACTATGCACAATGGGAAGACAGGATTTGTCCCAGTGTGGCTGGTAGGACTGACCTGATCTGAGGTCTCGGTGCTCCTTCAACAGTACAGGTGAACTGAGCATCTTCACCCTCCACAAAATAAGCATTTCTAACCTTGTTCACAAACCGTGGGGGCACTGCAAAGCAAAAATAAATGTAGCTAGTAGCAGGAAACAAGACCAAGCACAAGGGATGTGCCCCTGACCAGACAATTCTCCTGATGTCTGCAAGCAAGACACTGAAGACCTAATTTTTGGACCTAAGAGCAGCTGACCACAGCTGTACATCACATAATTTTTTTCAAAGTGTTATGTAGAATTTCTGGGATGTCTTAACAGTCATGTTAAGGCCCATAGCAGAGCCCTATAAAGTAATGCACCTATGGAGGACTTTACCTTGAACAAGGATCTTTCCTAAGGTGCTGGCATTTCCAGCAGGACTGGAAGCAAAGCACATATACTGTCCTGAGTCAACCCCTGTTAGGTTGTCCAAGATCAGAGTGCAGGAACCATCTGGATCTTCTATTATAATGTGATGGGGGTCCACCTCCACAGGTTTGCCATCTTAAAGAAAAAGAGGAGAAAAGGTCTTCATAAAGAGTTTAGTATCATTAATATTTAGTATCATAGCCTGGAGAGAAGGAACTTCAGTGTTGACCTCATTGCTGTCTACAACTACTTAAAAGGAGGTTGTAGCCAGGTGGGTTTGATCTCTTCTCCCAGGCAACCAGCAACAGAACAAGGGGACACAGTCTCAAATTGTGCTGGGGGAGGTATAGGCTGGATATTAGGAAGAAGTTCTTGACAGAGAGAGTGACTGGCATTGGAATGGGTTACCCAGAGAGGTGGTGGAGTCACCATCCCCGGAGGTGTTCAAGAAAAGACTGGATGGAGCGTTTAGTGCTATAGGCTAGGGCTGGGTGATAGGCTGGACTGGATATCTTGGAGGTCTCTTCCAACCTAGCTTATTCTAGTCTAGTCTAGTGTTTTCTCCCTGGGAATTTCATCCAGCTTTTTGGCTTGAAAGGACTGACTTGTATTTGGTTTATTGAAGCTCATGTTACTAGTTGAGTAACAAGCTCTTCATCTGCATACAGTTCTCTACAAAATATCATCTGGACAAAGCACTGTTGAAGGACCTCACACATCATCAATCCTCATTTAAAGGGTAAATTCTTCCACAGTATGAGTTGTGCTGTTACAGCTCTGACTGAAGAGTCAAGAAACACCTCCAAAGTGACTGTAAACATGCATAGTGGATCTTAACAAAGTGTGAAATCAGAGCAAAGCTGTTTCCTTGGAAATACAGGAAGATCCTAATTTCATCCTAATATCTCATCTGCATCTCCCCTCTTTCAAATGGAAATTGTTACTCCTTATCCTGTCACTACTCTCCTTGATAGAGAGTTCCTCTGCATCTTTTCTGTAGGTCCCCTTTAAGTGCTGAAAGGTCATGATAAAGTCTCCTTGTAACTTCTCCAGGCTACATCAACCCCAACTCTCTTAGCCCCATCAGCTCAGCAGTGGGCTTCCAGTCCTCCCATCATTGCTATAGCCTCCCTCTGCCCCCACTCCAGCAGATCCATGTCTTTCTTGTCCTGAGAGATCCAAAGCTGGATCCAGCACTGCAGGTGGGGTCTCAGCAGAGCAGAGGGGCAGAATCCCCTTCCACCACCTGCTGCCACACTGCTGGGGCTGCAGCCCAGAACACAACTGGCTTTTGGGGCTGTTTGTGCACATTGCTGGTTCATATTCATCCACCAGCAACCTTCTCTACAGGGTTACTTCTAGGTTCCTAGGCTATCTCTAGGCTTTTAGATTACATAAAAACAATTAGCACAAAGTACAAGTGGAGAGCAACTTCAGAGGATGAATTCTGTGGTTTGCTGCTCATACCTTTGTACCAGCTGACAGATGGCTTGGGAGCTCCTGTGACTTTGCAGGCCAGTTTGACTGTCTCTCCCAGCTCTGCTGTACAGTCTGCCAGTTCTTCCTCAAAGTCTGGAGGTACTGAAACATCAGAGTAAGCAGGCATGTTAGTTTGGAGGATGGAGGGTCTGTACACAGGTTGGCTGCTGAAAAGTAAAATAGGAAAAGTTAATTTTTTTGCAGATCTGTAAGGTTCAGGATGGAAAGCTGAGCAGGGAATTTGAGCACCTAAGGACTTCTCAGGTGACTTGCTGCCCTCACTTATGTGAGATTAAATTCAGGCTGTTTAATGCCTGTTACTAAAGGAAAACCTCTGACTCCAGCTCAGTTTTAGAGGTGGCAAATGAGCCTAGATGGTTTCTCTCTCTCTCTTTTCTCCTTCCTGAGTTAGAGAGACTGCTGAAAAAAACCCAAAAAACTCAGAGGTTTGGGCTGTCTTGGACCATACTCACTCCAGAGTGGCTCGTTGATCCTCTGCTGTATGCCACAGATATCCTTCACCCAGGAGTTCTTGATGTTGACTGTGCGCGCCTGCAGGAGGTACTTGCGGACCAAGTCCTCCCGCTCATGCCAGATCTCAAAGGCTCGGTCGTCCCCTTCCACCAGCTCATTCACATCTATGTTGTTCAGCTGTGTGACAGAAGGATGCAAAACTCAGCAGACACCCTGTGCTCTTAGGGCTGAATTCCATCCACAACCTTCCCCACAGCTGAAATCCTGGAGTTCAGGACAGTTCAGATCCGGACCTAGCCCTTATGAACCAGAACCATTGAACTGAAGAGGTTGGAAGGGACCTCTGGAGATCATTGAGCCCAACCCCCCCTGCTAAAGCATAATCACCTAGGGCTGGCCACACAGGAACACATCCAGATGAGTCTTGAAATTCTCCAGAGAAGGAGACTCCACAGCTTCTCTGGACAGCCTGCTCCTGGGCTAAGGCACCCTCACACTAAAGAAGTTTTTCCTCATGTTGAGGTGGAACTTTCTGGGTTCCAGTTTGTATGCCCAGTGTTCTATCACAGAACAGTGCTGAAAAGAGCCTGGCCTCTTCTTCTTGACATCCACCCTCCAGATATTTGTAAGCATCACGAAGATCCCCTCTCAGGCTGTTCTTCTCCAGACTAAAGAGTTCCATATCTCTCAGCCTTTCCTCATCAGACAGATGTTCCAAGTATCTCAATCACAGCCTCTGTTGGGGCACTCTCTACTATATCCTTGTCTCTCTTGAATTGGAAGCCCAGAACTGGACACAATACTCCATTTTCAATCAAGGTTTAAAATGGAAACAACTACTAAACACCAGCAAGTCTCCTGCTGCCAGTGTGTGGCCTCTTCAGTGGATGTGAGGTTTGCCATTCCCATCAAATCTATATCAGATGCTCCAAGAGCAGAAGGGATAATTTACACCATTAAAAAAAAATGTTTTTAAGACTCTGTGATCAGTGCAATGTGGTTTTGGATGAACAGCAGTCAGGGGCACTTTGGAATCCTTTCCCTGGTCTACCTGAATTTCTGATTACCCAAGACACATTTTCCTGGGAGAAATGATCACATTTCAGGAACATAACAGCCAGCATTAAAGGGTATCCCACAGGTGGGACACACCAACCCTACAGTGTAGCACTCTTTGGCCCAAGACCAGCACTACAGGATTAGTAAGATGTCCAATTCAGACGACCAGAAGCTGGCTGTAGAACAAGAAGTTCTCAATGACAGAGAAATGCTGTGGGTGAGGATTATAATGATCAGACCTTCATGATGTTCTTGAAGATGTAACTGTAGGTGTCTGTCTTTGTGTCTCGCTTTGGTTTGCAGATCACAATGTAATTTTTGAAGAGGAAGACATGTCTTTTGTGTCCTTTCCATGCCATTCTAGCTCCCGGGGCTCCTTCCCACACAATGAANAAAAAAAAAAAAAAAAAAAAAAAAAAAAAAAAAAAGAAGGAAAAGCACATTGTGAAAACTCGAGTCAATGCCACCATTTTTCAGTGAAGAGATACCAGATGTCTATTGTTGCATCACCATTTTCATAGAATCATCATAGAATGGTTTAGGATTGGAAGGTACCTCAAAGATCATCCAGTTCCAACTCACCTGTGCCATAGGCAGGAACACCTCCCACTAGAAGAGGTCACTCAAGGCCTCATCCAACCCGACCTTGAACACCTTCAGGGAGGGAGCAGCCACAACCTCCCTGGCCAACCTGTTCCAGTGTCTCACCACACTCACTGTAAAGAACTTCCTCCTAACATCCCGTTTACATCTCCCTTCTGCCAGTTTAAACCCATTTCCCCTTGTACTGTCATGACAAGACCTTGTGAGTAGTCCCTCCCTAGCCTTCCTGTTTATTGCAGCACAGCAGATTGCTTCTGAAGCCAAAGCTGATGCATCAGAGTGACAGCACCAACAGGGGTGCACACAGTGGCTGTCCTGACTTTGACCTTTACATGATGTTCTTTGTTGCCAGGAAAATACAGAGCTCATGTCAAGGAGGCACACTCCCCCAGTATCAGTGATAATGGAAAATGGTATCTCATTTTTCTGCTGTGCAGAAACTTTATACAGCCACTTGGTCTCCTCACCAGAGCACGACGTTCCTTTCACATACCTTCAGATGCATACATGTTTGTGACCTGGGTTCTGCAGGACAGATGTGGCAGGACTTTTTATCAGGGAATGTAGTGATAGGATGAGAGGTGATGGTTTCAAACCAAGAGGGGAGACTTGGATCAGATGTGAAGAAGAAACAGTTTAGAGTAAGGATGTTGAGACTGCCCTAGTTGAAAACCATGGCCCCCTGTGCTTTCACCACATTCCCTTATAAAAAGGTCCCTCTCTGCCTTTCCTCTAGGTCCCCTTCAAGTGCTGGAAGGCTGTTATAAGGTCCCCCTAGAAGACTTCTTCAAGCTGAACAGCCCCAATTCCTCCGCCTGTCCTCACAGGAGAGGTGCTCCAGCCCTCTGATCATCCTTGTATCCCTTCTCTGGACCCTTTCCAGCAGATCCACATCCTCCTCGCGTTGGCAGCTCCAGGGCTGGATGCAGTATTCCATTTGAGGGCTCACAAGAGCAGAGGAGCAGAATCACCTCCCTTGACCTTCTGGGCATATCTCTTTCCATGCAGCCCTTTCTCCTTTTCACGTGTGATTTCAAAAGGATCTTCTTGTAGGACCTAAGGCCACTTAGAACTAGTGACAGCATGCAGAGCACTAAGACTGACTGAGAGATGCCAGTTACCTGTCGGATGGGTTCACCAAGGCTTTCCAAGGTCCCTGGGTAATTCTCAATGAGTGAGACATGAAGGTTGTTTTCTGCTCTTCGGGTGAGTGCAGACACAATGGCATAAGCCTGCTCCAGGAGAGTGCAGTTTTGGCTATTTCTTGCTTTATTTCGGATCAATTCCTGCAGATGAGTAAAGCAAATGTTATTGGGCTGTGTAAAAAAAAAATATATATTTCCTTGACAGCCAAAAAGTTTCACAATATCTCTTCCAGCTCTTTCATATGGACCACTTTTATCTCATTTTTTTCACCCTGAGCTTTCAGCTACTGAAGTCTCTTCTTTCCTACCCATCCTGCAACCTTCCCTGACTAGCCAGACTGGCTTCTTCTTTCCTAAACTGGTATTGCATGACAAAGTTGAATCAAATACTCCAGATAGGCTTCAGAGATTATTCTCTGAGTATTCCCACAAGAATACCATTACAAAAATTGCTACTTTGACACTTTCATTTGTGGTCTGGACTAGAACCTGAGATAGTTGGACAGATGAAAGCTTTTAAGATGAAACATTTCAGAATGAGGTAGAATGAGGCAAAGATTTTAGGGGAAAAAAATAATCATAGACTCATAGAATCAGAGAATGGTTTGGATTGGAGGGGACCTTAAAGATTTTCTACTTCCAACACCACTGCCATGGGCAGGGACACCTTCCTCTAGACCAGGTTGCTCAAGACTGTCAAACCTGGTCTTGAACACCTCCAGGGAGCAGGCAATCACAACCTCCCTGAACAACCTGTTCCAGTGTCTCACCACCCTCACTCTCAAGAATTTCTTCCTAACCTTCAGTCTAAATCTCCCTTCTTCAATCTTAAAGCCATTGCCTCTCACCCTATCACTACAAGCCCTTGTGAAAAGTCCCTCCATCAGTATAAAACACAAGGAAAGAAATNTTTATTTAAAGATCACTCAGATAAATCTTGCTGAACCTTAGGGGCTTGAAGACTGTGAATCTCTGCCTGGATTTATACTTCCAAAACTATTCAAGAGAGCATCATCATTCAGGATGAATCCTGCTTATTTTACTTAAGCAGCTTTCAGTTGCTGTTGGATCAGATGGAAGCCAAGAACATGAATCATAGAATAGTTTAGGTTGAAAGTGACCTCAAAGATCATCCAGTTCCAACTCACCCTGCCATAGGCAGGGACACCTCCCACTAGAACAGGTCACTCAAGGCTTCATGCAACCTGGCCTTCAACACCTCTAGGGAGAGAACAGCCACAACCCCCCTGGGCAACCCATTCCAGTGTCTCACCACACTCACTGTAAAGAACAACTTCCTCCTAACATCCAGTTTCTATCTCCCTTCTGCCAGTTCAAACCCATNACAACCTCCCTGAACAACCTGTTCCAGTGTCTCACCACCCTCACTCTCAAGAATTTCTTCCTAACCTTCAGTCTAAATCTCCCTTCTTCAATCTTAAAGCCATTGCCTCTCACCCTATCACTACAAGCCCTTGTGAAAAGTCCCTCCATCAGTATAAAACACAAGGAAAGAAATCAGCAAGTTAATTCTTTACACGTGGAAAATTGCTTATTTTTAGATCTTACCTGTTACTGAGTGTGAAGCAAACTCATCTTTCTCTTGGAAATATACAGTCATNCAGGATGAAAAGCCCCAACTCTCTCAGCCTGTCCTCATAGCAGAGTGAAATAAGAAAACAATATTTGTCTGCACAAAGCCAAAGATGAAACTATCAGATGTAAGTGTATCACAAAAGCACTTCACCTTGATTATGGTCTGGTACTGTTGGATCCTGTTTATGGGCTTTTCCAGGTAGTGCTGCAGTGGTGGGATAAGTGGCTGGGAAGGATCTTCATTAGTTAAGAATTCATCTGTGTATCTCTGGAAAAAAAAAGCAAAACAAAACAAAAACGCATGGAAGAGTGAGGAAAGGTTGTTATAGATGACTGTGGGAAAGATTATTCCCTGGAAAATGCTCTTATGATGCAGATTCACAGATCTAAGAGCCAAAACTGGATAGCTCTACCAGACCTTGCTGCCCCATATTTTAGACATTTGTAACTCTCCTCCATGTTTACCAGCTAGTTGTTATTGCAGACTACAAGAGTCAGTGATTGTAAAGGTGTGCTGGCTGGGACTAATTGGAGGATTTGAATGAGAAATTAGACTATAGGCTGAGAGAGGAAGGCATTGATGATGCTTCACAGGTAAGCTCTTGGGGTTTGTGTGCTAGGACATCAGACACTGAACTGGAAGTTTATCCTTTCCACTGACCTGATGCACGTGGCTGCAAATATGAGCAGTTCACCAGCAAACTTCAAGCTGGACTAGCTGCAAGTTGGAGACCCAAGATCCAGGCATGGATATTAGGGAAGCTGAGAGCTTGTGCTGATAATCTGAGGGTGGGTGTGAACTTTCTAGCAAACATCAAGCTGGAATAGGTGGCGAGTAGGAGGCTCACGAAGAGGCTAAAAGTGCTCAGAATTTCCCTACCTGTGCTAACATTTTTTGCTTGTTCTTTTTGCTTGTTGGTGGCCCATAAAGCATCTCTTTATTACAGTTACATCATCACAGTCACATCCCTGTCTGTGTGATCTTTATAATAATCATCAATGCATATGAGTACATGTGTCCCCACAGCTGTTGTACCGACCAGGAAGAGCTAGACACTGAACACAAAAGTGTTCTATTAAGCAGTGATTTCCCTCACAAAAAAAAAAAA
>VWZI01000780.1:415438-464737 GCA_013396835.1 Psilopogon haemacephalus | reverse complement strand
AAAAAAAAAAAAGAAAGAAAAAAAAGAAAACAAACAACAACAACAAAAACCTCTTCTCATAATTAATCACATCTGCGATTAATAACTATAAGAACTACGGGTCGAGGGAGGTGATTCTCCCCCCCTACTCTGCCCTGGTGAGACCCCACCTGGAGTACTGCATCCAGTTCTGGAGCCCCTGGGACAAGAGGGATGTGGACATGCTGGAGTGTGTCCAGAGAAGGATGCCCAGGGATGTGGTTGGGGCCACATCCCTGAAGGTGTTTAAGACAAGGCTGGCTGAGGCTGTGGGCAGCCTGATCTAGGGTAGGGTGTCCCTGGGCATGGCAGGGGGGTTGGAACTGGCTGATCCTTGTGGTCCCTTCCATCCCTGACTGATTCTATGATTTCTAGATGCAGTGGGTTCAGCAGGTATTTTGGCTACTGTTTTACCTTGTAGAAATCCTGGACAGCTTTACTGACAACAATTGACTCAGCCTGTACCCTTCCCACCAGGTACTGGATGTACTTATTAAACTCTGCTTCATGCTTGATAAAGCACATGGCCACATCATCGTCAGTGTCACATTTCTGCAAGCCTCGGAGGAACACACTGGAGACAAAAGGAAAAAAAAAAAAAAAAAGGACTTTTGAGTGAGGAGAAGGTGATGGAATAAGGCTAGAACACAGCCCCAGCAGCCAGATCTTTTAAACAGGTGATTTCAAGGGAACAGGAAATAAGGGATGTGGCCACCTTAGCATTAAACTCACTGAGGTGCTGGTTAGGGACCAAAGGAGGGCAATGAAGCTATTTAAGGGTCTAGAACACAAGCCTTGTAAGGAGTGGCTGAGGGAACTGAGGCTGGAGAAACTCCCTTGTGTTTCAGCCCTGCCAGTGCTCCACAATGCTAAGAGTTACGTTACTGTGGCTCTGACATCAGGTGTGTGAGCCACTCCTTGGTCTCAAGCGAAGTACTTGGAGTACTGTGTGCAGTTCTGGATCCCCCACAACAAGAAGGATGTGGAACTGTTGGAAAGAGTCCAGAGGAGGGACACGAGGATGATCAGAGGACTGCAGCAGCTCTGCTATGAGGACAGGCTGAGGGAGTTGGGGCTTTTCAGCCTGGAGAAGAGAAGGCTTCCAGGAGAACTTCTAGTAGCCTTCCAGTGTCTGAAGGGGGCCTAGAGGAGGGGCTGGGGAGGGACTGTTCACAAGCACTTGTAATGACAGGATGAGGGGGAATGGGTTCAAACTGGCAGAGGAGAGATTTAAACAGGATGTTAGGAGGAAGTTCTTTACAGTGAGGGTGGTGAGACACTGGCACAGGTTGTCCAGGGAGGTTGTGGCTTCTCCCTCCCTGGGGGTGTTCAAGACCAGGTTGGATGAAGCTTTGAGTGACCTGTTCTAGTGGGAGTTGTCCCTGCCTATGGCACAGGGGGGTTGGAACTTTGAGGTCCCTTCCAACCTAAACCATTCTATGATTCTATGAATACACATGGGAACTCTCACCTGGAATGGAATCGACCAATGTCATCAACATTTCTGAAGATGGTGGATTTTTGACTGGCAACAGCCCCTGGGACGTTGGGACAGGTCTCAGTGAACTTAAGATGATGATTCTGGAGGAACAGTAGATCTTGAATGTAATCCTCCTCTGAGATCAACAGCTCTTGAATAAGAACGCTGGAGAGAAGACAAACAGAAAGCAAAGAACATCACAAATTATCCTTGGCACATTAAGACTTCCTCAGACATAGGACACCCCACAGTACCTTCAGAGGTACTGAGGGTTAGAAATTTTGTGAAATCAGTTTCCAGAATGACATCATGCAAATTCCTTCTTTCAGGTCACCTAATAACCTGGAGTGCCTGGAATTTTTCTGGGCTGAAATCAGTAGGAGAAAAAAAAAAAACCCCACAAACCAATCAAAGCTAAAAAATGACAAGGCTGAGAGAATTAGAAGCTTGCTTAATGCCAGGAAAAGGGAAGGGACAGGACTCAGCAGAACAAAACCAGCCACTGACAGGGGGGACCTAGATGCCAACATTCATCTTATTTCAGAAGGCAGAAAAACCCCAAGGGTGAAAATACCAAATGACATCAGCTCACCTTAGCTTCCTTTTATATTCATCTTCAGAAACAAACTCCCCAGGGAACTCAGGAGCTTCAATTGTTCCCCACTCTGGTGACAACTAAAACACAGGAATAAAACATTATCCTTTTAAGATAAGAGTCCTTTTATCAGTGCATGCTGAGGAACATCTCTCGTGTGTTCACAGACTCTTTCAACTGTTCCTAAACCAGTATGGAATTTCTTTTTTTCCTGAGCACTAGGATTTGATTCTCTGGGTTCTCTATCACAGAACCATTATTTAAGTACTAAATTTAAGTGAAATATATCCCTTAAGGAAATGGTCTTTTGCACTCAGCCCCCACCTGCACGCTTAGAGAAATGTTGTCTACTCAGAACATCAAAAACCTTCAACAACCTCCTCATCCATCACTCCTTGCAAAAAGAGGCCCAAAACTGCAAAAGAAAGGCACTAATGGCATGTGAAAAATAAACACAGCACAATCATCACCTTCAATTTCTTATCCAGATAAGCTGGAGACACCCAGCCCTGTCGAGAGGGGCTGGATTTTGTGGGTTTAGTCCTGACCAGCCACTTCAGAGGATGAGCTGAATCAAGAACTTCCACATATTGACCTTCCTTCAAAGTGATGGCCTCTTTGTCAGGAGCAGCAGGCACATAGTCAGCGGTGACCATGTAGACATCAAAGATCTGCAGGCATGAAAGGACAGAGAGTTGCTTTGACCTCTGAAACCAGAGTGCAGTAACACCAGCAGAATGTGAGAGTTTAATGTCTAATGCTTTGTTCTCCAGCCCTTGCACAGCACAAGAAGAATCACTCTCTGCCTCTTCTGGCAAGGAGAAGGCTAAGTCTCTGGGAGGATCAGGATGTCTTTTCAAAGCTATCAGTGGGGTTTTGGATTGCCACCATAAATCAGTGAGTTTTTTTTCTATTAGAGCAAAGCAAGCAGTGGCCTTGAAAATGTTAAAATAGGTTAGCATTTCTAAAGTCCTAATTTTTTTTTTATTTTTTTTTTAGGTGTTTGAAATGAACACCCAAAAATGTTCTGCTTTACCCAGAATTGTCTTTTTCTCGTGAAGTTCGTAACAAAATGACTCTGATCAGCTCTGTCCAAGGCCACACACAATCATGCTCTGACTTTCTAAAGCTCAGCCATGTCAGCTAAAGGTGCCAAGTAATGAATATGTTTGGCTCATGATGACATGAACAACTTGTTCAAGATCACACAGTGAGCATCAGGATTTGATTCTCTGTGTGTTCTGTATCACAGAACCATTATTTAAGTACTAAATTAAAGTGAAAAATATCCATTAAGGAAATAGACCCATAGAATTCATTGGGTTGGAAGGAACTCTCTAAAATCATTTTGTCCAACTCCCTTGCACTCAGCAGGAACATCTTCAACTAGCTCAGCTTGCTCAAAGCCCCATCAAGCCTGACCTTGAACGTCTTCAGGGATAGAGCTTCCACCACATCTCTGGGCAACCTCTGCCCTGTGAGCATCCTTAGACCACAGGGGATTGGTCATTCTAAGTTTTTTTCCCTTTATCAGACTTTTCCATATTCTTAGTCCATAGGATATTAGTCATTCTTAGCTATTTCCCTTTATCAGACTTTTCCATATTCTTAGACCATAGGAGATTGACCAAAGTTTTTCCCCTTTGTCAGACTTTTCCATATTCTTAGACCATAGCAGATTGGCCATTCTAAGTTTTTTTTTTCCCTTTATCAGACTTGTCCATAAAGTTATCACACCTCTCCTCTGGAATCCCCGTCTTCAGATTCAGAGGAGGACTCCTGAGCAATGGATGAAGGTCTGGATCGTCCATGGCGAGGAGATGCAGAGGGAGTTTTTGATTCATCATCACTTTCTGCACCTGGCACTCGAAGTGTGGCTAAAACAGCAGAGCAAGAACAGAAGTATGAAATGCTTGTTTAGGATGACTGTCTCAAAGCCTGCTTTATAAATCTCACTAATATTCAAAGTCCAACTGATCCCTAATAAGAGCTACATATTTTTCCACATTAATGAGATTGAGTTTGCCAGGTTCCTTACCCTGACTTATTTTTGCAGATACCATTTCTGAGATACGAGAGGTGAGTTTCTGGAAGAACTCTTCTGAGCCCACATCAGCTAATGAAATAGGAGTTTTGGGCACACCAGCTTCAAGGTCTCCTGGAAATGAGAGAATTTGCTATTAAGCAGGCAACGTCACTGGAAAGTCATTTTTTGCTTGAATAACAACAGCATCTAGGGGAGGAAGCTCTGATTTTGTTCACTTCCCCTGTTTTCAAAAATATGCTTGCTCACATTTCACCCAAACAATTTACCCTTGAAGAGAGACCAGTTCTGAAAAGCTCCAACATTTCAGACAGTTTCAACAAAACAGGAGACAGAAGTGGGTGGTAATTATGACACAGATAGACAATCTCAGCAGCAGATGCAAAGGGCAGGAGCAGGAAAGATGAAAGAGGCTTCTCTTACCTTCTCTTGCTTCAGAGGAATGAATATCTCTGAAAGAAAAAAACAGAATTAGAAGTTAAAACAAAATGTGTAGTAAGGAGAGCTAAATGAGAAACAACTCAGCCTTCTCACACCTTCTGTGTGAAGTTTGGGAATGTCTAGATTAGGACATTGGTTTGGACCACAGGTGCAGCTGATACTCTACTCACCAAGGCCAGTATGAGAACTGGGCCATTTGGCTCATACAGGCACAGAAATACTGGGGTGGTTTAATCTCCAGGAGTTAAGCCTTAATTTAGGATTTAAATCCTATCTGAGAAGTCTCCTTATTCCTGACTTTCATTTAACTCAAGAAGACCTGGCTGCTCAGGGAGTGGGTTGCAGAACAGAGTAGCCTCCATCTGTCTGGTTCTACTGGGATGTTGTTCTCAGCTGACTCTGAGATAAAGCTATGAGAGTTTGGGACATTGTGGAATGTGGGAATCTGAAACCTCAGCCAGTTTACAGTGAACTGGTCCTCAACAATTCCCAGTGGTTCCAAGGCCTGGGGAACACACAGATGCTGTGGTCCTGCCAAGGGATGTGCTCCCATTACATCAGGATATATGAACACGAACACGAGACATGAACATGAGATGTTCAAAGTGAATGCTGCCTAAAAATGACTCATGGATACTTCTGCAAGGTGATACTTGCACTGCTCCACTTCAGTATAGGTGGCCAACCACTTACCCCAGTGTGGTCATGATGGCTTCTGACACCATCACACGCTCCTGGGTCAGAACTTCAGCATCCTTCGCTGAAAGATTAGGGTTTATTATTAGAGGAGAGAAAGAAATGAATGGGTTTTAAATGTATTTTATGTAGGCACATTTCCTAGACATGGGTTACTGGGAACACTGAGATGCTGAATCTGCACTGTTGGCAGCTCCTGACCTGGGAACACCACTCACAGCATCACAGAATTAACCAGGCTGGAAAAGACCTTTGAGATCATCGAGTCCAACCTATCACCTAACCCTTCTAATTAACCAAACCATGGCACTAAGTGCTCCACCAAGTCTCTTTTTAAGTTATGCAAATATTCCGCTCCTCTCCCTGTTCATATAGATGTAAAATTGCACCACAGAACTGCTACAGCTATGCTTCTGTAGCTCTTAGTGCAGTAAGGGATATCAGAAAACTGAAGTCTTCTAAAGTGCAGCCCTTACTCCCAGTCTATATTTCCCTGTCTGTCCAGGAATTGTGCCAGAAGAGGCCTTGGAAAGCTCTGCAAAGGGGGAATCAAATAATTCTAGCTTCTATAAGGCAATTATATGAATCAAAATGCCGTAGCAGAGTGAAGCACTTAAAATCATTTTTCAAGCTGTGACTTTTTCTGGTTACTTTACCTTGCCTTTCGTCCTGTCCTTTTCCTTTCTGCTTAATTGGGTTGTCTCTTAGACCTGCCTTCTGCTTATGCAGAAGAGATTCTGCTGCTAATCCAAGAAACTAAATCCAAGAATCTAAACGAATCCAAGCTAATATGAGATTGCAAGAACAAATTATAATAGTAAAGAGCAAGCAGAGTCATGGCTAATCTTGGGAAATTTTTTTTTTTTTTTTGTTTCCCAGTGGTGATTTGATTACTTTCCTTATCAGCCATGCCTGCTTTTCTCTTGGGCAGGGTATGAAAGATAAGGCAGTGTTTGTGTCGTCACAAAGATTTACCGTCTGCGACTTCCAGGGTGGCAGTGCAGATGGACTGGCCAGCCTTGTTGGTGGCAATGCACGTGTAAGATCCACTGTACTTCTTTTTAACATCCAACAGGATCAGACTGTGATGCATGTTTGAGCTGGCAAGCTTATACCCAGGAGTTTCTGCTTTGATCCACAGGATGCCTTCTCGAGACTCTTCTTTCAGCCAAGTGATTGTTGGTGGTGGATGTCCTAAAGGAGAGCCAATGCAGTGAGTTTTAAGGCTCCTAGATGTCTTCTTTCCTGACAGTTGTGAGCCATGCTGTGAATAAGTGCTGTTTTTACCTGTTTCCTGATGCTTTTCCAACAACAGCAGGCATAATGTATAATAAAGGGGCATAAGGCTTTCTACAGCACACTCAAAAGAACAATAATCCACATCATAAGAGCAAAACTGTTAATCAACACATCTTCACAAGACTAGTAAGTGTTATTATCCCTGCTTTTACACACAGGAAAGTAGAGGTGAAGATGAGCAAGATGCTGTTCTGTAAAGCACATAACATCTCTCACAAAGTTCAAAGTAGAGCCCCGATGTCAAATACAGGAGATGAGGTTACAATGGGTTGGGTCAGAGAGCCTAGAATCTGTTGTGAGGTTTAAGTGTTAGGCAGAGAGGCAAACTATCTATCCACTCACCTTCCACTTTGACAGATAATGTGATGCTGGCACCTTTTTTCACTTTTTTGTTAGTGAATCTTTCTAAGAACCTTGGTGGAATCAGCTGCTCACGGGAATCTGAAAATGAGACCATTGATAAAACATGGTCAGACTGTCTGCATGAGCTTACAATACTGAAAAAAAAAAAAATTCCTAAGGGTCCTGCTGTCACCTGCTACAGATTCTCTTACCTGTGTCTGATGGCTCTTCTTTCTCATAAGGATCTGTAACACAAGGAGAAAAAATAAAGTGAGAAGTACAAATACCTGTGTGTCCTTAAATCATAGTGACTCCGGGGGATTACTCCTTGCTGGAAATACTACAGAGAGTTGTTAGTGCTACTTATCAGAGGCCCTCAGTTCTAATAGTTAAAGTTAATGATGTTTACAAATTATAGAATGGTTTGGGTTGGAAGAGACCTTCAAGACCATCGAGTTCCAACCCTCCTGTCATGGACAAGGATATCATCCATTAGACCAGGCTACTCAAAGCCCCTTCCAGCCTGGGCTTGTTCCTGACACATAGCTCATTACTTAACAAAGGGTCTTCATCCCAAATAGAGTTAAAATATTTCAGTAGCACTTGAGAAAGATCGATAATTATCAGGAGCAGTATTTAGGCATGCCATGTTTAAAGAATCATAGAACCAGTCAGAGTTGGAAGGGACCACAAGGATCATCAAGTTCCAACCCCCCTGCTATGGGCAGGGACACCCCATCCTAGATCAGGCTGCCCACAGCCTCATCCAGCCTGGCCTTAAACACCTCCAGAGATCTCCCTGGGCAACCCATTCCAGGATCTCACCACTCTCATGGTGAAGAACTCCCTTCTCATGTCCAGTCTGAATCTACCTACTTCCGCCTTTGCTTCATTCTCCCTAGTCCTGTCACTATGCAAGTTAAAAAATGCATGTAGGATAAATATTTTTTTTTCCAAGGCAAAATTCCTTTAAAATTGTGCCTTGATAATGTACATGTTCCAAATGATCATCCACTGGAGGATTTGTTTTGTCAAGTTACATCAACAGGAACAGGCTGCCCAGGGTGGGTTGTGGAGTCTTCCTCTCTAGAGATATTCAAGACCTGCCTGGATGCATTCCTGTGTGATCTGGTCTAGGTGATTCTGCTCTGTCAGGGAGGTTGGACTGCATGAGTTTTCAAGGTCCCTTCTAGCCCGTAGCATTCTGTGATTCTGTGGCATGTCTTGCCTTCAGGACACACAGTAAATTTCTAGGTGAAGCAAGATTGAGCTGTGTCATCTTTCAGCCACAGACTTCCCCACCTCACTCATCTCACCTTGGTGGGCTTCCTCATGAAAAATAACTACCCAAAATGGGAAGAAGCACTGGAATAGAGAAAACCAAGTGCCAGAAAGAGTCCACTGCCTACCTTTAACTACCAGCCTGGCAGACGAGTATGCAGAGCCAGCATTGTTGATGACAAATGTTGAGTACTGGCCAGCATCTGCTTTGGTGATGTCACGAATCTCCAGCGAGTGGAATTCCCTCTTGTCAGTCTTCAGGATGCGATCTGAGGGCTTCAAGGGCTGCCCATTTTTGAACCAATAGAGACGAGGCTGTGGGTAGCCTGGGAGGAGACACAGACATGGAGAACAAAGAGCATTGGCAATGTCAACTTGGGAGCATCTCCCAACAGGCAGGTCCTTCTAAGCAAGAGCCAAGGAATCCTCAGCTCTTCCCAGGAGTGACGCTTCAAGGATATAGAAAATTAGGAATGGATCCAAAGTCATGAAATGCTGTTTAGCTGCTAAAGGTCTTCCCTGTCTCTGCAGTTTCTGCCACTTCTCACATTGGCTGCATGTGCAAAAGCCTTCCAGGTGGGACAGGGAACACTTGGGTCTGATTTGCAATGCTCACAAATAGAAACGTTGAGGCCAAAGCAGTTCTCATAATGTTTAGAGGCAGCAATCAACCAGGAGGATTCCTATCCCTCCCCATCACAGGCAGTAAACAGGAGAAAGATATTTTAAGAAGTCTTAAAGTTGTTGTACCAACCCCATCTTAGATTAAGACAAGTCCAGGACTCTTTCAATAAAAGACACCCTCACTAACTTCTTTCTTTTCCTTATTCCTCCTCCATAACCACTGTGCTCATAGAGTTACAAGATTGAGCTTTCAGAAACTTATGCCTGTGACTATGCTTAAAGACATTGACACAAAATGAGACACACAATCTCCCTAAATCTGCTGCAAAAGTCAATGTTCATCAACATGAACACATTCTTCTAGCTGGTTTGTCTAATGTGATGCAAGATGCACAGGCTGAGATCATGGCTACTGAAGAGAACATCAGAAAACCACGTCCAACACTATGACTTGACAGCCAGCCTGAAACAACCCCCAGTGCTCTCCTCACCTTTCACTTTGAGGTGAAATTTAGCCAGAGATGCCCCAGGTGCCACATGAATATCATGAAGCTCATCAAAGATCTGGGGCAGTTGCTCCTCCTCAGTGGTAGACTCTTCCTGTTCTCGGCTAAGAAGCAGTTAGAAACAGAAAGAAGAAAGTCAGCAAGCAGGAAAAGAGTTGGGAATTGGAATAACCTATTCTAGCTTAGTTCAGTCTGTGGGGGTTTGTCATCCTGACAGCAGATTCAGCACCATTTGGCATTGAGAGTAATGGAGTGGGAGCATGAAGAACTATCCAGGCTCACCCAAAGGCAGCCAGAGCAAGTTTGCACATGATAAATGTTCAATGTTTGCAGTTATTGCATCTCGGCTGCTTCATTTATTCCTTGAGGACATCAAACTGATCCTGCTAGATAGAGGAAAACCTGGCTTGGCATAAATACACCTATTGACCTTCTCAAGCCAGAAGTCAAAAAGAGCTAAAGTTCAATAGTTTACCTTGAAATATATTCTTTGGCACTGTAATAAGAAGATGTCTCTGTTGCATCTGCTGCTGTCTCATAGTCAGTGCTGGTCACTGTTAAATGGAAAATGAAGCTGTAATCTGAGTCTTGAAATTGCTTTCCTTACCATAATTAGAGTTCCCCTACTAATCTGGCAGGTAGATTTCGCACTGCTAGGGCAGGAGGATGCCACAGAACTTTGGTCTGAGGCTTGTCTTGGAGTTGGAAAAAACCAATTGAACCAGAGAGGTTCATAAGTGAATTCCAGTGTGCCCAGGTGATCAAGGCAGCCAAAAGCATCCTGGCTTGTGTCAGCAACAGTGTGACCATCAGGACCAGGGCAGGGATTGTTCCCCTGGACTGAGCACTGGTGAGGTGACACCTAGAATACTGGGCTCATTTTTGGGGTCCTTAGTACAAGAAGGACCTTGAAGGTCTGGAGTGCGTCTAAAGCAGGTCAACAAAGGTGAAGGGTTTAGAACAAAATTCTTAGGAGTGGCTAAAGAAGCTGGGGTGGTTTAGTTTGTATAAAAGGAGGCTGAGGGGAGATCTTCTCATTCTCTACAATTCCCTGAAAGAAGGTTGCAGCAAGGTCAGTCTCAGTCTCTTTTGCCAAGTAACAACTTATAGGAGAAGAGGAAATGGGCTCAAGTTGTGCCACGGGAGCTTTAGGTTGGATCTTAGGAAAAATGTCCTCCCCAAAAGCATTGTCAAGCCCTGAAACAGACTTCCCAGGGCAGTGGTGGTGTTACCATCCCTGGAGGAACTGAAAAGACAGCAGCTGAGGGACATGTTTTAGTGGTGACTTGGCAGTGTTGGGTTAATGGTTGGATTTTAGGATGTTAATAGTCTTTTCCAACCAAAATAATTCTGTGAGTCTACCATGTTGTGAACAATGCATACATAAGAGGAAAAATAAATATTTTTTTTTTTCTACAATAAATCTATCTCCATCTCTCAGCAGGACCCTTCCCTTGCTTTGTGACTTACAGTCCACTCGAAGCTCAGCCTTGGTTGAAGCAACTCCCATGTTGTTTTCAGCGAGGCAACGGTAAACACCCATGTCAGTGGGGACCACAGCTGTGATGATCAGCTGGTGGCATCCTTCCTGGTCCTCATTGATCATGTAATGATCATTTTCTTCAATAGCTTTTCCGTCTTTGAACCAGCGGACCGTCGGGAGTGGTTTGCCAACCACAAAGCAGTCAAAGCTGACTGGGTACCCATCTTGTACCTCCTGGTTTTGGAGCTCAGTCATGAACATGGGAGCTGAAGGCAGGGTTGTTAGGAGAGAAAGAAAGAAAAACTTGGTTGTGTGAGAAGCTGTATTTTTAAGAGCTCTGCTGCCCAGAGCCTGAAGATTTCTGGTTTCTAGGTGCCATAGGCTTTTGTGCAAGAGCATGACAGACTGAGATTATTCCACTTTACTCTTTTTTCTCTAAGGAAAAAAGGCAGCAAAATAATCTGAGATTATTCCACTTGACTCTTTTGCTAAGGAAAAAGGACAGCAAAATAATAAGGCTCTCACTGAATTGGAGATGAAAATACAGAAGGGTTGTATTTAAGGATGTGCAAGAAAAGATATGGCATACATCCTCAACACCTAATGCAGATATATGATAATTCCCCCAAAAACCTCCCCCCCAACCAAACCAAAACCCACCACCAAAACCCCAGTGCTCATTTTCTTCCGTTGTCTCACATTTAGGCTGTGGACCTACAGGGTACCTCTTAGATGGTCACCTAATGACCCAAGTAAGTTTCCTCTGGAGAAGCTGGAGAGGCAGGGGAAAAAGAGAAGGAATTGACCTTGCTGCTTACTTTTAAAGTGTTTGCAGGGTTATGGGATCGAATAACACAATTAGGATATACAAGGGCAAGCAGTTCATCCCCTGGGATGGATCTTGGTCTCTGTAGTTTTCTTAGGGACTGTGGAATAACCTGGAACCCCTCGAACCATGACACTGGGGATTTTTAATTGTGGAGTGATATATTTTATCTACAAAAATCATCAAGAAGAAACTTCCTGACAAACTACACAAAGATATTCCATAGCACCATCAACACTGCAATAGCACAGCAGCAAACCCTAGGTTGGGTTTGGTGATCTTAGAGATCTCCTCCGACCCAAGCAATTCTATGATTCATTATTATCGTGGTAAGGGACATTTCCATTGTGAAAAGCAGCTTTGAAGATAAGTCAATACTTTGCAATCTCCTCCTTCACCACCAACCTCCCTTCTCTCTCTCAAAGCAAAACCAAAAGAACAAAGTCCTCTGCACAAAGATTCCAGAAAAAATGTTTGCAGCAGGGGAAAAACAAAGGCATTTTATGACTTATTTCATGGCTGGAAAGAACACACTGTGACCTGCTCCAGCTGTCTTCCCCAAAAGATAGAATAGAATATAGATTAGAGTAGACTAGAACAGAGTAGACTAGAACAGAGTAGACTAGAACAGAGTAGACTAGAACAGAGTAGACTAGAACAGAGTAGACTAGAACAGAGTAGACTAGAACAGAGTAGACTAGAACAGAGTAGACTAGAACAGAGTAGACTAGAACAGAATAGACTAGAACAGGACAGGACAGGACAGGACAGGACAGGACAGGATAGAAAATAATAAACCATGTTGGAAGAGACCTCCAAGCTCATCCAGTCCAACCTATCACCCAGCACTATCCAATGGCATTAAGTGCCCCATCCAGTCTTTTCTTGAACACCTCCAGGGATGGGGACTCCATCACCTCCCTGGGCAGCCCAGTCCAATGCCAATCACTTTCTCTGTGAAGAACTTCTTCCTAATATCCAGCCTATAGCTCCCCCAGCACAAGATAAATAAGTTTGCTTCACCTACCTGTGTCAGAGGTCAGCAAGGGTGGTGGAGGTCTTGCTATTGACGGTGGGAACTTCCCATGGGTGGGTGGTGCTGCTTTCCCAATGCGCAGTTCAATTTTTTTAGGGCCTTGCTCCAGGATGTCAATCTCCACAGGAATTCCCAGAGCACCAAACATCTCTCTGAATCGTGTGGCAGCACTTTTTGCCTCAGACAAGACTTCAAACTTGATGTAGATATACTGGTCGTCCTCGCGGTAGGTCTGGTGGTCGACCACCTCTACGTCCCCTTCATCCGCGCTGACAAAGAGCTCTTCCTCCACATCAGAGATCTCTGTTGAGATCTTGGCTCTGAAGAGCCTGTGAAGCCTCCTCCCTGCTTTGCGGAAAGCGTCATCCAGCTCGCTCCCCGACGAGCTCTCTGTCTCACTGTCGGTGCTTTGCTTGCCCTGCTTCTCCTTATGAAGGACCTGAGCTTCCTGAGCACCGATCACCACCTTAGCACTGTGTGAAACCTTGCCGAATTTGTTGGATGCCTCACAGGTGTATTTACCTGCGTCCTTCTTGTCCAGGCCAGTGATGATCAGGGAGCAGGTCCCATCATTGTAGTTGTCTATGTGATAGTAGCGTCCATCCGAGAGCTCCTGTCCATCTTTCAGCCAGCGAACCTTCATGTCGGTTTTGCTGTGGGCCACGCACTCGAGGTGGAGAGTGCTTCCAGGCTCGCCAGAGAAATCTTTGAAGGTCTCAGTAAACACTGGGCACTCTTGCTGCTTGATCTCTTTCCTGACTTTGTAGCCTTTGAACGCGGCTTGGATCTTCACAGCGGCCTTGTTCATGGAAGGGTCATCTAAGTCTGGCAGTTCTGGTTCAGCTGGCTTAGCAGCTGGGGCAGTCACAACAGTCTCCACAGTGGATTTCTCCCACTGTTTCCATAACTTGCCTGTGGAGCTGGACTGAATCTTGCTAGTAACAGTGATACTTTTCTTCCCAGCTTTCTTCAGGTAGTTTACTAGTGAAGGAGTCCCAGCTCTAGACTCATCATCTGAGCTTGTGAAAGAGAAATCTGCTTCTCCTGTCCTAGCCAGCTCATCGCACGTTGAGTACTCCTCTGAGTAATAATGAGACATCTCTGCTTCCTCCTTCCTCAGCTTCTGCAGCTTCTCATCCTCTTCAGGCAGTTCACTGATGGAATCCAAGGTGGGCTCTCGGCTCATCCGGCGTTTCTTGGCCAGGGCTTCCCACAAGAGGTGAAGGTCTCCCTCCTGAGCAGCTTCAGGGGGTAAGCTGGGCTGGACATGGCCATCCACCCTCTCTTCTGGTTGGCTGGCAGTGGGTGCTTCCCTGGCAATCTCTTTTAGCAATGCTGCTGTGGGAACTGAGGAGAATTAAATTGATCAGATGTTAAAAGACAAAGTCTCTGACTAAACTGTGAGAAAGCACAAGGAGACATTGTTCTAAAGCCTGGTTAGAAGAGTACCAGGGGCATTTAGCTAAGCATTCTGTTGAGAACAGCATGTGAAATTAATAGCTAGACATGGTCCTGGGCCTCTTGTGACCCTTCTTTGAGCAGGAAGGTGGACTACACTATCTTCAGAAGCCTTTCCACCATTGAGCGTCCTGTGATTCAATATATGTGCATAAAAGACAGCCAAACAACTTCATTCCTCGTAAATCTGAACCCAATAAATTAGCATCTACCCTTTTTGAATCTTGTAGTTGGCGAATATCTAGTCAAGACTGTCAGTGGAGCCTGGAAAGCTACTCAGGTTCATCCTATTTTACAGCCAGACAGGGCTTCACTGACTAACATAGATCTTCACTGGTTGTAATGGCAGCTGAGACTCCCACCTCATATTGAGGTACATACTTCAGCTTAGGTATGTCTAAGTCTGAAGATTGTGACTCCACCTTTGTGACACATTGGCTTGTCTTGGCATAGTGCTCAGTGCCTTTTGAGATGTTCCAGGATGTCTGGGACATCCACATGTGGCTCTCAGAGAATATGAGGGCTCTGAGTCCCTCTAGAGAAGGAGCTGAGGGCATGGGGTGATATCCTGAAGTGCCCCAATGGCACTAGATGCCTATGTGTGGGCCACAAATGCCACCACAGGGATGCAATTAATCTTCCTAAGCACTGTGGCCAAAAGCTACCTGGGATGCCTGGGGCAGGGGCCAGCAGACACCACGCAGAAGGTACCAATAAGCTCTCTCTTTCTCAAGTGGCAACTGAAGACCAAGGAAGATACCCTCAAGACATCTCAGAAGGCAGCAGAAGCTCATGCAGAAAGAACTGCATCCCACCTTAAAGATCAGGCTTTTAAAAAAATCCTATTTGAGCAGTTCAAAGTTTTTTAGGGATTCAGAAACATACTGAGCAACATCCACCAGGGAGACAAAAGTCCTTTGTGGAGTTTAGGCACAGCTTGTGAAAGAAAATTAATTCCAGTCCAAGCTGTGGAGCTGCCTTTGGATGTCCATAAGCAGAACTGATTTAACATCATGAGATTTTGTTCCCTACCTTCAAGAGACAAGGTGGCAACAGACTTCACTTCAGGAGACACCATGCAGGTGTACGTGTCCTGATCTTCAGGTTTAAAGGCGTGAATAATGAGTATCTGCTTTGTTCCATCAGACTGGATCTCATATCTCCCTCCAGCTTTTATTTGCTCTTTCCCTTTGAACCATGTCACTCCCTCTTCAGTTTCACTGGACAAGTTGCACTCCAAGCGAGCCACCTCCCCTTCTGCCACTGAGCCTCCCACCAAAGGATGGCTGACTGTAACTGAGGGCTCTGAAATGACAGTAAACAAGTCAATCAACACAGGGAACTCATCATCACCTGCTTCAAGGCACTCGAGATCACTCTATCAAATATCCAAGCATCCCATTTTCCACTTATAGTTTCTTTAGCTGTTGTAGACAACCAAAGGGAAAAAAAAAAAAAAACCAAACCAAACAACTGGCAGCATCCAAAGTCTGCACTTCCAAAGAAAATCTCTGACTTTGCAAGGCCTCCCAGCAGTTAAACCAGCTCCATTGAAATATCCACATGCAAAAGTGGTTGCATTTTTCACATTCCTGGCTTTATTTGCTGATCTTCATTTACCCATCACCAGTAATTCAAGCAGTCCTACAGATTCTAGAAGATCTTAAGGGCTAGAAGTGAAGTGGCTCTGAAGTGAGAGGAGAAAGAAATGGTGAAAATAACAACAACAAAAAAGGAAAATGGATAGTTAAAAGTAGTGTTTAACCCAGGCATGAAAGTTTAAAAAAAAAAAAAAAAGATAATAAAAAAATATATATTTACACCCGCTCAAAAAGCATAAAGAATTAAAAAGTCAAAATCCTCTGCATCTCCTTGACATTGGAAGGAGGCCTGGCAATGGCATGCCCTTTGTGTGACAGTGATACCCCAAGTGAAGTCAAGATAAATGCACTAAACAAGATGTTGACTGGGATGGAAAGCATCCCAGTTGACTGGGATGGACTGCTGATTTCAGTGAGGTGAGGAGACTGCTGCCCAAAAAATGCCTTAGGTTTGTTATAGACAAAGTCAACTTATGCTAAGATACCAAGGTCCAGCTGACATGCTGGCTGTTGGTACAAAGGAAAAGGAGGATTATTATTATTATTATTCTCACTTCAAGGAATTTGTTGGACACTCAGCTACCACAGAATGAGCTGCAAGAAAAGGAAAGACTGAAGGAGTGGCTCTCCATCCCACTGTAGCTTCCAAAGTTTCACCAACAGACAGTAGGAACTGTGTCCTCCAGCATTTCTTTGTGGGGGTTATTGAAAAAGAGATGCGAATAATACGAGAGGGAAAGATGGGTGAAGAAGTCAACATCACCCACCCACTGCATTGGCATCAGGGTCTCAGTCACCTCAAATGCATTCCAACATGCCCCTCTTGACTCATTCCATCCAAACTCCACCAGAAAGGAAACTCATAGTGACCAGACAACACATGGATACAATGCAAACTGCAAGGCAGCTTGATGGAGTTTGGAGAAAATAAGTGTTGAGTGCTGACAACGCAGCAGAATTTGTTCGTGGCAGCCCAGAACAACTTTTCCAAGCCTTTTCCCCTCTATTGTGTTGGCAGCAAAGCACTGAAAGACATTGTAGAGTGAACTGTTCCAGGAGGTGCCTGGAACGGGTGAAGCAGGCATGCCATGCGAAATGCAAGGTCTAGAGCAGCTTGCAGTCCTCCGTGGGGGCATCTCTTCATTCTCACCTAGCCGCACCATCTGAGGGAAGTGCACTGGCTCGCTGGCCCCAACTTTGTTTACAGCAGAGACTCGGAATCTGTAGGGTTCACCTGGGCGGAGATTGTCCACCAAGAGCTCCATGTTTGGAATAATGCCCTTGCTGCAGGACTGCCAGCCAACACCTGGGATTTTCCTCTCCACGTTGTAGCCTAGGATGTCACAACCGCCGTCGCTCAGCGGCTTGTACCAAGACAGAGTCACAGAGTGACTGGTCTTACTTAAAACTTCTGGTTCTTCAGGTGGGTCAGGGTGGGCTGAAGGCACAACAGAGGTCCCGTGATGTAGGACAGAAGCAATAATGCTTTGCAACTAAAACAACCAAGAGCCTTCTGCAAGCAATGAGAAGGAAGCACAACAGATTCTAGTCTTAAGGTAAACTTGAGCAAGAACATGCTCACGACCATGAGACATACCTGTGCACCACCAAGTTCTCCTTTGTCTGCCCAGACCTCCAACTGTCATCTCCCATACTTACTGTCACATATTACCGTGATTTTTTCACTACTGCTTTGTCCCATCCAGAATAACAATGACCCTAAGCTGCCTGAAGGATCAAGGAACTTGTTGGAATACATCAAAAGAAGGACAACGAAGTTGCAAAGGGTCTAGATCACAAGTCCTATGAGGAGTGGCTGGGGGAACTGGCCTTGCTTTGCTTGGAATCATAGAATCATTTAGGTTAGAAAAGACCTTCAAGATCTTTGAGTGCAGCTATTAACCTTACTCTACAAAGCCCACCACTAAGCTATATTCCCAAGCAGAACAATATCTTGCTTTTGATGAAGTGGACTATTTGTGGTCAAGGAACAAGTTGCCCAGCAGCGTCTTCTCAGACTAAGAACACTGCTTTGAGGCATGCAAGGCAAAGAGAAAAGAATCAACACAAAGGTTAGAAAATTCAGTGTTGCAGCTCAGTATCAAAGACTGAGATTTCAAGTGCCACTGGGCCAGAGTAACAGACACTTACCTATCACAGATAACTTGGCTGATGAAATTGCTTCCCTGGAAGCAAAGGTCACCTCTCCAGAATGGTGTGGTTGGGCTTTTTTAAGAATAAGTGTGTATTTGTTTCCATCTGCTTGTATCTCCCAGTCCTCATCTGACTGGATCTCGACATCATTACTGTACCAGGTAACTTCATTAACTGGCACAGCTTCACTTAGAACACAGCTGAATGTAGCTTTCTGCCCTGGAGAGACCTCCACATCTCTAATGGGCTGCAAGATCTGTAGGCGCCATCCTATAGATAAAAACAGGCAATCAAACTCCCTCAGTTAGAATCACAGAACAGTTTTGGTTGGAAGAGATCTTTAAGATCATCAAGTTCAGTTAGAGAGCAAAATACAGGAGAGAGATTTTGTGGATATTTGTGTTGAAGCTTTGGACCATCAGGCCTTGGAGACCAAGGAGATCATTAAAAGAGAGGTTCCACGTATCACTACAACAGAAGGTACCACTGGGGACTGAGACTTCCCAAAACTTTGAGCAGCAGAAGCCAGCTTAGCAGAAAACTACAATGGAGGTACTGTGTTATGACTGTGAATGGATGTTCTTGGATTTCTGAGCCTCACTATGGTCTCCAGTACAAACATAAAATGCATAACTCAGAGGTAACAGTGTTGCTGATACAACTCTCATCTCTATAGCCTTGAAGTACCTATAAACACAACTCATCAGAATAATGCCAACTGCAGTTGCTGCTGGCTCAGTGGCAACTGATGCTGTTTATATCCAGTCCATAGCACATGGAGCAAGATAAAAAGGAACTGGTGAGACACCATCCATTCATGGTGTGGGAAGAAGATTTAAGTAAGAAGCAACCAACATGTGAAGTTTTTCCTCTCTGCCACTCGTGTTTCCTGCCCTTTCCAGTCAGAAATTTAAGGCATCCCACGCACAAGTTCCTCGGTTACCTTTCACTGTCAAGAAGGCTGAGGTCACTGCATCACTGCACATGAAAGTCACCCTGCAGCTATCCCGGGGAGTCAGGTTCTTCAGCAGCAGAATATGCCTGAGTCCATTTTCAAAGTAAACCATCTCAGTGTTCTCTGTAGTTTTGGCAGGTTCATCATCAATCAGCCAGTTGTAGTTGTAGCACTCAGGCTTGGAAAGGTAGCACTCAAATAGGGCTTCCCCTCCTTCCACAGCTTCCACATTCTCCAAGCCCTGGACAATGCTGTTCTTGGCTACCAAAGAAGGATAATGGGCAATATTAATTGTCTGGCCATGCAGCTCTGAATATTAACAAGCCTGGGTGCACTGGATGATTCCCACTGCTGGAAAGCTGCTGGAAAAGGTGTGGATGGACTATGCTTGTAGGGTTAGCTATTCATTTCAACCAGACTCTAACACAAAACTATATTTAAAAACATTTTGAGTAGTGAGATAGCTTAAGTGTTATAAACCTCTAGGACCTCCAGCATTTAATTTAGACTTCCTTCAGAAACCAGACTTCCCTTTTTACAAAGAGAGAAGAAAATGTTGGTGTTCTACAGGAATCAGTCATTGCTGGGAAGGGATAGCTCAAGAAGACAAAGTTTAACCAAATTCCTTCTGTCCCATAGTGGGAAGCATTTCCTTTGGATCTCCTGAGCAGTGTCATTGGGTGATGGAGCCCTGGAACAGGCTGCCCAGAGAGGTTGTGGAGTCTCCTTCTCTGGAGTCTTTTAAAAATCTGTCTGGATGCATTCCTGTGTGAACTACCCTGGGTGATTCTGTCTTGGCAGGGAGGTTGGACTCGATGATCTCTGGAGGTCCCTTCCAACCTCTAAAGTTCTGTGAGTCTGTGATTATCACCATAGCTGGGGCGATGTGAACCCACTGGTAGCTCGTGATGAAGTTTTAGTGCCTTGCACACAAAGACCAATGCAAGAGACTATTCCAGCTGGCAAAACAGCAACTGTTGCCGGAGTTATCAGCACAATTGCAAGTCTGGAAGCACACCAAATAATGAAACAGATATTACAAGTATTTTGAATGGTGAATTTCTGAAGTATTACAGAAGCTGAGTGGTGAGGTGCTAGGTTTAGTTTCCCGGTTGTGTGTGGTCATAAACTTGCGCTTGCCCACGCACTCCACGTGCCCGCAGAGTCATGCACCACTTGGCTTTGTACGTGGGCAATCAGCCTGATGCAAAATTAAGCAGGGGCTGGTGCATGGGAATATAGTTTGTGTTAGAGCAGCTATATGGATAAATTACATGCACGCAGTGGGGACGTAGGGTTGAGTAAGTACAGTTTACAACAAGCATCATATTACGGTCAGCATCAGTTTTAAGATAAACCAACGCCCTTAGATATTCCTCTTTAGGTCTCCACAACCACTGCTCTCAGCAAAATAAAGCAGATTAACAATTTATGTAATAACAAAACCAAAACCAGCAGGATTTACCAAAACCAACCCCAAAAGGTGTTTTATAACAGTATGAAGAACAGTAAAGTGTGTGTAAATCCTGAGGTAATGTATAATCTTGTTTAGGACTGGTTTCCCAAACTACAGAAAACAGTCAGCTGCAAATTGTACCTGCTTTTGGATGCTCTGAGATTATATCCATTGATATATTTTTAAGCTGTTAAAATGGAAAGTGCTTATTGATGTGGAAAAAAAAACCCCAAAACTATCCTGCTCTTCTGGTTAAGCAAGAAGGCATCTATATATCAGAACGCAAATATTAAAACATCAAATCAGAGCTCTGGCTGCTCTGGTGACCAAAAAATGGTAATTCCATTGGAAAACAAAACCAAACCTCAATAGCAAAAAAAAACCAAAACAACCCACAAAAAAACAAACCACAAAACAAAAAAAACCCAAACACCCCAAACCCACAACACCCCACCCACAAAAACCAAACAAACAAAAAAAAAACCAACAAAAAACCCCTGCAAACCAAATCAACCAACAAACCAAAAAAACAAACCTAACCAAATGAAAAATTAAAGAACTCAAAGAAAACCCAAAAATATTTAAAAACAAAACAATCCCAAAAGAAAAAAAACAACCCAAAAAAAAAAAAAACCAAACCCACCAAAACCAAAAAAACCTTCCCCCTCCCCCCCCCCCCCCCCAAAAAAAAAAACCAAACACAAACTAAAATCACCACCCCCACAGGAACATCAGTACAAAATTCTAAACTGATTGTTAATATTTTCATTATTGTCTCTCACAAATGCTGGTGTCAAGTGAGGAGGCAACTCCTGAGCAATCAGCACTTGAAATAAGTAAAATGCCAAGATGCTGTAGCTTAGATAAAAAATAAAAATGAAATTTCATACTATTCACCAGGGGTTAAGGCACACTGTGAGATCAAAAACACTTTGTGACAGCAAAAATACTCTTGTTATTCCTTCGGTTGTGCATTACATCTGTGATTTTTACAGTAACTCAGCAGCACACATCACATTGCACTGATGTTCCAGTTCAGAGTGGATGTAGGATGTATAAGTGATGTAAGCGTCGAATGGTTTGGGTCAGAAAGGACCATTAAAGGTCATCCAGTCCAATCTGCCTGCAGTCAGCAGGGACATCTTCAATTAGAGCAAGGTGTTCAGAGCCCCATCCAACCTGATCTGGAATATTTCCAGGGATGTTGCATCTACCACCTCTCTGCATGAGAGAGCTCCACTGATCATATCCATGTGCTACTCCCATGAGCTCCCATTTATCATTTATGAGCACTGGAGTGAACACCAAGGAGTAAATATTTGATGTGTCCCTTATTGTGAGGTGCTGCCATATTTTTTCCAGCTCTCTTACTTCGAACCCATCATAGTCTTCCTCTTTGGCTGGAAGACCTCACCTTGAACATCAAGTGTAGCCATCACTTTAGTGCCTCCAGCTTCACAAGAATAGATGCCAGTGTCTTCTGGTACCGTAGGTTTAATTTTTAGCATGCTTACATTCCAGTCCTGATCGATAATCACTCGCTGCCCATCTGCATGTATTTCCTGATCATTTTTCTTCCATATGGCGTGCACTGGCCTAGAATATTGGCATATGAACTCTGCTGTGCCATCTTCATCAACAGTTATGTCCTGCATGGGACTGACCACTTCAATGGTTGGATCTGTTAACCGACACGTCAGGAAGGACATGCGTTAGTAGATCCTCATGGAAATGGCAACTTAGAGATTTTTTGACAAGCACAGAGCTTGTGCTGAGCAAGCAGGGTGGCAGTGCAAGCAGGAAGCACACCAGGGATTAGCAGTTTAGTTTGTGCTTCTGCCAGCATCAAGCAGGACTAAAGCAAACCCCATAGGTTAGGACACAGCTATCACACTGGAAAATCAGCCACCAGCAATTACAGCTTGAGCTTTACCAGTCCTCAGTGTGAACTCCTGTGCAGAACATCTGCTAAGATTCCCTCCAGGACTGATTATCCTCCCAACATTGCTGAGACAGTCTAGACTAAGCAGGGTTTCTGTTTCCCAGAGCATGGGAGGGAAGGTCTGAGATGGAGAAATGCGTTGGATGGGCTGCTGTGAGTGGTTCCCTGTAACACTCAACCTCACCTAGCAAAAGGAAAATGCCACAAACTCTACTAAAGGCTCCTTGTATGAGCAAACCACAACAATTCATTGGAAAGAAATGCAATGCTCGAATGCAAATACTTATTCCTGCCCTGTGGTGGTAATGTCTGTGTGTCAGGAGTCACTGGTGGCATAAAGAGCAAAGCTCAAAGCTCCAGGGCACTTCACAGGAGATAGAAATGTGTTGCTTTGATTAACCATGTGTTAACATGTGCCACAAAAATAGATCTCAGTGTAAAATAATATGGTTTCCTTGACAGCAGCTGATCCAGAGGAGCAGCATGAAATTTCAGTTTCAGTTTGAGAGCCCATAAGATGCTGGGAGCAGCTGGATATGCAGCTCATAGAATCATAAAACCATCTCTGAGGCTGAAATCCACAAGGCTGCTTTTGAGCATCCAGTCTCTCTTTTAAAATACAAGCTCTGCTTCTCAAGAGGCAGCTGCAGAGCACCATAGCTATGTCTAACCACAAAATAGTGTAAGCTTCCAAAAGAGATGAAACAGCCACTTGGACCACCTTCATACAGCTTGATATCCGGGCTGAAAAGAAAAAATCTCAGTGAAGTCTGAAAGTGGAAGTCTCTCTGCAACCCCCTTCTCAGCACAACTATGTCAACTGCCCCCCCACTATTGATAGGGCAACAGTGAGACATAAAGAGAAACAATAAGAGAAAACAGATATCTGTCTTTAGCTTTCAAATAATAGTTCTGATCAGAAGCCAGCTAGAACAAACAACACTGGACCTCTGTCTGGAATGCTCCTCTTGAAACTGGTGCCTCAGGTTGAGGATTTGAGACACTACTGGCAGACCCTGGGAAGCAAAGACAGTTTGGAAAGTCTTTTGGGAAGTTGCTGTGAGGCTTGATCCTGCTCTCTGAAGCTCCCCTACCACTCTAGGTGTCTGCTTGTGGGCTTATGGAGAGGAGGCATCAATGGCAGATCATTGAGGTGTTTTGGTTGTATCAGGACTGAATAATTAAGGACGTATCCATGCAGGTGAGGGGCACACTGCCATCCTCTTTATGAGATGCAGACATACTCCTCACAGCAAAATGTCACCTTGTGGTCTGGGAGAAGGAAGCTGTCCTGGTTCCACTGACCCGGTGTTCTTTGTCACTGCTAAAATGAAGACCTTTGTATTCACCCACACAGAATGGCAGAAAGCTCCTTGGGACTTAGGAGCTGTCATTCTCACCCTGCCAAAGAGGGTCAGAAGAAGTTGGCAGCTTCTTCACTTTTGCATTTCCCCTTCTGCCCATGCATGAAGATGCCATCATGGCGGGCCACTTAATGAAGGTAGCTGTGGGACAACGAAGGCTCAGCAAGAAGAGCTGTGATGAGATTTCACTTATTCTGGAATATATCCAGTGACAAGCATGCCTTACACCAGGAGAAAGGGTTGCTTGGAACAGAGAGAGAGCCAACATGGTCCTTGATGAAAAACAAGCCATGGATCACTAGACAGATGGAAATACCTGGTTCAAAGACAGATCTATTTTTACATTTCTGGACAAAAGAAAATGTAAGAAAATGGCTGTTACCAGAAGCACAGTCAGAATTTTACTACTATTTTATTTTCTTGCTCAAATCAAATTTATTGAGCACAGTGTAACCTGGGTTCGTTTCAGTACCTTTCTGCTGATCCAATGCTGGCCATTTACTAGCTTACTTGTGATTCAGGTTCACATACAGAAATCATGTCTTAGCAGAAGCACAAATACCCCCACATACCCTCAGATATATCACCACGAGCTATGGATTTTGTTTAGATGATCTCCAGAGGTCTCTTCCCACATCAGTGATACTGTAATTCTGTGAACTGAAAACTCAGGAGCCCTTTATTTGACAGAGTAGAACACCTAGGGATGCATTTATTGTTAATTTACATTTTAGGTGCACTGGAGCTCTTTGCCTGAAGAGCTCAGAACCAGCTTCTGTCTTTGAAAATGTGAAACTCCCAAATTGAGAGAAATGGATGTGGAATTTATAGGGTTTTCACCCTGTGTTGTCACATCACTCTGATACGAGGAAGGAGTGACCTTGGTACTTTATCTCTGCAGGGAGTTAACTTTTCTAAATGTGCAAGGGACACATTCTACAGAGATGGAGACATCAAACACTGGCTACAATTCCATACCATGGATCATTCCTGCCATGGCAGTTACAGTGTGGGGGTAGGTTTTAATAAAGAACTCTTAACCCTTTCTATCTCCAGAGAGACAAATCCCTTTTCTAAGCAAGGAATAAGTGTTACTTTTGTCTGAAAAACAGCAGCTTTCCCCCAATGGCTGTAAAGAGGCTGGATGTGAAGGAGCTTGCTTTGTCAAGTCTGGAGCTCAGTGTTATTTGCAGCGTGTGGCTACCCTTACCAAATAAGGACATCATTTATTCAACAGACCAGAAGGCTTTGCCAGTGCAGTGACGACCATTTTACCATGGCAGTCAATAAATGAGACTCATTTAGTCACTGTGCTACCCCAATGTCATACACCCTTTGGCTTCCACAAACAACTCCAAAGCCATCAATACAACAACACAAAATCTTGGGAGCGTATTGAGCCCAGTGCTGTCAGCTTGGCTATGGAGCAGCACAGTGGCAGCTGTCATGATAAATCACAGAATATTTTGGGTTGGAGGAGACCTTTATATGTTATCTAGTCCAACCATCCTGCAGTCAGCAGGGACATCTTCAAGGACAGACACAGCCTGATCTTGAGTATTACCAGGGATGGAGCACCTACCACCTCTCTGGGAAACCTGGGCCAGTATATTCTGTGAATTTCCAGCTGCATAACTTGTGGCATTATAAAAACAGTTGAAGAAGGAATAAAAAAATTAAAAACAAAACAAAACTTGTGTGCTATCACAGTGGCTTATGTGGAGCTCTGCTGAGATGTCAGGTGAAGTCAGTTGAAAGCAGCAGCCCTGACCCTGCAACCCTTCCTCACCTGAACCACTCAAAAAACTCAGTGGTGTTGTAAAAAGAAGGCTTCTGATGCAAAGAAGGCTTCTGACATAAGCATGGGTGGCTTGCAGAGGTGGAGGGTTGCAGGACACAGAAGAGCTGTGATGGAATTTAGTAAGGGTAGCCTGGGAGGCAGAAGCAGTAGTGCACTGAGCAAGTCCAGAGGTGGCCTTTCTAACGGCAAAATACCTTTGACTAATAATTTAGCTGAAGATATGAGGGACCCAGCTCTGAAGGTGACAGTGCCTGAGTCATGGCATGCCACATCGTTTAGGGTTAGAGTGTGGATCATCCCATCCTGCTCAGAGATTTCAGTCACAAGGTTGTTGTGAAGGGGAGAGCCATCGAGCCACCACTGCACGTTCTTCACGCCCGGGTGCGAGAGCTCGCAGGTGAACGTGGCAGACTCACCCACGAAGACATCTGTGTTCTTTAAACCAGAAACTATCACTGCTGCTTCTTCTGCACAACAGAGCAAGAGAAGGTGCCAAAAGGAGAACAAAAGCATGAACACATACAGGGTTGCTTCCTGCAGAACTAGCCCAACCACTGGTGAGTGCTGTCCACCAGAGTTAAACCTCTAGTGGTGTTCCAGCTGCAAATTTCTTTAAGGGATTAAGGAATCACCTTTCAGCCTTCACCTGCTTCTGCGTGGAGTATCTGTGTCTGCAAACACCTTCACTGGGGAGAAACTTTGCTCCATGACCAGGTTATGACTGGCTCTCCTGTGTGCTGCAACTATCTGCACTGATGTTGTATGAGGTGGAAGGCACAGAAGCTTTGGATTTAAGTATTTACTTAGAGTGCTTTAAAAGAGTAGTAAGAAGTGCATCAGTGATAGAAGCTGTAACCAGCACCAACAAGAATTTCAGTGTTTTTAAACAACCACTTCCAGACAAAGAGTTTTTCAGCAGTACCACCATCTGCTGTGGTACACAGTGTGGACAGTACTTTGATATACCTGTAAAGGGTTAAGCCCACCTGGAGCCTTCTGACTCCTCCCTGGGGGTGGTCTGACCGTTCCCCAGGTATTATGTTTAGCCCACTCCCACTTTCTGCCAGGGACTGCTATAAAAGGGAGGGGGACATCTTGTCTTCTCTCTCTCTCTGGTCCTGCCTGCCTGACAAAGTCCTCGCTGTTCTGCTGCCAGACCACCACATGCTCTCCAGCGAGCACGTGGGGATAGCAACCATTTTCTTTGGAACTCTCAACTAACTGCATCTCAGCATCAAAATCCTGCATCTTGCTTCATCCACCATCCAATCATCAATTCCAGTGCTCGGACTCAACTCCCGTTTCACGGGTTGTATTCTGTTACTGTGTATTTTGCTCCCTTTTCCCCTTTACCATCTGTAATTCCCCTCATTTTCCCTAGCCTGTGTTTTTGGTTCCCTTTTCTCTGTTTTCTGTAACTCCCCTTACCTCCTATTTATTGTTAAAGTTCATTTTTCTTTTACTTCCAAATCGAATCGAGTATTTATTGAGCTTTTTTTTTTTGAGCTCAGGGGGGCTAGCCTAAACCCAGTACACAACCTTAGCCTACAAACACAGGTCCAGCCTCAGTCTGGATCACTGAAATCAGGAAAGAAATGAATGGGCTTTCAGCTCTTTGTATCTGAGACAAGACAGCCAGTTGCTGCCAAAGGTTTTTGGAAGAAGAGATCCAGGCAGAACAATCTGAGTCTTCCACCATGATTCACCTTACCTTGCACGTACACGGAACCTGTGGTGATCTCATATCCAGTGCTACAGGTATAATCCCCACAGTCATCAGGCTCTACACCATGGATGATCAGCTCAGCAACGTTGCCTTTCAGCTTCATCTGGTACTTGGCACTGGGCTGAATGACCACCCCTCCTTTTCTCCACTCAACAGGGGTGTTCGGTTTGGAGATCTCACAGTGCAAGACAGCTGTTCCCCCTTCTTCAGCCTCTACATTTTTCAGCTCTTCACTAAAGAGCACAGGTAGTACTGTGGTGGAGAAGCAACTGCATCACTGACAGTGCTCAGAGGTGAGAAATTCGCTTGCAACTTCTCCGGCTCGGCAGTTCACATAATGCTTTGGATTGGAAGGCAGCTTTAAAAGGTCACCTAGTCTGATCCCCCTGCAGTCAGCAGGGACACCATCAACTAGAACAAGTTACTCAGAGCCCTCTCCAACCTGACTGTGAATGTTTCCAGGGATGGGCAACCTGGGCCAGTGTTTCAATGCCCTCACTGTCAAATACTTCTTCCTCCTATCTAGTCTGAATCTCCCTTGTTTTAGTTTAAGACCATCACCCCTTGCCCTGTCAGAAGAGTTCCCATCTTTCTGAACCCCAGGTAGCCTGCTGGCAATGCCAAGCCCATGACAGAGCTTTGGGTTGTGCAACAGCCACTCACAAGGATAAGATGCTGATAGAAAGGTGGTGTTCACTGCTGCTACATAAAGGAATGCCATAGGTCACAGGACCTCCAAGGAGTTCCATGCGGGCACACACACCACTTTCCAGTACAAGAAGTGAGTGGCACAACAGTGCCAATCACAACATTTGGACATTTCATAGAATCATAGAACTGTTTAGTTTGGAAGAAACTTTAAAGATCACCTAGTTCCAATCCCCCTGCCTTGGCCAGGTACACTTTCCACTAGACCAAGTTGCTCCAAGCCTTGTCAAACCTCACAATGAACATTTCCTGGGATGGTGTCCTCATAACTTCTCTGGACAACCTGTTCCAGTGTCTCACCACCTCCACAATGAAGAGTTAATAATGGCTTAATAAGAGTTAATAAGAGATAATGGCTGAAAGCCACATACTTAGAGCAGGAGATGGTTATGGGGACTAAACTCGGGATCTAAAAGCACAATTTTGTTTCTTTAAAACTAATAAAACTGTAAGATAAGCATATAAAAAAGTATAATAATAATAATAAAAAAGCTGTTTCTAAAAGCATAGCCACTAAAAAACAAAACAAACAAACAAACAAAAAAACCCAACAGCAGAAATTTTGTGCTGTTCAGGCTCCATCTACAATGGTCCTGTCTAGGTAAGGTGAAATTCTCTAGTCCCTCATGGTCAGGCAGCAGATAAGTTGTCTGCTCCTGTACATACTCTTCATTAGCAACAGCTGCAATTTTGCTCCCAGCTCTCACAATGAGATCAAAATTGCAACTGCAGAGACAAAATCTGTCTTAAAAGACACAAAATTCTTTGGAGAATGCATTGTGGATTAACAGGTTGTCCAAAGTGTTAGTAGATGTTCCATCTCTGCAGACATCCAAGGTAAGGTTAGACAGGGTGCTGAGCAACCTGCTCTAGTTGGAGATGTCCTTGCTGACTGCAGGGAGGCTGGACTAGACGACTTTTACAGGTCTCTTCCAACTCATACTATTCTACCATTCTATGATCAAACCCTTTCCTGCAGTTGTACTTCACAGACAAAGCTGTGGATGATAAACCAGTGATAAAAACCTCCTGTGAGAACAGCCACAGTCAAGACTTCTCTGCCTTCACATGAGGCCTCTCCTACCTTTGACTTGCAGGGATGCAGTGGTCTGCTGATCCCCAGAGTCGCATGTGTAGTCACCAGCATCTTGAGCTTCAACATCGTAGATGAAGAGCTCAACAAGCGTCCCCTCCTGCCGGATCTCATACTTGTCACTTGGCTGGAGCACCACATCTCCTTTCCTCCACTCCACGGACGCGTTGGGCTTGGTCAGCTCGCAGCGCAGCACGGCCGTGCGCCCTTCGTCCACCTCCTCATTTTTCAGCCAGTGTTTGAAAAGCACAGGCAGGGCTTGAGAGGGGGAGCGGTGCAAAGAGGAAAAAAACAGTCAAGTGAAAATAGAAAAGGGAGGACTTCTTTGTTTTCGAGGTACTAATAATGTCACTCATGGAGTTCATGCACGATTCTGGATGCGCTTATCTAAGATCACCTGCTGGGGTGGGAATGCTTACTCTTAAGGCAGAATAGGGAAGGAGTGAGAAAAGTTAACTGGAAGGAAAAAATTCACTTCTACAGGAAGTGCATTACTCTCACCATACCCTAGACTTGCTTTTACAATGAGTTCTAAATCAACTGAAATAATTTCTAAAGCCCAGAGGGTCTCCCATCCTCAAAGTAAAAACATGGAACAGGACAAAAAGCACTCAGAGAATCCACATCTGCAGACCTGAGGATGCACAATTTTCATAGACTCATAGCATGGTTTGGGTTGGAAGTGACCTTTACATGTCATCTGGTCCAAACCCCCTGCAGTCAGCAGGGATACCTGCAACTAGAGCAGGTCGTTCAGAGCCCCAGGAAACCTGACCTGGGATGGGCATCTACAACCTCTGTGAGCAATCTGGGCCAGTGTTTCACCATCCTCATTGTAGAAACCCTCTTCCTTCCCACTTTTAAACCCATCATCCCTTGTTCTGTCACAACAGGCCCTGCTCAGAACTCTGTCTCCAGATTTCTTATTGGCCCTGTTAAGTACCAAAAGGCTACAAGAAGATCTCAACCAGAGCCTTCTCTTCTCCAGGCTGAACAACCTCTGAATGTTAGGCACAACTTAAAAGCATGCAGATAGGGATCAGGTACAGAATAACTAAGGCTGAAAGGACCTCTAGAGGTCTTGCATGGATAGAGATTCCTCTTTCACTCTGTGCTGCAGTCCTAGCCCCTGCCTGACCACCCCTTTGTCATGAAAGTTTGGAGCTTTTTCCTAAGATGCATTTTTCTCTCTGCAGTTTGCACTTGTCTCATCTCTTTACTGAGCACCCCCAAAGAAAGTTGTCTGTCCCTCCTCTGTAGACCAACATTAAGAAACTGCAGACATCAGTGAGGTCCTCCCTCAACCTTCTCTTCTCCAGGTTGAATATGCTCACCTGTCCCTAACTCTCCTTATGCTTTATGCGCTCCAGCCCTAAAGCTTGGTGACTTCTGTTGCACTTGCTCCACTACCTCAGTGTCTGTCTTGAACTAGAGAGCTCCAAATAATTGACATGCACACGTCTCACCTCTGCTGACAAAAGAGAAGGTCATACCTTTAACCTCAAGCCTGGCAGTGGTCTTCCCATCAGCTGTGTGGCAGCTGTACTCCCCTGAATCTGCATGGTTCAAGTCGTGGATGATCAAGGTGTGCACATTCCCCTCCTGCTTGATGATGCACTTCTGACTGGAGTGGATCACAGATGTGCCTTTCTTCCACTCCACTGGCACATCAGGCTTGGACACCTCACAAGACAAGTGGGCTGTGCCACCCTCCTGGAGCTCCAGGCTGTGGAGTGCCTTCACAAAGGCCACTGGAGCAGCTGTGGAAAAGAGGATATCAGCAGTGCTGCAACCAGACCAGAACTGGGTGCCTCAAGTTACATTTTGAGTCAGATCAAAGAGGACCAAACAAGTTAAGGTATTGGCACAGCTCATCTTTTAAAACCATCCTATATAACTTCATGGAAAAGTTTCTCAGGGGATTTGGATGGGTTTGGTTTTTTAAGAGCAAACATGGTCTAAAGCCTTCATAAGCAGAAGTTTAATTGGGAGCATAATCTTGGTGTTCTTCAGCATTGATCCTGACATATCTTAGCTGCCCATTTCAGGACAAGTTGGATGCTCTTCAAAGGATGTTTGCTTCACTACATAGGCTGTAAAAAGGACTGAAATGCTCAGGTGTGCATATCCAGTCTGGACATATTCAATTTTTCAATGCCTAGTTTATATTAGTAGAATCTCCAAAAATTTCCAGGGACTCCTCCCTCCAAATAAATCTCTCCAGAAGCTAAAGCACTGTTGACAGTGCTTACCAGTACCTCCTCAGCCCCTCTTCCTAGGAGGTTGCTCACCTTGCACCTTTAGCTGTGCTACTGAGGTGTGCTGCCCAACTTTGAAACTGATGGATCCGCAGTCTTCCAGTGTCACCTTCCTCAGGATCAAACTGTGGCGTGTCCCTTGGACTCCAATTTCATTCATTTCATTGGATTGTAGGGGAACATCTCCTAGGAACCACTGGGCATCCTGAGCTGTTTCCCGGGACAACCTGCACTCAAACACTGCATCTTCTCCTTCGTAGGAAGTGACATCCTTCAGCATCTCCACAATGGTTGCTGCTGGTTCTTTATGAAAACGTCAATAACAATTTGGTATCTAGTTTCAAGTGAGGCTTCCTGGGTTAAACATGTCTTTATGCTCTTTCTCAACAGTAATACAGAATTTGAAAGTGTTAGCAGAACTACCAAGCACTAAATGTATGACACAGGCATGTAGGACTAGATTGGGTTCTTACAGATGCATAATGGAGCTATGTGTGCATCCAATACATGGAATCATAGAATGGTTTGGGTTGGAAGGGACCTTAAAGATTATTAAATTCCAATACCCCACCATGGGCAGGGACAGCTTTCACTAGACCAAGTTGCTCAAAGCCCCATCCAACCTGTCCTTGAACACTTCTAGTGATGAGGAGCCCAATCACTCTCACCCACCTCATGATGCTCATGATTCAGTTTGGGCACAGGACAATGTCCGCCTATCAAATTACTTAACCGTGTCCCCCTGCCACTGAGCCAAGCTCTGCAGAGCTCTTCCCCACTCAAAGCCCCACCTTTCACAAGCACAGCTGCAGTGGTTTGCTGGTCCCCAGTTTCACACACGTATTCCCCAGCATCAGCTTCACTCAGGTTCCGAATTGTCAGCTCAGCCACCGATCCAGTTTGATGCATCTTGTACTTGTCACCTGGGCGCAGCACTGTCCCAGCCTTCTTCCACTGCACGGTGGCATTTGATCTTGAGATCTCACAGCTCAAAGTGACCGTGCCACCCTCTTCAGCTTGCTGGTTCTGGAGTGGTTTTGTGAAGGTTGCTGGTAAAGCTAAACCAAGAGAAATTGGAGATTTAACAAGTGATATTTCATTGCCATGACACCAAGTCTTGCGCTTAATGAAACTGTGTTGTCATTCCAAATCTGGTTCATTGGATAGGGCCAGGTGATAGGTTTGACTGAATGAGCTTGGAGGTCTCTTCCAACCTGGCCTATTCTATTCCGTTGCTTTCCATTCCATTCCGGTATCTGAAGGGGGCCTACAGGAAGGCTGGGGAGGGACTGTTCACAAGGTCTTGTAACGACAGGACGAGGAGGAATGGGTTCAAACTGGCAGAGGGGAGGTTTAAATGGGATGTTAGGAGAAAATTCTTCATAGTGAGGGTGACGAGACACTGGAACAGGTTGCCTGGGGAGGTTGTGGCTGCTGCCTGCCTGGATGTGTTCAATGCCAGGCTGGATGAGGTCCTGATCTAGTGGGAGGTGTCCCTGCCTATGGCACAGGGGGATTGGAACAGGATGATGTTTGAGGTCTCTTCCAACCTAAACCATTCTATGATTCTATTCTATTCCATTCCATTCCATTCCAAGACTTAACTTCTGAAAGCAAAAGGACTCAGCTACCTTATGCCAGCAAAGTAGACCTGAAGCCAAGGACACAGCATGGCAACCTCTCACTAATACTAAGCTAAGGAAGTGGAATGAGGTTCTCACCTTAAAAAAATCAAAACAACCTACCTTTAACAGTTATGGTGGCTGTTGTTTGTTCATTTCCATTGTCACAGGTGTATTTGCCAGAATCTTCTGGCTTTAAGTGGTGGATCTTCAAAGTATGGATTGTTCCCTCCTGCCTGATTTCATACTTGGAGCTCGAGGAAATCACCTGAGCGCCCTTCTTCCACTTCACTGCAGCATTAGGTTGAGAGACCTCACAGCAGAGGGTGGCTGTTTCTTCTTCCTGAACGTCTATGCTCTGTAATTTCTCCTTAAAGACTGGAGGTGGCACTGAAATTGTAAATGTAGCAAAGGCATTTATAGTCATCTCCACCTTATCATAAGATCACAGAGTGGTTTGGGTTAGAGGGGACTTTTAATGGGCATCTAGTCCAGCCTCCCTGCAGTCAGCAGGGACATCTTCAAGATTAGGTTGCTCAGACCCCCAGACAACCTGACCTAGAATAGTTCTAGGGATGGGGAATCTGTCATCTCTGTGGGCATCCTGGGTCATAGTCTCATCACCTTCACTGTAAATATTTTTTCCCTTCTGTCTTGTCTACATTTCCCTCTTTTAACTTGAACCAATCAGTCTTTGTCCTGTCACAACAGGTCCTGCTAAACTGTCTGTCCCCTGATCGCCCTCTTCAAGTCCTGAAAGACCACCAAAAGATCTCCCAGAGCCTTCTCTTCTGCAGTCTGAACACTCCCAAGTCCTTCAGTCTGTCCTCACAGAAGGGAGATTCCAGCCCTCCCATCATTTTTGTGGCCTCCTCTAGACCTGCATCAACAGGTCCATGTCTCTCCTACGCTGAGGACACTCCAGAGCTGGAGCCAGCAGTGCAAATGGGGGTCTCACCAGCTCTTGTTTCCCTGCAGTGTTAAAGCTTCTGCTGAACACTTTAGTGTTAAAACACATTTTAACTCCTGTATTATATATTTGAGGATTAAAGCAAGTGAACGGATTCTGGATGAAACTCACTCAAATATTTGTTGAAGTTACTGAAGTGCTTAGCTAAACCTTTACAGATATTTGATTTGGTTCAGGTGACAGTGGAAGTTTGACCAAATCAACAGCTTCAAAGAGAGAAGCAGAAGGATGTTTGGCTGAGACAGAGAAAGGAAGACTCCAAAGAAGGAAATGAAAAAGAAAAGGGGAAGAGGAAGCAATGAAAATGACAGATCTATCATTCCATCCACTGGAGTCAATTTAATAACTTCTCTGTAAACCAGTTAGCTGCAGGACCCTGGTGACATCTCCACTGTGTATCCCTGGTGATGACAGTCTACATCAGTGCATCTTGCACACTCTGAAGGACAAGCACCCTACTAACATGAGCTGACAAGGGATGAGTCATAGACTGGAATTTGCTACTAGCATAAGCAAAGATGCAATCTGTTGTCACCAATCTTGTTCCTTTCCCACACCACAGAGAGCCCTCACCTTTTACTGTGAGCTCTGCAGTCGATGTGTGGGGTCCCACTCGGAACGCGATGGTGCCAATGTCCTGTTCGGTCACCTTCTTTAAGGTCAGGGTGTGAATCTTTCCTTTTTCCACTGAGATCTCATTCATTTCATTATTTTGCAGAGCAACATCCTGCAGCTTCCATTCCACATCCCTTGCATTTTCATGAGAGACCTGGCACCGGAATGTGACATCGTCCCCTTCAAACACCACCATGTCCTTCAGGCCACTCACAATGGTCACATCAGGCTCTGCAAACAGTCAGAGAATAATAGAGTCAGCCAGGCTGGAAGAAACCTCCAAGATCATCCATTCCAATCTATCACCCAGCCCTATCCAATTAACTAGACCATGGCACTAAGTGCTCCATCCAGACTTTTCTTGAACACCTCCAGGGACAGCAACTCCACCACCTCCCTGGGCAGCCCATTCCAATGCCAATCACTCTCCCTGTGAAGAACTTCCTCTTAACACCCAGCCTATATCTCCCCAGCACAACTTGAGATTGTGTCCCCTTGTTCTGTTGTTGGGTGCCTGGGAGAAAAGACGAACCCCACCGGGCTACAACCTCCCTTCAGTAGTTGTAGACAGCAATGAGGTCTGCCCTGAGCCTCCTCTTCTGCAGGCTGCACACCCCCAGCTCCCTCAGCCTCTCCTCACAGGGCTGTGCTCCAGGCCCCTCACCAGCTTCGTCATCCTTCTCTGGACACATTCCAGTACCTCAACATCTCTCTTGAATTGAGGGGCCCAAAACTGGACACAGTACTCAAGGTGTGGCCTGACCAGTATCAAGTACAGGGGCAGAATAACCTCTCTTGTCCTGCTGGCCACACTGTTCCTGATTCAGGCCAGAATGTCATCTTTAATCACATCATTAATCACACTGTGCATCATTAATCACACTGTGCAGAGGGAAAGATGGGTCAAAGCATAGGAGCATTGAATAGTGTGAGCTGGAGACTTCCAGAGGTCATCTGGTCCCTCAAAGCAGACACCAGCAGGCTTACAGCAGGCTGTTCTGATCCTCTCCTTGTCCAGATGAGCTTTAAGTACCTCCAAGCAAAATTCAGCATTTTAAAACTTCTTACATTGTAACTTGGGTACTTGCACAGAATGATACCAAAACTGGCATTTTTTGCAAGCAGAACTGACGTATGCCATGCTGGCAATCCAAGCTGGCACTGTGCTCTCAGCAGGACACTCTGGATTAGTGCGAGCACAGGGCATTTGTGCTTCAGTTTGCCTGATCCTACCTCTAGGACTGCTGAGCAAATATGTGCAAGGATCATAGAGACAACCTGCAACAGGCAGAAGCTGCATGTACTCTGATTCTGCTGGGGAATACCAAAGGAGAAGCAGCTCAGCCTTCATCTGAGCAAACACAGTGCAGTCATACCACTGAGGCCTCCATCTGCACAAAAAATGGTGCAGCTGGGCTTAATGAGAAGAGCATCTATAATATTGGGTAGCCTGTAGAGATGCTAGGGGTGATTGTTCCATGCTAGTGGTCCAACCTGAAAGCAAGCTCTGTCTGTAATGACATTAAGGCCAGATGCAGCTGCCACGTGACTGGAAGCTGGAGGTGAACCATCTGTTCACTCACATCTATATGATGTCAAGCAAATATTTCAAGCTGTGAGTTAGAAAGTACAGCTGCCTCTTCATGGAGGCATGGAATGGCCTGGGTTGGAAAGGACCTTTAGAGGTCATCTACTCCAGCCTCCCTACAGTCAGCAGGGACATCTGCAACCAGAGCAGGTTGCTGACAGTCTCCAGGAACCTGACCTGGAATGTTTTCAGGAATGGTGCTTCTACCACCTCTCTAGGCAACCTGGGTCAATATCTCATCACCCTTACTGTAATTTTGTTAATTTTTTTTTTTAAAGTCTCTTTCTTCTCTCCAGGCTAAAGCTATCTTTTTTTAGTTTAAACCATCACTTCTTGTTCTGTCACTAAAGAACCTGCTAAAATGTCTGTCCCCACCTTTCTGATTGGCCTATTTAACTGCTGAAATGCCACCAGAAGGTCTTCCTAGAGCTTTCTGTTATCCAGGCTGAACAACCCCAACTATCTCAGCCTGGCTGCACAGCAGAGGGTTTCCAGCTCTTCCATCATTACTGTGGCCTCCTCTGGGGCCCACTTCAACAGGTCCATGTCTCCTGTGCTGAGGACTCCAGAGCTGGCCCCAGCACTGCAGGTGGAGTCTCAGAAGAGTAGAGGGGCTGAATCATCTCCATCCACCTGCTGTCCATGCTGCTGGGTATCAGCCCAGAATGTGTCTGGTTCTGGGCTGTGAATGCACATTGCTGGCTCATGTCCAGCTTTTTGTTGCAAAAACTTAGCACCTCAAAAATCCCCTTGCCCCAGTGAACAGGTCTTGCCTTTCACAGTCAGTTTTGCAGAGCTTGTCTCATCTCCAGCCTTGCAGGAGTACTCTCCAGCATCAGTGGGCTCCAGGTGGTGGACACGCAGCTCACGGATGGTGCCATCCTGCCACATTTCGTACTTGGAGCTGGAGTGCAGGAGGACTCCATCCTTCCTCCACTCCACTTCTGCTTTGCTAATGGATATCTCACAGCGCAGCTGGGCTGTCCCTCCCACTTCCACCTCTTCATTCTTCAGCTGCTGCTTCAGCCGAGGCTTGATGGCTGCAAAGTGAAAAGTGATTAATGCACAGCCTGTTTTCACAGAATCGCAGAATGCCAGGGGCTGGAAGGGACCTCAGAAGATCATCCAGTCCAACCCCCCTGCCAGAGTAAGATCACAGGAACGCATCCAGGCAGGTCTTGAATATCTACAGAGAGAGAGACTCCAAAACCCCCCTGGGCAGCCTGTTCCAGTGTTCTGCCACCCATTTTGAATGCCAGGTCTGCAACACTCCGCTTGAGGCACCCTGGGGTCTGATGCTGCAGAACAAATTTGCATGACGTGGTTATATGACAATAACAACTCCCTTTTCTCCATAAACAGAGCTATATTCTGTATAACCAGACAAGGAGAGGATCAGGGAGCTCCACAAATATATGTTACCCCTGGCTTGTTTAAACATCACGTTCCCAGGATCCTCATAGGAAGGCACTGTGAAATTTGGACATAGTAATTTTTTTAAAATCCTTTTACAGACGACTTATGATTAGTTATTGATCCAACTAAGCAAGCAATGAATGTGAAGAGCCAAAACCAAAGGTCTATTAGAATTTCAAAACCCTCATGGTGCAGTTTTCTGCTTTTGTCATATCAGAGCAAGGGGTCTACATGCTCTACATGATGCTTTGCAGCCTTAAACAACCATTCCACAAATCCTGCCCCACGAGATCTACTTTTCTACATCCTGGATTATGGCCACCTCTTTTCTTCATTATCTTAACTTCTGGAGAGGTTCATTCAGCATGAAACAAAAGAATTTCATCCTCACAATGTCACAAATCCCATTCACCCTGTGCTTCATCAAAAGGCAATGCTAACCATTCACTCTGAGGACTGCTGTGCTCTGCTGGTCTCCTGTGTCACAGGTGTAATCAGAGGCATCTTCTGGTTCCACGTTATGGATCACAAGTTCAGCTGAGTGACCACTCAGTTTGATTTCATATTTGGAGCACGGGAAGAGCTCCATGGTGCCTTTCCTCCACTCCACTACTGCATTATCCTTCGTCAGCTCACACTGGAATTTCACTGAGGCTCCTTCTTCTGCCTCCTTGTCTTTGAGCTCCTTTTTGAAAAGAACTGGCAGAGCTAAAAATGGATGGAAAAAGAAGGAATAGGAGCTTTGACTGAAGCCTGGGTCAAGTCATGGGTAACACAGGTAGGATGGAGAACAAGATACAAGTGCTATATTCTTAGGCAGGATCCGTGTTTTCTAATTTCCCTGGGCTTACTGGATCACCTTGCTGTATGGGAAGCATCCATCTATATTTACAACATTTATTTGCTTTGTTCCTTGATTCAAATCCTTCCCAGGGTCGAACACGTTGAATAAACTTATCCTTCAGTTGATCTAACAAAGACCTCAAGAGTAAAGAAGTTCAAAACTCCATGGACAGCCTTGCTAGATCAGGAAGGCTTTTATCACTCATCTGCCAGCATTTGGAAGAAAATCTGGGTTTAAATGCTTAAGCCTGCCACCTGAAATGTCCAGTTGGTATGTTAAGATATTGCTCCCTTTAACCTCTCCCCAGCCATGAATCTAGAGACTATTTCTTCATAATAGAAGCTGGAAGTCAACAAAGAACCACCTTATTCCACATCATTGGAAATAAAGAAGAAGAAGAAAGCACAGAGCCATTTTGGTAGGAAAAGACCGGTAAGATCAAGTCCAGCTGAACCCAACACTGCTGGATAACCACTAAACCATGTCCCTCAGCACCACATCTACACATCCTAGTATTAATGGGGGAGAACTTTAGGTACTTGAAAATATTCATATCCAAACCATTGCTTTGCATGTTGGGTGGAATCTACATGGTTAAGAGCCAGCTGACAGCACCTACCTTTTACATTTAAAGATGCCTTGGTTTCCTGATCCCCAGAGTCACAGCTGTACTCTCCTGTATCTTCTAATTTGAGATTATGTATTAAGAGCTCTACCAGGCATTCCCTCTGCCTCATTTCATATTTTTGGCTAGGCTGCAGCCCCACTCCTCCTTTCCTCCATTCCACTGCAACGTTGGGTTTTGACAGCTCACAGCAGAATGTAGCTGTGCTTCCTTCCTCTGACTCCTTATTTTGTAGGGGCTGTTTAAATGTGACAGGCAGTGCTGCAAAATTTGACAGGGAAACATTTTAAGAGTAGTTTAGCCCATCAAGGATTCAACCCTACCATCATTCTTCAGAAAAGGCTTGTTCTAATGATTCCATAATCTTTGGGCTGTCTTAGTAGTATCTTTCTTGAACCATTATGTGAACCAAGAGCTGGGGATAGATGGTGAAGTTAGGAAAGATCTGCTTTTAGAGGCTGGTCCACAAAATGGCCTGAAGGGACCAGACTTTTCTATGATAGGGCCTCTACACCAAGTATGAATGATCTTGTCAAGGCTCACTGGGACGTGCTCTCGTACACAGACAAAGAGTATTTGAATAATAAAGCTTCTACCAACACATAAAAGAGGGATTTAGCATTCAGAACACACGAAGAGGCAACACAGTAAAAGCCAACAGCAAAATGATAAGGGGAAAAGGAAATTCAGATTTCAGGCAGGGTCTTCCTCTGGGTGGTAAGAGGGGTGGAGGAAAACATGTGGATGCAGTTGTCAGCAGTCGAAGTCTACGCCCGAGGCTCAAAGCCTCAAGAGATAACACAGCAGATCCACATGTCATAGAAATCCTTTATGCCCTAAATGCTGCATCTCTTATTCCAATGAGGCATTACACCCAGTTAAGCAACCCTTACGCCTGCTGAAGCCAACAACCCAAATTAACCATTAGCCTTCCTGGTTTATTTGCTGTGATGCATTCCCATATGCAGCCACACTCCCTGCTCTCAAGGGGAGATTTTTGCCACCACGTCAACATTTAATTGCTTGGATGTCAATAACCACTCCAGATACTGCAAGAAGCTGCTTTCTAACTTGGCTGCCAGCATGGCCCAGCAGCAAAATGAACAAAAGGTTGCAGAGGTGACTGAGAAATGCTTTCACTTCATCTCTATTGAGCCAAGGGTCAACACTGCCTACCATGTACGGTTACCACAGCCGTTGTCTGCTGATGTCCAGAGTCACAGGTGTACCTTCCTGAATCATCCAGCTCTAGGTCATAAATGATCAGCTCAGCAGTGGTGCCCTGCTGCTTCATCTCGTATTTCAAACCAGGGTAGAGGGGAACATCTCCTCTCCTCCACTCTACTGGAGCCTTGGGTTTGGTAAGCTCACACCTCAGTGTTGCTGCATCACCTTCTTCTGCCTCGGTACTCTGAAGCTCTTGTTTAAAAAGTACTGGTAGGGCTATAAAATAGAAAGAGAACTTGAGGCATACTGCAGCTGGGGGCTGGGAAAGAGAACGTAGAAAGGAAACAAAGCACCAAGGACTGATTTTGCAGATGTCTCTACACCTTGATGCTCTATATTCAAAGGACAGGCATCCCTCAGCCTGCTGGCCACACTCTCCTTAATGCACCCCAGGATCCCATTGGCCCTCTTAGCCACAAAAGCACATTGCTGGCTCATGGTGAACTTGTTCACTGGGACTCCCAGGTCCTTCTCCATGGAACTGCTTTCCACCAGGCGAATCCCTCACCAGTACTGGTGCAGAGGGTTATTCCTCCCTAGGAAGGACTCCACATTTGCCCTTATTGAGCCTCATTAGGTTCCCCTCCACCCAACTTTAATTTTCTTTTTTGTTTTCCTGTTACCATTGACTGTCAAAGCAGCAGTTGTCTGCTGATCTCCACACACACAGCTGTAATCTCCAGTGTCCTCCACATCCAGCTCATGGATAATCAGCTTTACAATGGTACCATCTTGACTCATTTTGTATTTGTTGCTGGCTTTGAGCACCTCCTCCCCTTTCTTCCACTCCACCGCAGCAGGTTTAGTCAGCTCACAGCACAGAGCAGCTGTCCCACTTTCCACAGCTTCCAGGTCCTTCAGGTCTTGTTTGAATTCTGGAGGCAGTGCTGAAGAGTAAAAGAGTTACCAGAGAGACTGTGAACATTCCTCACAAGGTCCTGGGGCAGAGGAGGTATGGCACACTACTGAGCCCTGATCCAGGTCAGTGGAACATGATGGAAAAATCTCCTTTAGCTTCCCTGGACAATGGATCAGGGTGAGAAAAACAAAAAGAAGCAGCATAGCTGAGGAGGACAAACACCAACAGGCAAATTTACTCCCCAGTTCATACAGAGGAAAGAAGCAGATAAATGAAGCCCAAAGGAACACAAAAGCCTAGGGAAACAGAAAAGGAATGGGAACAGGCCAAAGCAATAAAGACTTGGGCAGGTCTGAGGTTTTGAGGAGCTCAGTCCCAAGGATTACTTTACCATGCACTGTTAAGGTGACTGTGCTGGTCTTGTCTCCACACACACAGGTATAATCTCCAGCATCATTCAAGTCTAAGTCATGAACCACCAGCTCCACAACGCAGCCTTCCTGTCTCATGCTGTACTTCTTGTCTGAGGTGAGGACTTGGTGGTCCTTTTTCCACTGAACATGGGCAGAGGCCTTGCTGAGCTCACAGTGCAAAATGGCTGCTCCACCTTCTACTGCTTCCTTGCTGGTCACTTCTTCTTGGAAAAATGGAGGCACAGCTGAAGGATGCAGGTAAAAAGTGTTACAAACTGAAGTATCTCCAAGGATTAGTGAGAGTGGGAAGTGACAGGAAAAGCTGCTAAGGTTATGGAAGGGTGAGCATCAACAACAAGGAGAGGAAAGAGAAATCAAAGCATCCTAGTTGGAAGATGTTTCCTAATCCTTCTGGGTTTATGCTGGCTTGCTACCAGCAAAACTGCACTGTCCTCCAGATATCTACACCTGCTTGCTACCAGCTTCCATGTAAGAAGAACTAAGAACATCACCTCTGAGCAACTCTATTCACACATGTGTTGGTGTCTTCCACAAACCTTCTACTACTTTTTTACTCTTTATCCCCACTTACAAAGCAGCCTTGCTGAGCTCTGAGTATTAGCACAGCTCCTTACTCATCACCATTCCTTCTTCCTTCAGATAACCTTGAAAAGATGAAGCCAGGCTCATTCTTGACCCCAAAGAAAATCCTCAGATCTTGACTCCCAGCATCCTCAGATCTTGAATCTTCATGTGGCAGGACATTTTTCCTCACTTAAGCATAACTCCAGAATGCACTGAAATTTTGTCCTTGAAATCTGGTGACCTCCACATTGGCTGTGCTTTTCCCAAAGAAGGCTGGACTAAATAATCCTTGAGGTCCCATCCAACCTGGTATTTGTGATTCTGTGCTATATTCCTCTATCATCTAAGTGGGATAATGAGATATTCCACTGCTTTAACAAGTTTGGATGTCTCAGATCCCAAACTTAGTATCCACTCTGTAGCAAAACCAGGTTTAGCCTCCTTGATCTGGGACATTTCTTCCCACTTCCAGCACTTTTAAACTGAAACACTGATTTTGTTTGAACAGCAAACTCTTTCACGAAAATAAGATCAGAAGGCCACAGAAAGAATTTATTCTTTCCTGCTTTGAAAAATAAATCTCCCAATACAAACCTCCTTAGGTTTTAGGATGGAGGTTTTGGGTACAAAAGCCAATATAAGCAAAACTCAGTGCAGAAATTATACCAAACAGCCTTATTCTGGATATTGCTCTCTCTATATATATATATATGTGTGTAGTCTAAAATACATTGAAATTCTCTGTATTAGGAATTGCAGAAAGGAATGGGAAAGAATAAGCAGATTTGTATTTCAGACAGGAAAAGCAGGAAAGGAAAGACAGAATGATGGTTTTGTGTGCTAGAAAAGGAATGTCAAAAGGGAAAGATGCAAGGACAGCAGGTTTGTGTTTAAGGGAAGAAGGGGGGAAAAAAAAGAAGAAGAAGAAGAAGAAGGATGGCACAGAAGAAATGAAGAATTTTCTAATGGACACAGCTTGCAGGTCATCAAAGGCAGGGAACACTTTCAAATGATGGAATTTCAGTTAATAAAGTTGAGCAAAGAGACATGGAAAATGGAGTAAAAGACAGGAATTTCCAGTTAGGAAATAGGAGGAGAAGGTAGTTTTTACCCTGTACTGTTAAGGCAGCAGTAGTCTGGTGCTCTCCACACACACAGGTGTAGTCTCCTGCATCCTCCTCAGCTAGTTCACGAATCACCAGCTCTGCCTTGGTCCCTTCCTGCCTCATTTTGTATTTCCCACTTGCTTTGAGAATCCTCTTGTCCTTCTGCCACTCTACCGGAGCAGCTTTGGTGAGCTCACAGTGCAGGATGACTTCTCCACCTTCTTCTGCTTCCTTATTCTTTAGCTCTTCCTTAAAGAGTGGTGGCAGAGCTGAAGGATGCAACATGGACAAACGGTCACAAGAAAACCAGAATCAAAATCCTATTTCCTTTGTCATGCTTGGGATTATTTCCCCTCACACCTCTCTTTTTCAGCCTATTACAAACACATTTAGCTACAAACGAGTCCAGAAACTCTGAAAGTTTCTTCAGGTGTGATGTGGTTTCATTTACCATAAAGAAATGAGCTCCCTGGGTGACTGTTGCCTTTCACAGTGAAACAGCAATACAGAAAGATCCAGATCTTGGGTCAGCAGTACTCACAAACAACACAGCACTAATTTACCTACACAGGTTTGAATTTTTGAGGGTTGATATTTGTTATTTTGTGGTTAGACCTACCCCCCAGGAAACAGTCTCAAGTGGCACCAAGTGGGCTTAGGTTGAAGGTGAGGAACAATACCTTCCCTGAAAGGGTTGTCAAGGCCTGGAAGAGGCTGCCCAAGGAAGTGTAGTTACCATCCCTAGAGGGATTTAAAAGTTGTGGATTTATGACACTGAGGGACATGGTTTAGTGGTGGCCTTGGCAATGTTTAGTTAATATTTGGTCTCATGGTCTTAAAGGTCTTCTCAATAAAAAAAGCAAATCTAAGATTCTATGAAATCATCCTGGTTTCAAAGTAAAATTACTTCTAGTTTCAATTTGACATTTAAAGGCTTATTTCACATTAAAAAAAAGAATTTCAGATTCTTGCTATTCCATAATTTTGGAATTCATAAGCCAAAAGAGAACAACCTACAGGAAAACAAATTAACAACATTTACCCACAAATGTGACTTGTGCACAGTCACTGTAAGTGGGTACAGGACACAAACAGCACTCCCCAAATGGCTCAGAAAGAGACCAGGACTCAGGAAAGCCTAAGGGGAGTCATAAGGTTTTGGGGGAAAAAATGGAGGGAACAAATCTTGGTCTCTGACCAAGTAGTTCCTCAGAGTTAAGGATTGTTACTCCATTGAAATGGATATTCATTAGTAAGAGGAGAGCATCAGGTAATGAGATCATTAATGTAACACAAGGATTTATTTCTGGGTAGATTTATTGGGAGTTAGCAAAATAAAGAGGAGCATAACTGCTGATGACCTGTGCTGCTGGGGATTCTTTAATGCCTGTCAAAGCAGTCCTGATCCCACATTGAGGTGTAGACACCTGTATAGAGATGTAGAGCCCTGCATCCCTAAAACCTAAACTAAGGGTAGCAAGCTCTTAGCATTCCTGGATGCATTCAAGGTCAGGCTGGATGGGGGTCTGAACAACCTGACCTAGGTGGGGATGTCCCTTCTTACTGCAAGGGTGTTGGACTAGATGACCTTTAAAGGTCTCTTCCAACCCAGTGTGTTCTGCGAATCTGTGATCTCGTTCTGCATGTCTAAGGTGCTTAAAGCACCTGTTACCCCCAGGAACAGCCACAGCCAGGCCACACAGCACAGGGACAGGTTCTCCTCCTGCTGTCTCAACCCTCATTTCTTCTCTGGGCAGTATGTGGAGAGCTGAGGGTGTGACGGAACACACTTTAGAGAAAAGTGTGGTTGGCTGAAGCAAGCCACAGAGACTGAGGTGGAGAAAGAGGTGGAGAATGTAAGTGTTCAAGAAGACAGGACTTGAACAGAAAGAAACATTTCCTTTTCTCTTTTTAAAGGAAAGGGAAGCTTAAGAATGACCCCCAGATTTGCCCTGAACGAGTCTTTCTCAGTAAGAAATGATCTGTACTCAGAATAAGAGAAAGGGATATAAACCAGCACAAGTTACTGATCCAGGGCAGAAGCAGCTGAATTTCAGAGTGCTGTCTATCTACAATGTCAGTCATCAGTTTTAATAAGGTCTTTTTACCATGAACTGTTACAGTTGCTGTTGTCTTCTGGTCACCACACACACAGGTGTAATCTCCAGCATCTTTTGTTTCTAAGTCGTGAACGAGCAGCTCGGCCGTGGTGCCAAGCTGCCTCATTTCGTATTTGTTGCTTGCTTTGAGCACTTTGGACCCTACTTTCCACTGCACCGGAGATGCTTTGCTTAATTCACAATGCAGAGAGAGTGATGCTCCTTCTTGGACCTCCTCATTCTTCAGTTCTCCCTTGAAAACCACCGGCAGGGCTGGGGATGGAAAGCCAACAGACAGCGTATTTAAACCAAGGTAGTTTGTGATCAGCATCAGAAAGTCTCAACTGAAGCTGAAATCTGACCAAGTGGAGATGTAGGCATTGAGTTTGAGGTTGTCTCTGTGGTGATCTGGGAAACTCAATTTGGCAGAGACAGTAAGAAGATAAATGCTGAGCTGACAGGTCAAAGTACAGCAAGCTCAACAAATTCAAGATGCAACTTAAAGAACTTATCTTAGGGCCACCCTCCATCAGGATAGGATGAGCATTTCCTAGGTGCTATTTCCTCAACTTAAAGCACAGCAATATGGAGAAATCATCATGTCCTCAGCTCCCTTTTCAGGAACATCAAACCAAAATTAAATGTCAGAACAAGAAGTAACTAGCAACAGGAGGAGAGGAGATGGCCTCAAGGTGCATCAGGGCAGGGTTAGACTGGATACTAGGAAATATTTTTTTTAATAAAAGAGTGGTCAGGCGTTGGAAGAGGCTGCTCAGAGAGGCAGTGGAGTCACCATGCCTGGAAGTATTTAAAAAACAGTGGCACTTGGGTTATGGTTTAGTGAGCGTGGAGGTGCTGGATTGCCAATTGGACTTGATGAGCTTAGAGGTGTTTTTCCAACCTTAATGATTCTACAAAGTGGTCCTTTCCTGAACACAAATCAATTCCTAGGTGAACACTGCAGAGCAAGGGCATGTCTTAGAGAGACTGGAGAGGAACAGTCATCTGCGAGATGAATTTACCATTCACTGACAGAGAGGCCGTGGTGTGTTGGTCTCCACACACACAGGTGTACTCTCCTGCATCCTGCAGCTCTAGATCTCGAATTTCCAGCTCAGCCAGGGCATTATCCTGCCGCATGATGTGCTTTCTGCTTGCCCTGAGTGTTTGATTCCCTTTCTTCCACAGCACATCTGCAGCCTTGGTCAGCTCACAGCGCAGTGTGGCTCTTTGGCTCTCCACGGCTTGCAGGTCCTTCAACTCTTCTTTGAAAAGTGCAGGCAGGGCTGAAGGTTACAAAATGGACAGAGGACATGAAAAAAAAATGACACATGGCACACAGGTGGTGGGAGGGATGGGGTGGCACAGAGACAAAGAACATTTTAGGGTGGAAAGAGTTCTCTTTCCTCACAGTTCCAGGACACCCATAGACAGAAACGGAAAAGCAGTTTGGTTGCAGCCAGATCCTGAAGATAGTTTGACAAATTTAAAGGAACAAATTCAGCCACAGGTGAGCACACAACCAACAGCAATGAGCTGGTAGAGAAACCCCCAGTACTACAGATACATGTATATGGCTTTTACCATGCACTGTCAAGGCAGCTGTTGTCTCCTGTTCTCCACACACACAGGTGTATTCTCCAGCATCTTTCAGCTCTACATCATGGATAAGCAGCTTCACAACTGTGCCCTCCTGCCTCATTTTGTACTTGTGGCTGGCTTTCAGCACCCTGCTTCCCTTTCTCCACTCTACTTGAGCAACCTTCGTCAGCTCACAATGCAGAGTGGCTGCTTGGCCTTCTGTCACCTCCTCATTCTTCAGGCTCTCCTTGATGCATGCAGGCAGCGCTGAGGATGCAATGGACAGAGGGTTAAAATGGACCAGGCAAACGTGGCCAAGGGTGGGGGAAGGAGAGGTGAGAGCAGTGAGGATCCATCTTCAGGCCTGATCTCACATCTGCTTTAGGGATTGGGTCCTAAACCCACTTTGTATTAGAAAATGGGATGAATCTTTTCCCCTTCAATCACAAAACACAAATTAATTTGTATGCCCATGACATGCAAAATCAGGAGCTGCACAGAGATAATGAACATGGAGGGGGAAAAAAAAAAGAATGCAAATAGTACTCTCACTAGTGAGGACACGTAGATGAAATTGGTTATTACCATGTACCGCCAAGGAAGCTGTGGACTGCTTATCCCCACACACGCAGGTATAATCACCAGCATCACTCTCATCTAGATTATGGATCACCAGCTCTGCTGTGACATCCTTCTGCCTCATTTTGTATTTCTCACTAGGTCTGAGCACTGTCTGTCCCTTTTTCCACTCCACTGACGCAGTCTTGGTCAGCTCACAGCGCAGAGTCACTGCTTCACCTTCTGTGGCTTCCTCATTCCTTAACTCTTCTTTGAAGAGAGCAGGAAGGGCTGAGAAACAAAGGAGTGAAGGTTTTCATGATATGCAGTTCTCAGCCACCAAAAAAAATGACCCTTGATATTTACCAGTATCTATCCACACCTAGTTATTGACATGAGGATCATCTCACAGAAGTCACAGAAAGGTCTCAAACTGATTTGTATCACAGCCACAAAAAGGTCTCAAATGGTGGCTGAATTTTCTGATTGGTTTAAAGATGTATGGAGAACAAACAGCAGGAATGGGAAAAGTTCTTGGATTGTCAAACTTTCTCACTGGAGTTCAGCTCAGGAAAATTGATGCAGCAGGTTACACCATGATCAGGGTAAAAAGGCAGAGAAAAAAAAAAGAGAAAGGGCTCTATCCTGCTTGTTGAGGCTGTCTGCAGACCTAGCCTCAGGGTGAGAAGAGCACAACCAGAAAAACATCCTGAAATCACTTGGATAACAATAGAAAGAAACCACCAAGTATTATGTCTTCATCGTGGGAATCTGCATGAAGTCCTTCACACCAGGAAGTTCATGTGAGTGGTATAGGCTGGATATTAGGAAGAAGTTCTTCACAGAGAGAGTGATTTGCCATTGGAATGGGCTGCCCAGGGAAGTGGAGGAGTCACCATCCCTGGAGGTGCTCAAGAAACAACTGGATGGAGCACTTAGTGCCATTGGATAGGGCTGGGTGATAGGTTGGACTGCATGATCTTGGAGGTCTCTCCCAACCTGGCTTATTCTATTCTAGTCTAGTCTAGTCTAACAACCCAGCCCTTTCAGAGCAACTAATAGAATCAACAACTCATAGAATCATTCATAGCACAGCACAGCACACAAGGCTGGGTGGTACTGTGCTGCTATCTACTGTGGTATCAGTAGGATGGGACTGTGTCTGCTAAGTCTTTGGAATGGGGTGAAAATCACTTTTGACTATCACTATGAAATGCACAAGGCTGGAAGATCTCCAATTCCTGACCCTGACCAACAAGAAATAAATACTTGGGAGTATGGATGTGGAAGATAATTTGGCAGAATGCCATTGTGAATCAGGAGAAGCCCATGGATTTTAAGAGAATTAATGAGATAGAAGAGCAAAAGGAAATTGAATAGGCAACAAGGAAGTGAGCTTCAATAATTCAAGAATTGTTGCTTATTATTAAATAGAAGCAAAGAAAAAGGACAAGGTAGTTTAAAAGAGAGGAAAACTGCTTGAAGCAACTAAAGGGCATAATTTCACAGACTGCCTTGCTCCAAGGACCATCAGGAATATCCTGCCTGTATCACAAACTCCTGAAACTCAATAGACCTACAAAATATATCAGGATTAGATAAAAGAAATACTACAGAGTGAAGAAGAAAACCAGAAAGTCCACGGTCCCTTCTTTAACATTAAAGGTTAATGACAGATAAGGAAGGAATAGGAAATCTGTCCAGGATAAATTAAAAATTATTAGAGAATATTTAAACTAATTGAATATTCTTAAGGCACCTTAATGTGGGTCAATAATTTGTCCTGTAATCTTAAAGTACAGGCTCTTGCCAAAGTCAGACATTAAGAGTTATGCTGGAGATATCAAAGAGCATGGCTGATGCTCCACAAGTAGTGGGGGGAAAAGAACCGAAACTCAGTGATTAAAAAGGTCTCACAGACTGAAATACACACATTTAGTTTTTATCATGTAAACCAAGAGTCTGGAAGAGATTGCCCAGGGAAGCTGTGAGTATCCCCCCCCC